>JAWPHD010003046.1:115000-230753 GCA_037043455.1 Cyrtodaria siliqua | reverse complement strand
GTCCCTTTAAAATAAAGCGTTAGATATTTAATTTGATATTCCAACATAACAATTAACTCTTTTGAAGCTTGTGGAAAGTGCATTGCAATATTTAATGTCTTATATTCAGATGAAACGAGTGAGAACTCGATGACAATGCGTAACAGCCAGGACGAAGACGGTAACCAGCAAGCTGTGGAGGAAGCGCTGGCAGATAAGTCCATGCGGGAGAGGGAGGAGAAGAAGTTGCCCCAGCAGATCACCATCATGGAACCCATTCTTCGCTTTTTACAGCTGCTGTGTGAGAACCATAACAGGGATTTACAGGTAAGGCCCAGTTTTATTTGGGATGGGGGAGGAAAGCAGGAGGGTAATGAGAGGGTGGGGTGGGGGGGCAGTTTTGGGGTGGGGAGGGTTTTGTGTGTGTGAGGCAGGAGGGTAATGGGAGGGCAACTTTTTTCTTTTCGGACAACGCTGTCCATATCATGCAAAAGTGTATTACTGAAACATTGGTGACCTAGTGATGTCTTCACTGGTTATAAATCATTTTCCATACCATATATTCAATATCTCTTACAGCACTATTTACGTGAGCAGCCTAACAACAAGAAAGGTTACAATCTGGTGACGCAGACCCTGCAGTTCCTCGACTGCATCTGCGGCAGCACGACTGGGAAGCTTGGACTACTGTGGCTCTACATCAACGAGTCTAATGTGGAGCTGATCAATCAGACACTAGCCACACTTACCGAGTATTGTCAGGGCCCCTGCCATGACAACCAGGTATGATCAATCAGACACTAGCCACACTTACTGAGTATTGTCAGGGCCCCTGACATGACAACCAGGTATGATCAATCAGACACTAGCCACACTTACTGAATATTGTCAGGGCCCCTGCCATGACAACCAGGTATGATCAATCAGACACTAGCCACACTTACTGAGTATTGTCAGGGCCCCTGCCATGACAACCAGGTATGATCAATCAGACACTAGCCACACTTACCGAGTATTGTCAGGGCCCCTGCCATGACAACCAGGTATGATCAATCAGAAACTAGCCACACTTACCGAGTATTGTCAGGGCCCCTGCCATGACAACCAGGTATGATCAATCAGACACTAGCCACACTTACCGAGTATTGTCAGGGCCCCTGCCATGACAACCAGGTACGTACACTATGCCTTCACTATGCCTTCAACCTTAGCGGGAAGTTGTTTGTCTTCAAACTCGACCATTCCATTATTCTCAGTTGTAGTTCCACTGTAATATCTGTAAGATGAACATTTGCTCAGATAAAAGCCCTAAACTGTCATATTTTACATATGTTTTACCCTGTGTGACACAGATATGCATGGTTATTAACAATATCAAAGTCTTTAATAATGAGCTTGGCAAAATATTTATATTTTTTAGTCCTCCGTTTCACATAGTGAAATGAGGGCTATATATGAATCGCGCTCTCCTGTCCCGTCGCTTAACATGTCCTAATTACTCACATTTCTAAAACACTTTCACATAAATTGTTCCCAAACTTCATATACACATAACAACTGATGACCTCATGTCCCTCTACATCACACATTGTTGATTGTCTAATTTATTACAGAAGTATGGCCCTTTGTTTGCCTTAGAATTTTCCACTCTAATATTTAAGAGAAAACCATGATAGATTTTGAATCTGGGACAGTATGTGAGTGGTTTTACAGTCTGAAATTTTGTTTCTTTATGGCGATGCGGTAGCGGAGCTGTAAAACCAACCACATATCGTCCCAGATTCAAAGTCTTAGCATGGTCTCAATCTCAATTTTAATGCTTTTCCATTTAAATGCCCGACATTTAAAGTAAAATCATACATACACACTTGTTTTTCTATGAAAACTCAAGTTCATCGGTAACAGCATTTTGTTGACGTCATCCAATGACGTCGCTTGTTTCAACGTTACATAATTTACAGATGTCACATAATTTACAGATGGTAAATTGTGCGTTTTACGGTCGCAAATTTGAGACATTAGCCAATGGAGTTATGCGTTACATTAGAATGTATAATGAACTTCATTTGGCTTTCACATTCAAAGTTTTCAAAGCGGGGCTGTACATCACCTTCAGTGATAGCTATAGTTGTTGTTGTCTTCATTGACTTGAATTATGTGTAGTTAAATCAAAACTTCATATGTTCCAGAATGCCATAGCGATGCACGAGAGTAACGGTATAGACATCATTATAGCCCTGGTGCTCAGCGAGATGAATATGGACCTCGTCCTAGAATTAAAGGTACTCTAATAAAGTCACGCTTTTAGTTTCCTCGTCATTCCACGGTAAAGGAAGGAAGCAGCCTCAGTAGCCCAGTGGATCAGGCATTGTGCTTTAGAGCTGCAGATCTCTGCACTGCGGGATTTAGTGTCTGATTGGAAACTTCATTTCGTCTGCCTCTGAAGTCGCCATCCCAATATGACAAATGGGACGTAAAACCTCATTCATATCAAAGTAATCCCAGAGCTAATGTTCATCCTATGTTAGTTTTACTTGTTTCGTAAATACATCTCGTCAGTCAAGTGGTTTGAGGGGCTGCGTACTTGGCTGAATGTGAGTTTGAATTGAATCTCTCTAGCCCCGTTTATTATGCTCCCTGAAATTTTCGAGGGAGCATATAGTTGCCATCATGTCCGTCCGTCCATCTGTCTCGCTTTCTTGTCTGCTTAACTCCTCCTACATTTTTCATCTGATTTTCACGAAACTTCATAGGAAATATCAGTAAGATGTCTAGTAGTGCATATTGTCAAGATGTTCCGGTTAATTGATTTTTAGCAATGTTCCATGTTTTTAGCTCTACTGATCAGAGATCAGCAGAGCTTATGCCGTGGTGCGGCATCCGTTGTCCATCCGTAAACTTTTTTTTTGTAGCGACTACTCCTCTGAAACTACTGAATGGATTTTCATGAAACTTTACAAAAATGTTGCCCATGAAGTCTAGTTGATCCTAGCAAAATTTTGTGTTGATGTGAAATCCAAGATGGCCGCCAAATCTAAAAATAGATTTTTAAAAAACAAGTTTGTAGCGACTACTTCTTGAAAACTCTAAGTGATGTTGATATGGGACTTTTTCTAAAATAATCGGCATGACATGATGTTGATCCTTGTCGAAAATTATTTTGATGCAACGTTAAACATGGCCGCCAGTGGCCATCTTTGTTTACATAGAGTTATATAATGAAAACTTGTAGCGACTACTCCTCTGAAACTACTTGACGGATTTTCATGAAACTAAACAGGAATGTTGATCTCGATGTCTAATTGATCCAAGCAAAATTTCAGGTTGGCCGAAAATTCGTGATGGCCGCCACGGCTATAAATAAATTTTCAAAAAAGTTTGTAGCGACTACTTCTTGAAAACTATAAGTGATATTGATATGCGTCTTTTTCCAAAAATGATTAGTATGACATGATGTTGATCCTTGTCGAAAATTATTTTGACTCAACGTTAAACATGGCTGCAGCGGCCATCTTTGTTTACATAGAGTTATGAAATGTAAACTTGTAGCGACTACTGCTCTGAAACTACTTGACGGATTTTCATGAAACTTCACATGAATGTTGTTCTCGATGTTTAATTGATCCTAGCAAAACTTCAGGTTGGCCGGAAATTCAAGATGGTTGCCACGGCTAAAACTAGATTTTCAAAAAACAAGTTTGTAGCGACTACTACTTGAAAACTATAAGTAATATTGATATGGGACTTTTTCTAAAATGATCAGCATGACATTATGTTGGTCCTTGTCGAAAATCTTTTTGATTCAATGTTAAACATGGCTGTCAGTGGCCATCTTTGTTTACATAGAGTTATATAATGAAAAACTTGTAGCGACTACTTCTATGAAACTACTTGACGGATTTTCATGAAACTTCACAGGAATGTTGCTCTTGATGTCTAATTGATCCTAGCAAAATTTCAGGTCGGCCGAAAATTCAAGCCATGGCTAAAAATAGATGTAAAAAATGTGATTTTGTGGTGACTGCTTCTCAAAAAACAGAAGTGATATTGATTTGGAACCTTTACCAAAATTATTGGCACAACATCTTGCAGGCTGTTCAGGGTTTAACTGTCTTGGTGCCCATCAGTCATTTGATCGAATGACCCCTTTGTACTACAAATGGACTGGTCCAAATTAAAAGGACAGTCCATTATACATTCATAGAAGGGTAAGGATTTAGTCTCTTTTGTATTTTGACTCAGAAAAAGACTGAAAACAAATTGTAGGATTTTAAGATTTTATTTTAATTCTGATTTTCCAACTATAACCTGAGACAAGAGCAAATCTACTGAGATAGTAACATAATTCTCAGGAGAAATTGCATAACATGACCTATATTTCTGAATACAGATCATTCCATTTCTGTTCCACAGTGTGATTTGGAGCAGAAAAAAGAGGATATACTAAGGTTGATGTTGTAAGGGATTTAATTGATATAGTTTTATAATTAAACTTTTTGGTAGCATTATGACATTTTTATAAGCTGGAAAAAAATATATTCTTTAGAGTAGGATAAAATGGAATGAGATTATAATGTTGCATAATAAATCGTACTATTTAGGAATATAGGAATATTGCTCTTGATGTCTAGTTGGTCCTAAGTAAAAATCAGGTTGGCCTAAAATTCAAGATGGCCTCCATGTCTAAAAATAGATTTATTAAATACAGTTTTGTGGCAACTACTTCTCTAAAACCGTAAGCGGTTTGGTACCTTTACCAAAATGACCTTTATAAACTTTACAGGAATGTTGGTTTTGATGTCCAGTTAGTTCCATTAAGTAAAAATCAAGTTGGCCGGAAATTCAAGATGGCTGCCACAGCTTAAAAACTCGTTTGTGGCAACTACTAATCAAAAAACATAAGTGGTATTGATTTGGAACCTTTACTAAAATGACTGGCATGACATGTAGTTGGTCCTAAACAAAATTCATTGATTCTATGTCAAGTGTGGATGCCTGCGACCATCTTTTTTTAGATAGAGTGATAATAGGAAAACCTTGTGGCGACTACTTCTCTGAAACTATTTCCATAAAACTACACAGGTTCCCATGGCTGATCAAGCAATCAAAATCTATCAGTAGAGCTTCAAGGTCATTGACCTCTTGTTCAAATGTAGATCATTTCTGCTCAACTCCCCCTGCATATTCCATCTGATTTTGATGAAACTTGGTAGGAAGAATCAATATGATGTCTAGTAGTGCATATCTTCAGGATGTTCTGGTTAAAATCAAATGGTGGTGTTACGGGACTTTGCAATTTTTGAAAGAAAGAAAAAGTTTGTCGGCTCAACTCCTCCTACAATTTTTCGTCTGATTGTATGTCATGTGTGTACCTTTATTCGGTGAGCATCCATTTGTTCTACCGATATCAAAGAAATCTTGTCAGATTTCTGGGTAAAACTAATACCTGCCTCTGTTGACTGTATTTTATCAGACATGCTTTGGCCATGAAATTTTAATTTGTAAAAATGTTACTGGTCAACATGACCTTGTATGACCTCATATGTCCGAATTTGACCTCTTATAATTATAATTTAAGAACAATGCATCGAAGTTACTGCTGGCAATCATGGAGTCCCGCCATGACAGCGAGAATGCGGAACGAATACTCGTCAGCATGAGCCCTCAGCAATTGGTAAGTTAGCACAAACATGTCGCTTTCCTTTGAGCATTTCCCCTGTCTCAGTTTTCTTCGTGTTTCATGTTCCTTAAAATGTCGAATATTTGTATTCCCTAAGGACAGTCTCCCTGTAACAATTTTCTTCCCATATAAGTAAGTATGTAGAACAAAACCTTCCAATTGTTATTGGTCTTGTCAGTATAATTTTTTTTTATTAAAACTTCCAAGTATTTGTTTTCCCTTGTTCATTTCCCACTGTCTCAGTTCATGTCCCTTCACATATAATTGTATGTAGAACAGTTTCATTTTGTGGTAAGTGTTGACTATTATTGTTCTTTTATCCTGTTCTGAGTAGGTTTTTTTCTCAAACAAGCACCATGCCTTTTAAAATAGTAATTAGTATTTAAATATTTTAGCAATTCATTTCTAAATGAAACACCAGTTATAAATATTATTTAGAATTAGTTTGATAGTGTGTTGGACAGTAATTGTTTCTGAGTATCCTGCACTGATTTGTCCATAGGATGGGCAGCGACATAGCTACCTGTATGTAGACTATACAACATAGGATGGGCAGCGACATAGCTACCTGTATGTAGACTATACAACATAGGATGGGCAGCGACATAGCTACCTGTATGTAGACTATACAACATAGGATGGGCAGCGACATAGCTACCTGTATGTAGACTATACAACATAGGATGGGCAGCGACATAGCTACCTGTATGTAGACTATTGTCCATAGGATGGGCAGCGACATAGCTACCTGTATGTAGACTATTGTCCATAGGATGGGCAGCGACATAGCTACCTGTATGTAGACTATTGTCCATAGGATGGGCAGCGACATAGCTACCTGTATGTAGACTATTGTCCATAGGATGGGCAGCGACATAGCTACCTGTATGTAGACTATTGTCCATAGGATGGGCAGCGACATAGCTACCTGTATGTAGACTATTGTCCATAGGATGGGCAGCGACATAGCTACCTGTATGTAGACTATTGTCCATAGGATGGGCAGCGACATAGCTACCATTATGTAGACTATTGTCCATAGGATGGGCAGCGACATAGCTACCTGTATGTAGACTATACAACTGCTAGGATGGGCAGCGACATAGCTACCTGTATGTGACTATACAACTGCTAGGATGGGCAGCGACATAGCTACCTGTATGTGACTATACAACTGCTAGGATGGGCAGCGTCATAGCTACCTGTATGTGACTATACAACTGCTAGGATGGGCAGCGACATAGCTACCTGTATGTGACTATACAACTGCTAGGATGGGCAGCGACATAGCTACCTGTATGTGACTATACAACTGCTAGGATGGGCAGCGACATAGCTACCTGTATGTGACTATACAACTGCTAGGATGGGCAGCGACATAGCTACCTGTATGTAGACTATACAACATAGGATGGGCAGCGACATAGCTACCTGTATGTAGACTATACAACTGCTAGGATGGGCAGCGACATAGCTACCTGTATGTAGACTATACAACATAGGATGGGCAGCGACATAGCTACCTGTATGTAGACTATACAACATAGGATGGGCAGCGACATAGCTACCTGTATGTAGACTATACAACATAGGATGGGCAGCGACATAGCTACCTGTATGTAGACTATACAACATAGGATGGGCAGCGACATAGCTACCTGTATGTAGACTATACAACTGCTAGGATGGGCAGCGACATAACTACCTGTATGTAGACTATACAACATAGGATGGGCAGCGACATAGCTACCTGTATGTAGACTATACAACATAGGATGGGCAGCGACATAGCTACCTGTATGTAGACTATACAACATAGGATGGGCAGCGACATAGCTACCTGTATGTAGACTATACAACTGCACTGATTTGTCCATAGGATGGGCAGCGACATAGCTACCTGTATGTGACTATACAACTGCACTGATTTGTCCATAGGATGGGCAGCGACATAGCTACCTGTATGTAGACTATACAACTGCATACACCACTGATTTGTCCATAGGATGGGCAGCGACCTAGCTACCTGTATGTGACTATACAACTGCACTGATTTGTCCATAGGATGGGCAGCGACATAGCTACCTGTATGTAGACTATACAACATAGGATGGGCAGCGACATAGCTACCTGTATGTAGACTATACAACATAGGATGGGCAGCGACATAGCTACCTGTATGTAGACTATACAACATAGGATGGGCAGCGACATAGCTACCTGTATGTAGACTATACAACATAGGATGGGCAGCGACATAGCTACCTGTATGTAGACTATACAACATAGGATGGGCAGCGACATAGCTACCTGTATGTAGACTATACAACATAGGATGGGCAGCGACATAGCTACCTGTATGTAGACTATACAACTGCACTGATTTGTCCATAGGATGGGCAGCGACATAGCTACCTGTATGTAGACTATACAACTGCACTGATTTGTCCATAGGATGGGCAGCGACATAGCTACCTGTATGTGACTATACAACTGCACTGATTTGTCCATAGGATGGGCAGCGACATAGCTACCTGTATGTAGACTATACAACTGCATACACCACTGATTTGTCCATAGGATGGGCAGCGACATAGCTACCTGTATGTGATTATACAACTGCACTGATTTGTCCATAGGATGGGCAGCGACATAGCTACCTGTATGTAGACTATACAACTGCACTGATTTGTCCATAGGATGGGCAGCGACATAGCTACCTGTATGTAGACTATACAACTGCACTGATTTGTCCATAGGATGGGCAGCGACATAGCTACCTGTATGTAGACTATACAACTGCACTGATTTGTCCATAGGATGGGCAGCAACATAGCTACCTGTATGTAGACTATACAACATAGGATGGGCAGCGACATAGCTACCTGTATGTAGACTATTGTCTATAGGATGGGCAGCGACATAGCTACCTGTATGTAGACTATTGTCCATAGGATGGGCAGCGACATAGCTACCTGTATGTAGACTATTGTCCATAGGATGGGCAGCGACATAGCTACCTGTATGTAGACTATACAACTGCATACACATTGTCATAGGATGGGCAGCGACATAGCTACCTGTATGTAGACTATACAACTGCATACACATTGTCATAGGATGGGCAGCGACATAGCTACCTGTATGTAGACTATACAACTGCACTGATTTGTCCATAGAATGGGCAGCGACATAGCTACCTGTATGTAGACTATACAACTGCATACACATTGTCAGCGGGAATAATCGGTCTAAAATACGCAAAAAATCAGTCGAAATATTTTAGTATATAAATTTTCAGCGTCAAAATTAATTAATATTGAAAATGTTTGAAATACTCAACCAGTGAGTATCTACGAATAAAATAATAAGTGGGGTGTAGGGGAGGCGGGATTGAGGCATGCCAAAGACCTCGGGGATGGAGGGGAGGCTGGATTGGGGACATGCCACAGACTTTGGGGGTGGAGGGGAGGCAGGATTGGGAACATGCGAAAGACCTCGGGGTGGAGGGGAGGCAGGATTTGGGACAAGCCAAAGACCTTGGGGTGGAGGGAAGGCGGGATTGGGGACATGCCAAAGAGCTTGGGGGTGGAGGGAAGGCAGGATTGACCGTCATATATAACCTTACATGTGTTAAAAATGACGTAAAATACCATACAAACTAACAAATTAAAACTCCTAGCATCCTGTTTTAGTTGTTATACATAACTAATTATTAAAATAAGACCTAATTATTATACATTTTACTATATTGTATAACAAAGAAGAATTTTTTTTAAGTATACAAGCAGGTTAACGTGAGATGTATACTCGATTTAAATAAATTGAGTGTCTTGCACTTATTTTAATGCCTGATTGCTTTTAATAAACAATTCAATAAAGTTCAGACTCAAACTCTCGTGCTTTGGATAGTTTAATGGCGGTAGGTAATAAGAAGGTAAACTATTGTTAAATGCAATCCTGTTTTACCCTTATACTTGGCACCAGGTGGATGGGATGAAGGGCATATTTAAGCAGGCCATGGCAGAAGGAGATATCAAGTTGTCCTTGAAGGTCTTAGTTGCATAGTTACAGCATGTCACATTCAATTTTGTACCTGTTTTGTCACGTGGGTTGGCCATGACAACTTGTGTTTTCTTGTCTATGCAACCAGTTTAGATGAATACCAGTCTGTTTACCCGTGTCTTTTAAGTTTCATCTAAATGCTTTCATATATAGACAAATGCTGGAAATTCATATCAAAAGCCTAAAACTATAAAGTACATTATTAAAAACTTATTTTGGAATAAAACTTGGTTTTTTAAAAGAAGCATTTGAAATTACTAAAATGTTTGATTATTTATAAAAAAACTGGCATGCACTTCTATGACATTAGGAAGCACAATGTCTCATGGAATAACTTCTTTTATATAGTTTTAATTTTTGAAAATAATCAACATACAGCAGCATTTTCAGAATAATTTTAGTTTATACATAGATATGTTGTTTCTTACTTTGCGTTATTAACCCTTAACCCTCTACATATATATAGTGGACTGTTTTTTCTTTGAATTAAGACCATTCCATTTATGTGACAAAGGGGTGTTTTGGGGGAAAATGAGTTTCTCGCAGGCTGATCTGGGTTTACAATGGACGAAAGGCTATTATAGTCGTGCTTAGCGGGTTAAGGATTAAGTTATGGTTTCTGCATTCAGTTTTTAGCTCTACTGGCCGAAGGCCAGCAGAGCTTATGGGATGGCGAGTTGTCCGTCGTCCGTCCGTCCGTCCGTCGTCCGTCGTCCGTCGTTAACTTTTGTCTTGTTACCACAATAGGGCCTTCATTTTTCATCCGATCTTCACCAAACTTTAACAGGTTGTTAATATCAATGAAAGCTCGGACAAGTTCGAAAACCAGCCAGATCGGAATAATTTCACCGGAGTTATGGCCCTTGTTTTGCTGAAAATGCCATATTAAGCCTTGTGACCACTCTAGCACCTTCATTTATTATTTGATCTTTACCAAACTTGCACAGATTGTTAATATCAATGAAAGCTCGGACAAGATCGAAAAACAGCCAAATCGGATCAGTAACACCTGAGTTATGGCCCTTGTTTTTTCTGAAAATTGCTATTTTCTGCCTTGTGAACGCTCTAGCACATTTATTTGATATTTGATCATTACCAAACTTGCACAGATTGTTAATACCAATTATAGCTTGAACAAGTTCGAAAATCAGCTGAATTGGGTCAGTAACACCAGAGTTATGGCCCTTGTTTTTTCTGAAAAATGGCATTTTCTGCCTTGTGAACACTCTAGCACCATCATTTATTATTTGATCTTTACCAAACTTGCACAGATTGTTAATATTAATGAAAGCTTGGACAAGTTGGAAAACCAGCCAGATCGGAATAATTTCACCGGAGTTATGGCCCTTGTTTTTTCTGAAAATTTCCATTTTCTGCCTTGTGAACGCTCTAGCACCTTCATTTATTATTTGATCGTTACCAAACTTGCAGAGATTGCTAATACCAATTATAGCTTGAACAAGTTCGAAAATCAGCTGAATTGGGTCATTAACACTAGAGTTATGGCCCTTGTTTTTTCTGAAAAATGGCATTTTCTGCCTTGTGAACACTCTAGCACCTTCATTTATTATTTGATCTTTACCAAACTTGCACAGATTGTTAATTCCAATGAAAGCTCGAACAAGTTTGAAAACCAGCTAAATCGGATCATTAACACCGGAGTTATGGCCCTTGCTTTTTCTGAAAAATGCTATTTCCTACCTTGTGAACACTCTAGGGCCTTCAATATTAATCGAATCTTTACTTAACTTTGCCAGTGTCTTTATATTAATGAAAGCTTGAACAAGTTCAAAAACCGGCAAGATCGAAATAATTTCAACGGAGTTATGGCCCTTGTTTTGCTGGAAAATGCCATATTAAGCCTTGTGAACACTCTAGGACCTTCATTTATTATTTGATCTTTACCAAACTTGCACAGATTGTTAATATCAGTGAAAGCTCGGACAAGTTCGAAAACTAGTCACAGAGGAGTTATGGCTCTTGATTTAGTTAAAAATGCTATATTTTGCCTCGTTAATACGGTAGGGCCTTCATTTTTCATCTGATCATTACCAAACTTTACCAGATTCTTTAGTTATGGCCTTTGATTTAGTTAAAAAGCTGTTTTTTGCTCAAAACTTTTAAGAAAACATAAATAGCAGTCACTCGCTTCATTGATATTATAAGAGCCATGTTAGCCAGTAGAGCGTCCACAGGCCCTCTTGGGCCTCTTGTTAAGTGTTGTTTTAGGTGCAGCCTATCTTTTTTACATCAATTGGAAGACGAATTTTGTATGTGAGAAATAAAATACTTGGACATAGTTTGCATACTATAAGTAGAATACAGTTTGTTATGTTTCAGTATAGCTAGAAGTTAACAATGTTTCATTTCCTGTATTTAAAATTAGTCTCAGCTAATGTAGATTAGGAATATTAGTAGCAGTTCCAACCAAATTTAAATTTTCCTAAAAATAGTTTCAATACTTTCAATTGGCTCAACATGAAACTATTTTTTATCATTATTTATATATAAAAATACTATATTTTTACATTCACTTCTTGATTCTATGTCCGGATATTTATGTATATATTCAGATATCGAAATTGTCTAGAGAACTTACACCCTGAAGACTATTGGTAATGCTGACATAGCTGTATGAATATGTTGTAAATAATAGAGAAATCAAAGAGTAAGCAGATAATTACAACTATGATACCCCATATTCAAAATCGCGAAAGTGGTCGATTCCACCAGTGGTTTCATTGATAACGAAATAACTTGAGAACAATTTTGAGGGGGCATAATTATAGCGTTAGACATGTCCGTCCCGTTTGTCTGAGTGTCCGTCCATCAATCAATCATTCCGTCCATCTGTCTGTCCCGAAAAGTTTGTGTCTATCTTCTCCCACAGTTTTCAACCGATTGTTTACAGGATGCTAACATATGATGTGAAGATGTTCATGTCGATTCGGCATCAAAATCGACCTTATATTACCAGAGTTACGACCCTTTTTTCGTCAAATTTTACATTAAAATATTGTGTGTCTATCTCCTCCCACAGTTTTCAACCAGTTGTTTTGAAACTTTGCAGGATGATTACCTATGATGTCAAGATCTGCATATCGATTCGGCATCTACCTTGTATTACCGGTGTTACGGACCTTTTTTATTGTAAAATTTTACACATTTTTCGCTGATTGTTTTTAGTGGGGGCATCCATGTGCCATGGACACATTTCTAGTTATAAACAAAATCAATATTAAAAAAAACACTATGTAAAAAGTCAGAAACATTGTTCTGGTAGGTTTTGGGCCAGTCTCTCCCAAGTTTTTGATATAAATATACTAGCCTAGTCAGAGATTTGCATCTAGCAAGATACATATATTGATGTTTGAGGAATACGTTCCTGTTATAATGCATTATAGAATAATGTTTAACAGACATTTAGAACCTCTGTAGACAGTGGATATAGTGTGTAGTTAAGAATGGTAAAAAAACAAATACACTGTAGTGACAATGAAGAT
The DNA here is from genome assembly GCA_037043455.1 of Cyrtodaria siliqua. Classification (NCBI taxonomy): domain Eukaryota; kingdom Metazoa; phylum Mollusca; class Bivalvia; order Adapedonta; family Hiatellidae; genus Cyrtodaria; species Cyrtodaria siliqua. The sequence continues at coordinate 217,526 of JAWPHD010003046.1, read as the reverse complement.
CTATTTTAGATAGTGTCTTAAACTTTGCATGAAACAATAAAAAATGGTTTTAAACATAAAAAAAGATTATCAGATATTTCAGATTATAAAACACTTTAAATCATTACATATTGTGGTTTTGTCAGTGTGATATGAAATATCAAATGATCGCTCTTATCTTAAAGTTAATTATTACATAATATGCATCTGCTATTGTCCATATCTTGTTGTTGAAATCTGGTACTCATTGGCGGTCTGTCTGCTTAATTACCATCCATATTATACATTGTTCTGTGACTACAAATTTTCCTTATTTATTGTAAAATAAATAGTTTTGTCTATATATTTTTTACTCAATTTTTAATAATTTGTCACTTTTTAATTATTGTTTTTTAATTATTTTTTGTGCTCATTATATACTATGTAATATATGATGTTAAACACTTTTCATTCATTTATTCGCTGAGATCATATACAGTTCATAATACAATAATTGTTGTGTTCAACTTTTACAAAAAACAAGTCACGTCTGTTATTAATATCGTTGAATAGTTATCACATAGATAAGCACGTGCACTAATATCTAAAAATGTCACTTAAATTTGGTAATTTTCTTCCCAATAAATATGAAATATGCATTTAAGATAAATAAGCTATTTGTTTATTGGGCTGCTTCAAAAGTCACCTGATCTTGTTTTGTCATTTGTGTTAATATTTTCAGATACAAACCTGTCATCTTTCTTCATGTATCATACCAAATTTTTTCTGTAATCACTCATTATCGTATTAAGAAACTGATGTTTTAAATGGTAAGAGAAGGGCCCCTGACATTTACTGTGTTTAAAATGTGGATTTAAACTGTTAAACACAAACATAATATTATGTTAATGTCATATGATACAGTTCTAATGTGGATTTAAACTGTTAAACACAAACGTAATATAATGTTAATGTCATATGATACAGTTCTAATGTGGAGTTTAACTATTAAAACAAACATAATAATACATTAATGCCATATGATACAGTTCTAATGTGGAGTTAAACCATTAAAACAAACATAATAATATTATGTTAATGCCATATGATACAGTTCTAATGTGGAGTTAAACTATTAAACACAAATATAATATTATGTTAATGCCATATGATACAGTTCTAACGTGGAATTAAACTATTAAACACAAACATAATATTATGTTAATGCCATATGATACAGTTCTAACGTGGAATTAAACTATTAAACACAAACATAATAATATGTTAATGCCATATGATACAGTTCTAATGTGGAGTTAAATTGTTAAACACAAACTTAATAATATATTAATGCCATATGATACAGTTCTACATGATAATGCTAAACTATAACCTTTTTTGTGATGTAATGGGTGGTTTGTGTTACAGGTGGAGGTTTGTAAGAAGGCCTTCCAGTCCGAGGATGGGATCGAGGAGGAGGAGGAGGAGAAGGAGGCCTCCCCAAAGGCTGTGGGGCACAACATTTTCATACTCGCAAAACAGGTACCTTTTGTTTTAGAAACGGGTACTATTACTTCTAAAAGCACCAAGTATCGCATGTTTTAAAAAACAGGTACCGTACCTCATGAACAGGTACCTTATGCACTAAACAGGTAACTCAGGCTTTAAAAACAAGTACTTCATGCTTAAAAATAGGTACTTCATGCTTGAAAAACAACTACCTCATGCTTAAAAACAGTACTTCTTGCTTAAAAATAGGTACTTCATGCCTAAAAAACAAGTACCTCATGCTTAAAAACAGTACTTCATGCTTAAAAATAGGTACTTCAAGCCTAAAAAACAAGTACCTCATGATTAAAAACAGTACTTCATGCTTAAAAATAGGTACTTCATGCTTAAAAAAACAAGTACCTCATGCTTTAAAAACAGGTACCTTATATGATCTGCACATTACCTTCAGGATATTTATTGTTTATGAAACAGTTTGTTCTTGAGAACTCGAGGACTCGGCTGGTTGACTGGATTTTCCGTATTTTCGGTTATCAGATTGACCAGTGTTAGGCATCGGAGGGCAGCATCATTTTGGTTAAGAAGTTTGTCCCTAGTTTCTCCAGAAAACAACTTGATTACTATCTGATGGATTGCTTCGATATTTTGTACAGTCAACCTTGACCTATGACCTTGACTTTGAGTTCATTGTTTTGTGTTTACAGCTATAAAAACTACAGGGGCATCACTTTTGATCAGACAACACTTCATAATTTTAGGCTTTGAAATGATGTATGTCATAATTTTATGTTTATTACATTTTTAGTTGTCCCAGCACAACAAGGACCTTGCTGACCTATTGAAGCCAAGCGGAGATATGTATAACGACTTGGCTTTGGAGTTCTACGCAAAACACACTGCACAAATAGAGGTAATTTTACTGATTATGTGGGCATTGCAATCTGACAGCACTGCCTGAAATAATGTGGGATGGGGAGTGGGACTAACACATGGGTCTTGTTACCTTCTCACCTACCAAAATGTTGGGCTCTTTTCCCACTCTTCCAAAATTTGTTTTGACCCAATTTTAGCTCTACTATCTTGCAATCAATTTTTTTAATGTATATTTTAAATGTAACAATTTTTGAATAAGTGGTACCTACTTTCTTTGAAAAAAAGGTCGTCTGATTTTCAATACAAAATAAAGGGCACTTTCAATTTTCACTAGAAATCCTGTATTGTTCTTCCAGACATAATTCATTTAATATATCACCATCTTTGGGCAGGATATGTATCAACATTTATCATTGTGTTCCTCTCGTTGACTTGACATGGCATGTTACATTGGTGATACTTTATGCGAAATAAAAAAGGTCATGTTGAGCTTTCAGTATAAAATCAAGTATCTGGATTCGTGAAAGGAATAGACAAACAACTGGATCAGTGTGTTTTTGTCCCATCTGCCGACATAATTTATTTACTTTTTTTGTCACTATGACCTACTTTCTTTTAAATATAGGTCACATCCAAAGTCCTGTATCTTACTTTCAAAGTGTGGTCTGCATCTGTGTGTTTCCCACATCTATCTGACATAGTGCACCATCTTAACTATGCTGAACTCGTTGGATAAAATTTAAATTGATACTAGTTATTTAAGATCCTCTATTTATCACATAACTTATGGTGTGGGAGTGGAATAACACCATTCTTTATTTTCGATATTTTTATACCATTAGTTATATAAGTATGCAAATAAGCCTAGTATGCGCTGTCAAAAAATTGATAATGACTATGATCCAATTCCAACGGTTTATGTCAGTTTTGCGTGTTAAAGGCGACAGGCAAAATGCAATAAAAGTCGATATGTGAGTTATGTGATAAATAGAATCTAACATTCGTTCTCATTCATTATTCATTATATAATTTTGCCAACTCGTTTAATAAATGCAATAATGAATGAGTACTCATGTAAGATCCTCTCTATTCGCTACAAATATATTCTGTACTTACACAGATTGTGCGGCAGGACAGAACGATGGAGAAGATAGTGTTCCCAATCCCGGAAATCTGCGGGTTCCTGACTGAGGAGACAAAGCATCGGGTGTTAAACGAGACGGAGAGGGACGAACAAGGCAGCAAGGTGTCGGATTTCTTTGAGCGGGCAGAGGATATGTATAATGAAATGATCTGGCAGAAAGATCTCAAAAGTAAGTGTGATTTGTAACAGTAGGCAAACAGACCATTATGGTTATGCATGAACATGTGAAAGAATACAGTTTCATTATTTAACAAAGCATGTAACACTTACTATAAATAAAGTCGTATTGATTTGTTTAAACGTTAGCATTGATTTTCAGTTCATGTTGTTAATATTATCTTTGCTAAAATGAAATTGTATACGGTTAACATGGCATAATTGTGAATTAAAATAAATAACGAAATAAAACCAAAGTTTGGAAGATAACCATTGCTCTAATATGGTTGTCGCTTCTTTTTTTTTATGCATACCAAGTAGATTTTATTAACCAGGTTATCCTTGGAAAACTCTGGTTATTAGATTGGTGTGTCGTTTAGGGGGCAGGAGTGCATGCGGGCGGGTGTAAGGCGTCAAACTCGATAATGTTTGTTAGGAATGAGGTATTGTAATGAAATTTGCAGGGTAGTTAGTGTATATGAAAAGGAAGCTTGGGATTGCATATGCAGTCGTTGGGGTCAAGGTCACTGTTACTAAAAATAGGAAAGCGGTTTCCGCTGAATAACTTTTGTTAGGAATGAGATATTGAAATGAAACTTACAGGGTAGGTACCTTATTTGGAAAGGAAGCTTGGAATGGCATTTGGGGTCACTGGTTCAAGGTCAAGTTCAATGTTACTAAAAATAGAAAAATGGTTTCCACTCAATAACTTTTGTTAGGAATGAGGTATTGCGATGAAGCTTGCAGGGTATGTAGCTTATATGGAAAGGCAGCTTCGGGTTGCATAGGGGTCACTGCGTTCAAGGTCAAGGTCACTGATACTAAAAATAGAAAAACAGTTTCTGCTCAATAACTTTTGTTAGGAATGAGCTATTGCGATGAAACTTGCAGGGTAGGTAGCTTATATGGGTTTAGGATTGCATTTGGGGTCACTGGATTCAAGGTCAAGGTAACAGTTACTAAAAATAGAAAAATGGTTTCCGCTCAACTTTTGTTAGGAATGAAGTATTGCGATGAAACTTGCAGGGTAAGTAGCTTATATGGAAAGGCAACTTCGGATTGCATTTGGGGTCACTGGGTTCAAGGTCAAGGTCACTGTTACTAAAAATGGAAAAACAGTTTCCGCTCAATAACTTTTGTTAGGAATGAGATATTGCGATGAAACTTGCAGGGTAGGTAGCTTATATGGAAAGGAAGCTTGGGATTGCATTTGGTATCACTGGGGTCAAGGTCACTGTTATTAAAAATAGAAAAATGGTTTCTGCTCAATAACTTTTGTTAGGAATGAGGTATTTCAATGAAACTTGCAGAGTAGGTAACTGATATGAAAATGATGCTTGGGATTACATTTGGGGTCAAGGTCACTGTTACTAAAAATAGAAAAACGGTTTCCGCTCAATAACTTTTGTTAGGAATGAGATATTTCAACGAAACGAGCAGGGTAGGTAGCTTATATCAAAGGGAAGTTTGGGATTGTATTTGGGGTCATTTTGGTCGGGGTCATTGTTTCTAAAAATAGAAAAACGTTTTCCGCTCAATAAGTTGAGTTGGGAATGAGATATTGGAATGAAACTTAGTGTGTATGTATTTTATATGGAAAGTAAGCTTGGGATTGCATTTGGGGTCACTGGGATCAAAGTCAAGGTCACTGTTACTTAAAATAGAAAAAACAATTTCCGCTCAGTTACTTAACTTAGGAATGAGATATTTCAACGAAACTTTCTTGCATACGTATAGCTTATATTTGCCTTAATAACAAATCTTTTCTTTCTTTACAGTCCTCATTTACTGTGTATACATTTATGTTTGTGATTCACTTGCCATTCTATTTATTCTGTATTGTACACTGTTTATATCACTTTACTACAAGAACTTCAACTACTTCATTTATGTAATTTGCTGTTTTTTGTAGAAAAAAACTTTTGTTACTTCATTTTCACGTTAACAGTAGTGTAATAGCATTTGCCGCCTCAGTAGCTCAGTGGATTGGCTTTAGAGTTACAAACCTCTGCCCTGAATGGGTTTGTTCCCTGGCAGAGGCATGTCTGAAGGGAAACATTATTATGCCCCGCCACTTCTCCAACACCAGATGCCATAGAGCTTTCAAACTTTACAAATGTTAAATGATAACCACATGACAGCGATATGTTCCAATGAAAAGTGGGTCATATGAATTACCTTGACCTATCTTTGGCACTTTGTTAATTTACATTGAAGTTTTACATTCAAGTTTTTTATTAACTCAGTTTCTCAGATACCAAAAGTCATACAGTTTCATCTGTATGACAGCAGTATGTTCCTACCCAAATCAGGTCAGTATAAATGTTGACCTACTCTTTACACTTTGTTAATTTACATTAAAGGTTTTAGCTCTACCGATCCGAGATCAGCAGAGCTTATGCCGTGTTGCGGTGTCAGTCCGTAAAATTTTAGCGACTACTTCTCTGAAACTACTGGATGGATTTTCATGAAAATTTACAGAAATGTTGCCCATGAAGTCTAGTTGATCCTAGCAAAAATTCATGTTGATGTGAAATCCAAGATGGCCACCAAAGCTAAAAATAGATTTTTTAAAAAAAGGTTGTAGCGACTACTTCTTGAAAACTATAAGTGATATTGATGTGGGACTTTTTCTAAAATGATCAGCATGACATAATGTTGGTCCTTGTCGAAAAAACAGTGATTCAACTTAAACATGGCTGCCATCGGCCATCTTTGTTTACATAGAGTTATTTAGTAAAAACTTGTAGCAACTACTCCTCTGAAACTACTTGACAGATTTTCATGAAACTTCACAGGAATGTTTCTCTTGATATCTGGTTGATCCTAGCAAAAATCAGATCGGCCGGAAATTCAAGATGGCCACCACGGCTAAAAATAGATTAAAAAACAAACAAATTTGTAGCGACTACTTCCAGAAAACTATTAGTGATATTGATATGGGACATTTTCTAAAATGATCAGCATGACATGATGTTGGTTCATGTCGAAAATTGTTTTGATTCAATGTTAAACATGGCTGCCAGTGGCCATCTTTGTTTACATAGAGTTATATAGTAAAAACTTATAGCGATTACTCCTTTGAAACTACCCGACAGATTTTGATGAAACTTCACAGGAATGTTGCTCTTGATGTCTTATTGATCCTAGCAAAATTTCAGGTCGGCCGGAAATTCAAGATGGTCACTACAGCTATAAATAGATATTTAAAAAACAAGTTTCTTGAAAACTATAAGTGATCTTTCTCTAAAATGATCAGCATGACATGATGTTGATGCTTATCAAACATTATTTTGATTCAACATTAAACATGGCTGCCAGGCAACTACTTCCTGAAAACTATAAGTGATATTGATAGGACTTTTTCTAAAACGATTAGCATGACATGAGGTTGGTCATTGTCGAAAATCATTTTGATTCAACGTTAAACATGGCTGCCGCTCATCTTTGTTTACATAGAGATGTATAGCAAAAGCGTGTAGCGACTACTCCTCTGAAACTACTTGACGGATTTTGATGAAACTTCACAGTAATGTTGCTCTTGATATCTAGCTGATCCTAGCAAAATTACAGGTCGGCCTGAAATTCAAGATATCCACCAAGGCTAAAAATAGATTTTTAAAAAAATAATTTGTAGCAACTACTTCTAGAAAACTATAAGTGATAGATTTTCATGAAACTTCACAGGAATGCTGATCTAGCTATCAAAAACCTATCAGTAGAGCTTCAAGGTCGTTGACCTCTTGTTTATTATGTCCATTACTCTGATACCAGAAGCAGTACAGCTTTTAAACTTCATACACACTTACATCTATATGACAGCAATATGTTCCTACCCAAATCAGGTCAGTATATTCAGTATATTCAGCAGGTTTCCTTCTAAAATGATCACCAGTGCCTAGATTATCAATTTTGTTCAAATGAAAGTTTGTATATTGAGATTTTGCATGTTTTTCATAGACTTACATAGAAAAAAAACTTTAAAAAATCTTCTTTTTTGAAACCACAAGGCACAGAGCTTTCATATATTACAAGTAGCATCAGCTAATGGTCCTCTCTACCAAGTTTGTTCAAATGGTGACCCTGGGGTCAAATTTGGCCTCTTCCAAGGCGTCACATATTTACATAGGAAAAAAATAAATATTTTTCTCTGAAACTACATTAGAGCCGGAGGTTTAATAGTTTACATTTATTATAAGCTTATGGTCCTTTACCAAGTTTGTTTAAATGGTGACCCTGCCCCGCCCAGGGGTCACATGTTTTACATAAGACGTGTATAGGGAAAAACGTTTAAACAATTTTCTTCTCTGAAACTGCAAAAGCCAGAGGTTTAGTATTTTGCATTTGCTATAAGCTTATGGTCTCTACCAAGTTTGTTCAAATGGTGACCCTGGGGTCACAGTTTTACATAGACTTATATAGGAAAAACATGAAAGTCTTCTTCTCTGGAACTACAAGAGCCAGAAGTTTAATATTTTGCATTTGCTATACTCTTATGGTCCTTTACCAAGTTTGTTCAAATGGTGGGAGTCACATGTTTTACATAGGCTTGTATAGGGGGAAACTTAAAAAATCTTCTCTGAAACCACAAGGCACACAGCTCTCATATATTACATGTAGCCCTGGGGTCACATTTGGCCCTGCCCCACTCTAGCACATTCATTTTGTATTTGATCTTTACCAAACTTTGTCGGTGTCTTTATATCAATGTTGTTAACACAACAGAGGCATTTCTTGAACAATCAAACTTGCAAAGATTGTATATAACCATAAGATTTCGAAGAAGTTTAATAATGGGCCAGTACTCAGGTAATCGATTTAGGGCCATCTTGGCCCTTTTCTTTATTAAGTCAATTACTCACATGCCAAAAGCCTTACAGTATTCAAACTTCATACACACATCTATATGGCACCATTGTGTTGCTCCCCAAATCAGGTCCATATAACTTGCCTTTTAATATTACACTTAACATTTTATTACTCCATTTTGTAAGCTACCGATAACCCTTTAGCAGGGCATTCAGGTCCCTTGGACACATTTTCTAGTTTTTAGCTCTACTGGCTGAAGGCCAGCAGAGCTTATGGGATACCGAGTTGTCCGTCGTCCGTCCGTCCGTCTGTCAACCATCCGTCCGTCCGTCGTTAACTTTTGTCTCGTTAAGACGATAGGGTCTTCATTTTTCATCTGATCTTTACCAAACTTTACCAGATTGTTAATGTCAAGGAATCTGGGACAAGTTTGAAAACGAGTAACAGTGGAGTTATGGCCCTTGATTTAGTTAAAAATGCTATATTTTGCCTTGTTAAGACGATAGGGCGTTCATTTTTTATCCGATCTTTACCAAACTTTACCAGTTAGTTAATGTCAATGATAGCTCGGACAAGTTCAAAGACCAGCCAGATCGGACCAGTAACAGCAGAGTTATGGCCCTTGATTTAGTTAAAAATGCTTTATTTTGCCTCGTTAAGATGATAGGGCCTCCATTTTTCATTCGATCTTTATCAAACTTTACCAGATTGTTAGCTCGAATAAGTTCGAAAACCAACCAGATCGGACCAGTAACAGCAGAGTTATGGCCCTTGATTTCGTTAAATATGCTATATTTTGCCTTGTTAAGGCGATAGGACCTTCATTTTTCATCTGATCTTTACCAAACTTTACCAGATTTCTTGACTTTTTCTTTTATTATTTTTATATTTCTTTATTTTTTTATTTTTTTATTATTTTTTTTTATTAGCTTGACTGATCAGAGATCAGCAGAGCTCATGCCGTGGTGCGTCGTCCATCTGTCCGCCTGTCCGTCCGTCTGTCTGTCCGTAAACTTTTTTTTGTAGCGACAACTCCTCTGAAACTACTGAATGAATTTTCTTGAAACTTTACAGAAATGTTGCCCATGAAGTCTAGTTGACCCTAGCAAAAATTCATGTTGATGTGAAATCCAAGATGGCTGCCAAATCTAAAAATAGGTTTTTAAAAAACAAGTTTGTAGCGACTACTTCTTAAAAACTCTAAGTGATATTGATATGGGACTTTTTCTAAAATGATCAACATGACATGATGTTGGTCCTTGTCGAAAATCGTTTTGATTCGACGTTAAACATGGCTGCCAGCGGCCATCTTTGTTTACATAGAGTTATATAATGAAAACTTGTAGTGACTACTCCTCTGAAACTACTTGACAGATTTTCATGAAACTTCACAGGAATGTTGCTCTTGATGTCTTATTGATCCTAGCAAAATTTCAGGTCGGCCGGAAATTCAAGATGGCCACCCTGGTTAAAAATAAATTTTCAAAATACAAGTTTGTAGCGACTACTTCTTGAAAACTATAAGTGATATTGATATAGGACTTTTTCTTAAATGATCAGCATGACATGATGTTGGTCCTTGTCAAAAATCGTTTTCATTCGATGTTAAACATGGCTGCCAGCGGCCATCTTTTGTGTATATAGAGTTATATAGTAAAAACTTGTAGCGACTACTCCTCTGATACTACTTGGCGGATGTTCATGAAACTTCACAGGAATGTTGCTCTAAATGTCTAATTGATCCTAGCAAAATTTCATATCGGCCAGAAATTCAAGATGGCCACCACAGCTAAAAATAGATTTTTAAAAAATAAGTTTGTAGCGACTACTTCTTGAAAACTATAAGTGATATTGATATGGGACTTTTTCTAAAATGATCAACATGACATGATGTTGGTCCTTGTCGAAAATCGTTTTGATTCGACATTAAACATGGCTGTCTGCGGCCATCTTTGTTTACATAGAGTTATATAATGAAAACTTGTAGCGATTACTCCTCTGAAACTACTTGACGGATTTTCATGAAACTTCACAGGAATGTTGCTCTTGGTGTCTAATTGATCCTAGCAAAATGTCAGGTCGGCCGAAAATTCATGATGGCCGCCACGGCTAAAAATAATTTTTCGAAAAACAAGTCTGTAGCGACTACTTCCTGAAATCAAAATCAATCAGTAGAGCTTCAAGGTCATTGACCTCTTGTTATCTCTCTACTGGCCAAGTTTGAAAAACAGCCAGATCGGACCAGTAATGGCAGAGTTATGGCTCTTGATTTAGTTAAAAATGCTATATTTTGCCTCTTTAAGACGATAGTCACTCGCTTCATTGATGTTATAAGAGCTATATTAGCCAGTAGAGCGTCCACAGGCCCTCTTGGGCCTCTTGTTTTTCTCATCTACCTCTGAGGTTGCTGTCCCAATATAACAGAGTATGATGTACTAACGGGATGTAAAACCCAATTTATTTGTACCCATATCATATAATGTTGTGTTTTCAGCATTTCTACGGCTGGCTATGATTTCAGCAGACGTATTCAGAGGTCATTAATAAAGATACGTAGAGTAGTGGCCCTTTTATTGATCCCTGTGGTTCACTATCTTGAAGGGAGATGAGTTGCTTCACTAACAGATACAGCTTGAAATCTTTTACTTGCATAATATTAGTAATTCAGACCATTTCACAGTACTTTTCTTTTATATAAAACTATCTTTTTGTCTCACCTTCAACGAAGGTAGCGAGACAAAGGTATCATTTTGCAGTGGCGGTGATGGCAATGGTGACAGCATCAGCATCCACATTTATGTTCAGGTTTTGCGTTACAGTTGCGCACATTCAAATATCTTCAACAATGCTTATTCACATTCATTAAAACTTTTGTATATGTCTTTAGTAACATCAAGGCCACTTAGATACGAAATTTCCATAACTCATTATTGCTTTTTGCAAAATTATGGTCCTTTTTATCGACTTAGAAATTCATAAAGTCTGTTCCTTGTTAGGCAAGACAGGAATCCAAGGATGCTTGTTTAACTAAGTAAAAGGATTTATAAAATCCACCATTTGGGGTATGACTTACACAAATTGACATCATACTGCTCGCAATGACATGACATGACGAGTGTTCATTGATGCAGGATGAGTAGAAATTTATAAAATCTACATTCTTTAACAACTTATCAGTTTGACCATTCAAATATTACTTAGGACGAGTAATTCAGAAACAAATTTTCCTGCTCGATCATAGATGCTGAATTAATCTCTATCATACTCTTTCTCTATCATGCACTTTCTCTCCTGGGTAATGACAGAATGCATGGATGAGCCATTAGACAACACATTTATATCCTAAGATATGCTTAAATGACTGTTTTTGTTTAATCATTGTAAAAACACAACACTAAAAGTATACATTTTGTTTTGATATTATTATTACTTCTCTTCTTATTATAACAAAAACTTTCTTTATATTCTTTTACTGTAGAGAAATAAGTCACTTTGTTTCATAACTAATGTTGCCATTTTTATTATCCTAAATGTCTGCTAATATCGTGGAAAATCAATTTTAATAATTTCAATTTAGTGTTAATTGGGTCAATTATAGATACTGTAGCCAAATATAGTAACATTGAAACCAGATATCTTTTGTTTTTCAGGAAATAAAAGTAAGAAACTATTATAATGAAATTGCGAATACAGTCTTTTTCTGCTATAACTCAACTTTGCCATGTATACGGTACTTACTAGCAAATGATCTTGCATGTACAACCTTATTAAATACTAACTTACAAGGTGTCATACTTACTTGTCTGTCAGTTAATAATTATAAACAGTCATGCTATATTCTTACATGGTCTAACATAAACAGAGTCACTAAACCAATTTAATCAAATATTTATATGATCTATACACATATCTCTCATTTATCACCTCTCACTGCTATTGGTTCGATTCCCACTGAGAGCTTGACTTTTGTCAAGTGAGAAAGTGGCATTTGACGGCAGGTTATAATACAGTTCTGGTACTACCCAGGAAAAATGGGGTGGTCTGGTCTGCCTCTACCACAATTTACCATCATATAATTGTGACCTAATATGTGCTAAAAGTGATGTAAAACACTATTCAAATAAACAAACTCATGTGATTTATGTACACATCTCCCATTTGATTTTGACGGTCTTACACTGTCTACAATATACTAACCCAGTGGCATATGGTCAGAGGATGTAAGAGTTTTAGTATTTATTAACATTCACACTAGCGTTCGTTTAGTGCAGTGTGGTGGCTGTAAAAAGTCTCCCCGTGCTACGTACCAGTAGTGTTATTTTTACTGGTCCTTTGGGACCAACGAGCCCAATATAGGTGGCTTTGAAGTAGAAGACCGCTTAAGCTGTTGCTAGGGGGCGTGAGAGGTGTTGCTTCTTTCATTACTTCTCATGAACAGACTCAATAAAACCCAGTCTGCTGCTTTATTCTCTTAACTGTGTTTGTTGCTCCCAAAGGATCACCTTTATCAGTATTTATTAACATTCACACTAGCGTTTGTTTAGTGCAGTGTGGCGGCTGTAAAAATCTCCCCGTGCTACGAATCAGTAGTGTTATTTTTACTGGTCCTTTGGGACCAACGACTCCAATATAGGTGGCTTTGAAGTAGAATACCGCTTAAGCCGGTGCTAGGGGGCGTGAGAGGTGTTGCTTCTTTCATTACTTCTCATGAACAGACTCAATAAAACCAAGTCTGCTGCTTTATTCTCTTAATTGTGTTTGTTGCTCCCAAAGGATCACCTTTGTCAGTATTTATTTGTATGTAAGGCAGTATGTGAGTAAGAGTTGTATGTAAGGCAGTATGTGAGTAAGAGTTGTATGTAAGGCAGTATATGAGTAAGAGTTGTATGTAAGGCAGTATGTGAGTAAGAGTTGTATGTAAGACAGCATTTGAGTAAGAGTTGTATGTAAGACAGCATGTGAGTAAGAGTTGTATGTAAGGCAGTATATGAGTAAGAGTTGTATGTAAGGCAGTATGTGAGTAAGAGTTGTATGTAAGGCAGTATATGTATAAGAGTTGTATGTAAGGCAGTATATGTATAAGAGTTGTATGTAAGGCAGTATATGAGTAAGAGCTGTATGTAAGGCAGTATATGGGTAAGAGTTGTATGTAAGGCAGTATATGAGTAAGAGTTGTATGTAAGGCAGTATATGAATAAGAGCTGTATGTAAGGCAGTATATGGGTAAGAGTTGTATGTAAGGCAGTATATGAGTAAGAGCTGTATGTAAGGCAGTATATGAGTAAGAGCTGTATGTAAGGCAGTATATGAGTAGAAGTTGTATGTAAGGCAGTATATGGGTAAGAGTTGTATGTAAGGCAGTATATGAGTAAGAGCTGTATGTAAGGCAGTATATGAGTAAGAGCTGTATTTAAGGCAGTATATGAGTAGAAGTTGTATGTAAGGCAGTATATGAGTAAGAGTTGTATAATCAAGGACTTCAAAAATGCCTCATATATATAGTTTCAATAATTCTTATATGCAAGTTGCGATAGCCCTTGTATATCATCTATTCAATAATGTTATTCTCACAATAATCAATTTTGACTGTTTTATCAACTCTATTTGCCAAGGGCCAGTTGGGTAGGGCTTATGATATGGTCCATTGCCTGTCCATTAACTATTTGCTGTCTTCACTCTGGCACATTCATATCTGCACATGCACAGAGAGCATGGAGACGCACTGTTACCCCTGACAAAATATGTTGCTGCAGTTGTTTTATTCGTTCAAACAAGTTTTATTTGCCTCTCATTGTTTGTTTTTATCTTTATCATTCAGATAAAAGTGTCCAGCAAAATGTACATCTGAAATTAAAATTATCGCGAAACACGTTTTAAAATAAATATCAAGGAAACTGTTATGCGCCGAAAACTGGTCGGACACCAGTAGCATATTATTACTACAGCAGTTGTGTAATATAATCACACAATTAGCTAGCATTGTTTATACCGTTTCAGCTAGTCAGAATCTGCCTGATCATGTTGTCACCATAGTTACTGGTTGCCATTTTATTGTCAAACTATACTCCTCAAAAAGAATTTCAGGATCTCAAAATAGAACAATAATAATTACTTAATCCTTAATATTATGAATTTTATATTCATATAAAAAGTTAATATATTTGTGTCACATAAATTGTAAAAGAATACAACTAAACTAAAACATTGCAAAAAGACAGTAATTCGTTTAATAAGCACTTTAAAAAATAACTCAAAACAAAACTTGGTCCTTAAATTATTTTTAGGAGTATATTGTAATTCATAGTCGGCTCTTCTGCGGAATCATTACTAGGCCGACTATGTCGATTTATTTTGCCTTTTTCAGTCAGTAATCATCAGCCTTATTTTTCCTTTCAGCCAATCCTTACCTGTCATGGTTCAGTAGTCACATGTCATTCTGGGGAAACATCTCATTCAACTTTGTTGTGCTCATCAACCTGCTCGTGGCCTTCTTCTACCCATTTGAGGACAACAAGAGAGGTATTGTAACATTTTATTAACCTTTGTTGGTGTTGTACTCATCTACCTGTTTGTGGCCTTCTTCTACCCATTTGAGGACAAGAGAGGTATTGTAACATTTTATTAACCTTTGTTGGTGTTGTACTCATCTACCTGTTTGTGGCCTTCTTCTACCCTTTTGAGGACAACAAGAGAGGTATTGTAACATTTTATTAACCTTTGTTGGTGTTGTACTCATCTACCTGCTTGTGGCCTTCTTCTACCCATTTGAGGACAACAAGAGAGGTAGCTTTGAGAATCATAGCCCTTATGGTATTCTCTACCTACCATAGAGCTATAAAGTGCCCCCTTTATAAAGTAGATAGAGCATGCTGCACAACTCTATCCACATTTGCGGCGATGTTTCTATGTGCAATGCCTGCATAAACAACCGCAGTATTTCAGTTGACTAAACCTTAAATACCACACATGCATGCATATAAAACTCACCTGCTTGAAGAGAACGATATTCAGTACAGGAACGAGATTTCAGACAACAGAGAGATATTTCGAGAGGAAAACATTGAACTGTCTTAAAAGATCATCGTTACAAAGAATGACTCGATCGGCATGATATCCTTCTCTTTGGCAGGTGTTATGCCTGTTTGTATCACTGTGGTATTTAAGGATTAGTCAATTGAAATATGGCATTTGTTCAAGCAGTCATTGCATGTCTTCAGAAGCCTCACCCAAAGTGTGGATACAGTTGTGCCGCATACTCTACCAACTTTATAAAGGGGGCGCCTCACATCTCTATGGTAGGTACAGAAAAACAAACCACAAGAGCCTTGATTCTCAGAGCTACACAAGAGTTACAATAAAAAAGTTGGTACTGTCTTTCGGTAGAGATAATGAAATATAAAAAGATACATTTATGCCACAACAAATAGAATTTATTGGAATAAATATTGTTCAGCATGCAGAATTATGACTTATGTCCTTAAATTATCAAGGTCAGAAATACTTGTTAAATTAGCTTACGAAAGTAATAGTACTATACAAAAGGATATTGTAACACAGTTTCTTAGTGAGGTACTTGAGCACTATACTCATTTTTTTGTCAAGGTCACTACATTCAAATGTTTGTCAAGATATCAGATGTTAGTCCTCAGTATTGTTATGTACTTGCCCCAAGGTTGTCTTTGATTTGTATTGTTTTTAAACTAGCTATGTATTTCACTGTCAGAACTTGATCCACGGTTGTCAGGCCTCGTGTGGACGGCCATGTTGGCATCATTGGCGTTGGTAATCACCATAGCAACACCGTCGAGTATCATCACCCTCGGAGCCTCCATTATACTGAGAATGATCTTCTCTGTTGGCGTGGAGCCTACTCTCTGGTTGTTGGGAGTGCTAAATGTAAGTTACAAGTATCGAAAAAGTTGTTTGTTTAAAGTTTAGATATTTATTTCCCAACGCCAATGGCAAAGGACTATTGAAATTTGCATTTCCATCAGTCCATCGCCACTTTTGTTTCCTACCAATGATTTTAATATTTATAATCTGATATTGATGAAACTTTCGTACAATGTTTATGGCAGTAATAAAGCCAAAATTATGGCCTTTGGATTTTTCAAAATTTGACTTCCGTTTCTGACCAATAACTTAATTTTTTTAATCCGATCTTGAAACTTTAGGGATAACCAGCCAGATCGCACCTATCGGAGTAATGGCTCTTGGATTGTTTAAAATTAAAGATTTTTGCGGTTTCCTCGCAATAACTTAAACATTTATAATCCGATCTTGTTGAAACTTCAGGACAAAGTTTATAGCCATAATATATAGGCGATAACCACCCAGATCACACGTATCATGTTGGAGTAATGACCCTTGAATTGTTTAAAATATTTGTTTGCGCTTTCCGCTCAATCACTTTAACATTTATTGTCCGATCTTGGGGTTAATATTTATGTGCATAAGTCTCAGCCAAGTTTGATAACCAGCCAGATAGCACCTATCATGCCTGAGTTATATGCCTTGAATTTGTGAAAATTAAAGATTTTTTGCAGTTTCCACTCAGTAACTTTAATACTTTTTTTATTACATTTGTTTAAATAAATTAGAAATAAAATTAGCTCAAAATAAATTTTAAGTCCAAAAAAGTAGTTTGGTTAGTCGTAATTATCAATTGGCTTTTCATCAGAAATCTATAAATCGCAGGCAGAAATGTAATAATAATCTGTATTAATGTACTTTTTTAACCTTTCATCCATGCCTGACTGCCGTCTGCTTACAGGTGATAAACAAAGGTATATACCTGATCAGCATGATGGGTAACAGAGGGACGTTCAACAAACCCTGGAGATTCGTCATCACAGACTTCGAGTTTGTCTACCACACTGTGCATCTCATCTTGTGTATTCTGGGGCTGTGCGTACATGAATTCTTTTATAGCTTATTGGTAAGTAGCTTCTGAAGAGTTTAATTACCGTGAGTTTTTCAATATGGGATTTCTGTCCCACGTGAAAATACAACCTCATAAACAAACGAACGTGCTTTGTCTAGACTAGTTCTCCTGAACCTCTGGCATGAGTTTGTTTATTCGGACGTATTTTCACGACGGAAATTATCAATAAAGTAATTTTGTCATGACCATGATGACTGGTTATCATTCTTTTTTACCTTTCAAAACATTTTTAAAAAAACACATTTGCATTAAGTCTCTCTTGGATATTTGACTCATATTGTGTTGATCAGAAATCAAACTGTTAGAATAGAGAATTATATTTACTATGATTGAACATTTCTGTGTCCTTTTATTTACTTAAACAGTCATTAATTCTTCATTCATAATTTACTCTTTCAGCTTCTAGATGTGATATACCGTGAAGAGACGCTGGTAAATGTGATAAAGTCTGTAACAAGGAATGGTCGATCCATCCTCCTCACAGCGGTCCTGGCGGTGATTCTCATATACCTCTTCTCCATCGTCGGCTACATATTCTTCCAGAACGACTTTCTCATGGAGGTTGACCCGCAGCTGGAAACGAAACGTGAGTACTGGAACTGCAGTTTAGTGGCACTGGAATTTTTACTGCAGATTTGACCGTTAATTCCAACTACGTATTAAAATACGCAACATTGTCATTCTCGCTTGCAAGAGTTTCACATTCGAAACTTTGTCGATCCTCTGGCTCAATTCATCATCTTTCTGGGAACGAAGCAGATGGGATTGACCAATCACATGCATCAGTTTCATGGTGATTGATTGAATTGAATTGGATTTTATAGTCGCACCAACAGCTAAGGTCATATGGCGACTTTCCAGCTTCCATTGGTGGAGGAAGACCCCAGGTGCCCCTCCGGGCAATTTTCGTGCACGGGCGGGCACCTGGGTAGAACCACCGACGTTCCGCAAGCCAGCTGGATAGCTTCCTCACATAAAGATTCCTAGGCCCCTGAGGGATCGAACCTACAGCGGTGAGGGGCAAGTGATTTCAAGTCAGAGACGTTAACCACTTGGCCACGGAGTTTCATGGTGAAGCGGAGATATTAACGGATCAATAATTGATTAATAATTAATGTAAAATGCAATTATTTCGGTCAATTCCTCTTTAGCGAACTAAAACTAATCGCATTATGCTTGTAATTATTCAGTTGCAAGTAGATATTTTCCAAATAACAATTAAAACTCTCTGAAATATTAACTGTGCCTGCCCACACATATTTATCACTGGTTTTAATCAAGCGGTACAACTGGAGACAGTTGTAACTCTGAGATGTTAGAATGTATCAACCATAAATGTATAAAATAAATACTGATAAAGGTGATCCTTTGGGAGCAACAAACACAATTAAGAGAATAAAGCAGCAGACTCGGTTTTATTGAGTCTGTTCATGAGAAGTAATGAAAGAAGCAACACCTCTCACGCCCCCTAGTACCGGCTTAAGCGGTATTCTACTTCAAAGCCACCTATATAAACATCGCTAACATTCTCCACCCAATGTTATTTCAGCATTAACCCCTGACACAACTTCAGATTTCCTGTTTCTGTTCTGTATTTCTGTTGGGGCACATTTTTCTATCCATAGTTAAAAGTATGTCCAGAAATATCATGAGATTTTAATGGCTTCTCTAAACACTGTTTTTAACAATAACTTGCTTAATGTATTTAAGAAGTGGACGGGTCATGTTCGGCAGACAATTGTACTGGGACCGAGACATCCGTGGACAAATTCAAATCTGAAGGTTAGCAACATCCACCCTTAACCTGTACACCATCACTACCACCATCATCATTATCACCGACATCATCTATATCATCACCATGCTTTTCATCATCCTCGCCATTATCCTTATCACCATAATCTATATCACCATTATTATAATCACCACTATCACCACCATCCATCATCACCACCATCATCTATTATATATCACCACCCTTTCCATCATCATCATCATCACCACCACTATCATCTATATCATCATCATCATCATCACCACCACCATCAGTATTATCTTGTTCATATTCCTCATCATGAAGTCTTTATCACCACCATCATCATATATTTCATCACCAACTGTTTCATCATCACCATCATCATCATCATCATCATCACCATCACCACCACTATCATCTATATCATCATCATTGCCTACCTCATCAGTATTATTATATTCCTCAGGGGGCACTCCTCAGTTTTTCATGAATGTCCATGGTATAAATCAGAAAGAAATCAACTAAGCATCTTTTAGGTCCATGGATATAATAATTATGAAGCACATTTGATTTTTTTTACAGTTTTGAGTACTTCTAAGTTTATTTTGGTGTATTGGAATATGCATTCTTTGGAGATTTTGGAGGCTATACATAGAACAATGTGAACCTATCAAAAACTTCCAAAAAGTAGGTAAAATGGCTGATTTTGACTCACGGGGTGATCAGCATGCAATAACTTTTTCAAAACACCGGAGTAGGTGTGTAAAATTTAGCATTTTCTGATATGCAAGAGAATTATGAGTGCAGACATGACCCTGATATGCGTAGGATTTTTTTTTTTAATATTTATTGACATTTGAAATATTGGGGTAATCTTAAAGAAATGGGACTAAAGTTGTACAGAAAATGCTTTTTGATACTTTTATTTGGTATGGAAACATGGGTAATTTTATTGTCTTCTAAGAAATGTATGACACAGTGATGATGTGATCTATTTTTGCTCAAGGATTTAGGCTAAGGGCGTGTCATGGGTTTGATGATTGGGAAATGTACATTAAACTGTAGAGTGCCCCCTCATTCATGCTGTCTTCATCACCACCATCGTCTATTTGATCACCACCTTTTTCATCATCATCATCACCACCATTATCATCTATATCATCATCATTGCCTGCCTCATCAGTATTATCTTGATCATACTCCTTATCATGCTGTCTTCATCTATTCCAGATGGTGAGGAGGATAAACAGCGTGCTTGTGATTCCCTCATTATGTGCATCTTGACCACGTTGAATCAGGGATTACGTAATGGTGGAGGAATAGGAGATGTTTTACGTAAACCTAATTCCAATGTGAGTATATTATAAGAGTCGGGGTCATTTGTGGAGTTGTAAAACGAGTTAAACAGGCTATTTAAAGGACCTATATGGTCACTATTTGTTAAATTACAGAAAATTAACCGAATAGTGGTGCTCCAAACTCGTTGCCATAGTTTATGGTTTACAGAGCTGTTAAGCTTGGGTGTATAGTTCCGTACTGTAAGCTTGGTAGACGTTGATGACAATGACAAGGAGGTGTAGTGGTGTGACTCAATATTGACGCGTCACATCAAGAAATGGCTATGGTGGTATCGGGCTGTATTAACCCTTAATCCGCTACATATATATAATGGGCTGTTCTTTCATTGAGTTAAGACCATTCCATTTATGTTACCTAAGGGTGTTCCATTTATGTAACCTAAGGGTGTTCTGGGTAAAGTGACTGAGCAGCAGTCAGACATTGTAAACCCTGATCAGCCTGCGACAATGGCCGCACTGGCTATTATAGTCGTGCTTAGCGGTTAAGGTTATAACACAGAAAATGAGTAATTCGGTAACACATTTGGTGTGTTCCAAGACGTTGCAGTAAGTTGAGGTCTGCCTGAAAATAAGCAAAAGTACCCATACAACAAGGGTGATAAAAACATGGAACAACATGCATTATTTGTATTATAAGATGAAACTACCACAAGTTTTTGAAGCACTTTGTTATAGCGTAACTGTATCTTCATTTCAGGAGCCGTTGTTTGTTCCCAGGGTCGTGTATGACCTCTTATTCTTCTTCATTGTCATCATTATCATCCTCAATCTCATCTTTGGTGTCATCATCGATACCTTCGCCGATCTGAGATCAGAAAAACAGCAAAAAGATGAAATACTCAGGAATACATGTTTTATTTGCGGTATGTTGACAAAGTTTTATTTTTTTATATTTCAATTTTAAAATACAAATTGTGGCCCTTACTATAAACCTCAATTGAACTTTTATCTATTTGAATTGTACATGTTTACCCAGAAGTGCCTTAAAAAATAAGTCTGGAACATTCTAAATGAGAACCAGCAGTACATTCTAATTGAGAACCAGCAGAACCAGCAGTACATTCTAAATGGGAACCAGCAGCAGTACATTCTAAATTGATACCGGCAGTACGTTCTAAATGAGAACTAGAATATGAAACAGCAGTGCAGTCTTAATAAATGAGAACCAATAGAATATACTAAATAAGAACCACAAGTACATTATAAATGAAAACCAACAGTACATTCTAAATGTGAACCAGCAGTAGTCTTAATAAATGAGAACCAGCAGAATATACTAAATGAGAACCAGCAGTAGTATACATAAATGAGAACCAGCAGAATATACTAAATGAGAACCAGCAGTAGTATACATAAATGAGAACAGCAGAATATACTAAATGAGAACCAGTAGTACATTCTTAATGCGTACACAGTACATTCTAAATGAAAACCAGAAGTACATTGAATTTCTAAATTGGAATCATTAGAATGAAAACTTCAGCTTAATTTCTTTGAGGCACAATATATAAAACTTCCATTTATATCTATTTTGCAGGTTTACCTAGAAGTGCCTTTGACAACAAGTCCGTGTCCTTCGAGGAGCATTCTAAATTTGAACATAACATGTGGCACTACCTGAACTTTATCGTTCTCGTCAGGGTGAAGAAATCGACAGAGTTTACAGGTCCAGAGAGCTACGTTTCAGAAATGGTCAAGGTGATTAATTAATAAAATTATGATGGTCTCTGTTTTATCTCGAGGGCCTCGGTAGCTCAGTGGATAAGGTCTCTTGCTACAGACCTCAGCCCCGCATGTGTTCACTGCCTGGAGCAGATGTGCCTGATGGGAAATTTCTTCCTTCATCTCATCTCCCTCTGAGGTTACTGTCACAATATAACCTAATATAATGCGTTTTGGGAACGTAAAACCCCATTTCATTCATTCATTCTTCCTTTTATCACCTTCATCAAATCACTCCTGTCTTTTCTAACTGGCTTTGAGTCAAAGTCATCTACTTACAAATCAGACTGGTCTGAAATCACTCCTGACTTTTCTAACTGGCTTTGAGTCAAAGTTATCTACTTACAGATCAGACTGGTCTGAGATCACTCCTGACTTTTCTAACTGACTTTGAGTCAAAGTTATCTACTTACAGATCAGACTGGTCTGAAATCACTCCTGACTTTTCTAACTGGCTTTGAGTCAAAGTTATCTACTTACAGATCAGACTGGTCTGAAATCACTCCTGACTTTTCTAACTGGCTTTGAGTCAAAGTTATCTACTTACAAATCAGACTGGTCTGAAATCACTCCTGTCTTTTCTAACTGGCTTTGAGTCAAAGTTATCTACTTACAAATCAGACTGGT
The DNA here is from genome assembly GCA_037043455.1 of Cyrtodaria siliqua. Classification (NCBI taxonomy): domain Eukaryota; kingdom Metazoa; phylum Mollusca; class Bivalvia; order Adapedonta; family Hiatellidae; genus Cyrtodaria; species Cyrtodaria siliqua. The sequence goes on along the minus strand of JAWPHD010003046.1, from coordinate 194,670 downwards.
CTGAAATCACTGCTGTCTTTTCTAACTGGCTTTGAGTGAAAGTCATCTACTTACAGATCAGACTGGTCTGAGATCACTCCTGACTCCTGACTTTTCTGAATAACGATCTGAGAGCACTGCTGACTTTTCTGAATGACTTTGTCAGAGTTAACTACTTACAGATCAGTCTGGTCTGAGAGCATTATAGCTCCTGAACCGTTCTGAACAACTTTGTCATCAAATATAACCCGTCGATTTTGTCATTCTTATTCAGTTTACCAAGCTATATACATACCTCTATGCATGTTTTGTTGCTTACCAACTATGTTATTTCCTTTTAAGGAGAAAAACCTAGACTGGTTCCCACGTATGCGTACGATGTCTCTGGCAGCAGATGAAAATGATGGTGAGCAGAACGAAATGAGAACCCTTTCAACGCAGCTGAACAGCACGACCGAGCTAGTGCAACTTCTCACGCAGCAGCTCTATGATCTCAAGGAGCAGATGACAGAACAAAGGAAACAGAAGCAGAGGAAAGGATTCCTACATTCTGCCACAATGCCTAATATGGTACCCAATGTATAAAACAGGAGTGAAAGATATCGGACTTCTGCCACCATTGCCTGATATGGTACCTAGTGGATAAAACAAGAGTAAAGAATTTCTGATTCTGCCACTATGCCTAATATGGTACCCAATATATAAAACAACGGTAAAGAATTCTGAATTATGCCACTATGCCTCATATGTATAAAACAACAGTAAAATATACCTCAAGTCTGCCACTATGCCTAATATGGTACCCAATGTATCAAATAAGAGGAAAGAGTTCCTGAATTCTGCCACTATGCCTAATATGGTACCCAATGTATGTTGGTGCAGTATACACCAATTCAACTCAATCTATCTTTCACTTAACAGAAGATTTGTCAACAAAAAAAAAGGGGTGTATAACCAAAATTTAAAAAAATACCAAAAGTTTAAACAAAGGATTTTACCAAAATGTAAAAACAATGGATTTGAGCAAACTATCAAAGAGGCATCGAACAGAAAATAAAAGAGAGATTGAACAAATTAAAATAAAAAGAATTTGACCAAAGTATAAAAGAGGAATTGAACAAAGGATAAAAATGTGTTTGTAAAAAAACTCTAAACATGCAGTTAAATGTTTTGCTAAAAAAAACGAGAGAAAAAATGGTGCCATATTTTTTGTAGTAAATTTTGATATATAATAGATAGGCGCAATGCGAACATTAGATTCATCAGCTTCATCAAGTCCCATCAGAATATGCTTTTTATGTTCATATATTTAAAGCGGGAAACATTACAAATTCATGCGTATATGATATCGGTTGCTAAAGGAAAAAAGAAACGAATCTCGGGGAATTGCCGCTATATGTTGTATATATAATATGCTGCTGTTAATCGAACGGTACATAGCTATATTAGACCTTTCCTTTTGAAAAAAAAAAATACTAAAACAAAACACGTAACTTACCAAATGTCATCCCTTCAGCGTTTGATTATTGATAAAATACAGGTTTGGCTCAAGGCATGTGAGCAAATTTAGAATGTAAAATTTTGCAAACTCTTTACATTAAAATACAGTACTGATGTGGCTTAACTCTTCAAAGCAGAACTTTAACATTTATGAATTTCGTGTTACAAGGTGTGCTGGTTAGGGGCCAGTTTCCGTCCAAGCCCAGTTTCCGTCATTCTCATTTAAAAACTGTTTTTACAGTGCAAATTACTTACGAGGTGTTACTTATTTACTTATTCAGTTTAGCACTGAAGATTGGTAACGAAACAAAAACAAACAAAAAGTAAATAAGCGGTACAAAAACAAAAGGGATTTCTCTGAAAATTGTGTTTACTTCCTTGTATGGCGTTGGGCATGCGCGCGCATACCTTATTTCAAAATATAACACTGTTATGACATCATAATTTTATCACACTTCAGCGGATGCAATTGACTATACCTTGATAATATATTTTAACCAAAGGGAAGCAACTCGTACAACCTGTATCTGTTGGATTTACACAGAGTTACCCATCGTTATAGTGTAAATTGACGTTGTGGATCATATTAAATTGACGTTACCAGGCGCATTGTTATAGTGATCGAGGTGAATGATGGAACAATGCAAACATACAGTTTTTACAATGAAATTGTTGAATAGACTTGCAGACATGTTTTTAATTCATGAAATTTTACTGTATCATGACCTAGTTGAATCTATCACTCGATAAAAAACATGACGAAAACTGGGCTTGTAAACAAAATTATTTCTCAGTTTTAGTCTATTTATAAAAAGGTCACGTGCCACTTTGATAATTTATATAAAACGAAATTAGTTGGTGTCAAATTCACAGGAAGAGGTAACCTAATAGACAACAGGAAGAGGTAACCTAATAGACAACAGGAAGAGGTAACCTAATAGACAGTAGAGAAAACATTGTCAGGATACATAGATTTTTCTGAAAAACTAGTTTATGTTGACGTGGCGGAAAGTGGCCCCCGATCACTGCTTGGATTAAACAGTCTACAACATCACAGTTTTGTCCTTCTCTAACTAGCTGCAATACTTTTTTTTCAAAAAGCATGGGATTTCTCTGGAAAATTACATGGAATTAAGTGTGCGGTGTATAAATTATATAGCGGAAATTCCCGAGGTGCATTCTTTTTTTCTTTAGTATAGAATACAATAATGGAGTTCTATGAAATTTGTGTATCTCACATCTCCACCATTCTGTCGTCTGCATGATTCAGTCACCATACACATATTATTACCAACACAGATGCGCACTTGTTTTCATTAACTTGTTTGCCCTTAATGATTTTGTGTAATACATAAAATAATTTCCCATGTATCGACATATATCATTTCCCGTAATTGCTCAAATTTTAATCATGTTAATAGTGAAATTCATTAGCAAAGAAAATGAGGTTTAGTGAGTCGGTGAATACAATGAGGTGTATATGGTTTGAAGATAACCCTTTCATCGCCATAGATATATTTTGACAATTTGGTGGTGGGGTGATATCTATGCTAAACAAATTATTATAACATGGTGTACTGTGAACCGAGGAATGTATTATATATATATAATTTTCAGCTATAATATATGACTTGGTTACTCTTGACTCAAGCTGCTGTTGTTTTTTTGTGTCTTCAAAAATGTTCACATTTATTTTATCCACGTATAATGGTTTGAAGTCGGTTATAAGCAATTATAGGGTCGAGTGTGGGAATGTGAAGTTAAAACATTACTCTTTGCTTTGTTATATATTGATCAATATAAAGTGTTTGTTTAATTCATTTGTTAAGACTGAATCTCAGATCTGTTTTTCAACTGACTGTGATAAATTAGAAAATAAATGTCTTCAGTGTTGATATTGCATTGGTTTTGACGGACAGTTGAAACTGTTTTATGGTGAATGAAGTTGGGAGTTAAATAACTTATTCTTAAATATTAAAGCTTTCCCACAACATGAGCAATATTTATTTCTCAACCGATTTTCAAAACTAAGGTATTTTTAAAATTGATGAACAATATTTATTTCTCAACCGATTTTATAAAACTAACGTATTTTTAAAATTGATGAACAATATTTATTTCTCAACCGATTTTTTTAAGGTATTTTTAGAATTGCTCATATATATGTTGAATTTTTTTTTGCTGAAACAAGCACCCCTGACAATAGTACTAAGGAATGCCAAGGATTTTTATTTGTTTCTATGAATGGTTGTGTAATATATGCATATTGGTAACATATATATTAGCAGTAGATATAATGATACTACTGGTATTGGTAAAAAAAAAGTATTTTTATTATTGACTAAATTCATTCTTCCGTAGTTCATCTTATGATTTAATCATTTAGTTAGATATTATATAGTTATTAAAAACATGAAATAAGTATAAATTTACTATTTATACAGAAATAATAAAATTTCTAGTGTCCCACTGTTTATTTGTAATCCCTTTTACTTAATATGTTTGTATAATGATGTATCATTTATTATATATGAGTTCATAACATTTCTATAGGTGAAAGGCCTGGATTTCCCACATTTTCAGTCATATGAAAAAGATGTTTTCCTAGATATCAAATACAAATACAGTCATTGAAGTAAATTTCGCTTTATGCCTAAGTACATAATAGGAGGCAGATATTTAATTCATAATGAGTTTATCCATGTGAGATAGGGAATATCCATGTGAGATAGGGTATATCCATGTGAGATAGGGTATATCCATGTGGGATAGGGTATATCCATCCATGTGAGATAGGGAATATCCATGTGAGATAGGGAATATCCATGTGAGATAGGGTATATCCATGTGAGATAGGGAATATCCATGTGAGATAGGGAATATCCATGTGAGATAGGGAATATCCATGTGAGATAGGGAAATCTCACATGAATACTCACGTTGGATTCTTATAATCTCAGAAAGAAAATTCATATTATTAACACATATTTTTTTAGCTTAAGCTTGATGAATTTTTAACTCGTGCTGAAAAGAAACTATAAAGCTGGAGTGTTGTCAGAACTTCATTCTTGGTCACAAGTAACTATCATGACATGGATTCAGAATGGAGGTTAATTGAATTGAATGTTGTTTAACGGCTCATCAACACAGTATAGGTTATTTAGAGCCGCCCCAGAGAGAGGGGAAGGATACATAGGAATCCGGGAACCTGCCCTACTCTTATTATCGAATAGATTCCTATGGTTCTTTAACGTGCTCGGAGGATAGACCGATACACGGGACCGCCCGGTTTACGTCCCCATCCGACGGACGAGGCTAAGGTAAAGTGTCTTGCCCAAGAACACACCGACGGAACTCAGTGGCACCACGGAGGATTGAACCCGGGGCCTCCGGTTACAAATCCGCCGCGCTACCGACTGCGCCACGCCAGCCCCTGAATGGAGGTTAAAAGGCACTAACCCACCAAATAACAGCACAGTTAACTATAAATGTGTTTATCCAAACCCGGATCCAAACCCCATCCGGGTGATCATTTCATAAAATGATGTATATTAAAAGTATAGGTTTATTCACAGGTACTTAACATACCCGAGATTGAATATGTGTAAAAAGAATTATGAGTTGTTAGCTCTCAATTCGATGTGCCAGTTTTGGGTTTTGACTTGGCTGGTTAAAGCTGTTTATATTTTTGTCTATAAAGTTCAGATTTAAAAAATATGTTATACATATAACTCGTAATCAGTAGGTTTAGAAATGGTATACATCAGTTGTAAACTTTGCCTGTTGATGGTGGGATATTTAATGGGAGGCGTGTTTTTTACCACTCGTTCAATTTGCACTCGTGAAAAAATAACCTCCAGTTCCAGATATTGGCACCCATCCGTTAAATCAGTTCCAGATATTAGCACCCATCCGTTAAATAATCTGATGTGTAATTATGATTTAAATCTTTATTGTTTAAGTTTTGTTGTTAGATTTTGTATCATTGATGTGCTTGTTGATTAAAAACTGCATCTATCTTTGTTATTTGTTTTGAGACTGTTATATATGTATGTATGTGTGACTTAATGATAACATTTCTAATTCAATGCCCTGTGCTAATGTTGTCCAGATTGCATGGTTTGCAATTCTGTATACAATATGCTGAATAGCGTCTCTTCTGTTGCTACACTTGTATAATTCGGACAGTATTCAATAATGTCTCTCCTATTGCTACACTTGTATAATTCGGACAGTATTCAGTAATAGCTCTCCTATTGTTACACTTGTATAATTCGGACAGTATTCAATAATGTCTCTCCTATTGCTACACTTGTATAATTTGGACAGTATTCAGTAATATCTCTCCTATTGCTACACTTGTATAATTCGGACAGTATTCAGTAATATCTCCTATTGCTACACTTGTATAATTCGGACAGTATTCAGTTATTTTCTTCTTTATTGTTTTGTAATCTCTACAGCTTTATTAGAGGGTGTACTAGATATTATAACGTATATTGAAATTCAGCAAATAAAATAACCTGAAGGATGTACATATTTTGGATACTAATATATATACAGTTATTATACCTATCAATTATATATACATAATACCATTTCTTCTAATGCAATTCAGAACCCTGTATCACTACTAGCATTTCTGATTCTGTTTATTTTGTAATTTTTTGTAATTTTTTGTCATGCTCATTAAAGGTTTTCATCATGACCCTGCATGTGTAAAGGTGGCTCCATCTGGATTGGAGTAGCTATTTTGCAGCAACTCAGCAGTTCTGCAGGTTAAAAGGTTTTAGACCCATTCTCCATATTTGATCTCGTTGTCCATATTTTATCTTCATGTAACTGTAGGATGAGCCTGGCATACTCATTCCTGTTTGGCACCATATAACCTTTCTTGTTTTGGTGAGATGTGAAACCCAGTTCAATTTATTGTACATGTCACTGGAAAAACATCCTTAAACACAAGTCTTGGGAATGTCCTTAGACTGCACATGTCATGGGAAACCAATCAAATACACATGTCATAAATATGTCCTTAGATTCCACGTAACGGGAAAGAAATCTAATACACATGCCATTGGAACACAATCTAATTCACATTTCATGGGAATGTCCATAGACTTATATACTCATGGAAATGTCATTTAATACACACATCATGGGAATGGCACTATACTACACACAGGAATGCCATATATTGCACATGTCATGATATTGTTAATTATGCTAAATAGTGGAATGCCAGTTGCTAAACATGTTATGTTTAATGGCATATGCTACAAATATCATGGGATTTCCATATGAAACACATGTCATAGGATTGCCATATGAAATACATGTCATGTTATTGCCACATGCTTGCTACACATAGGATATTGCCATATAATACACAATTCATACCAAAGATTCCCAAAATACTACTAGTAGCTCCATTGCTTGATGCTATAAAGTGCAGTTCTTAGACTGGTCAGCCCGGTGTCAGTATAATGTGTCTGGGTGGGGTATCATGTTGTGTGTCTATGGCGAGGTATTCCAGAGTCGGCCCGGTGTCAGTATAATGTGTCTGGGTGGGGTATCATGTTGTGTGTCTATGGCGAGGTATTCCAGAGTCGGCCCGGTGTCAGTATAATGTGTCTGGGTGGGGTATCATGTTGTGTGTCTATGGCGAGGTATTCCAGAGTCGGCCCGGTGTCAGTATAATGTGTCTGGGTGGGGTATCATGTTGTGTGTCTATGGCAAGGTATTCCAGAGTAGACCCCATTGTGATATGACTTAAAATTGTTAGAAGCGGTGTTACACCCCTTACATGAATATACACAGATGGTGATATAGATATAATAAACATGTTAAAACCATAAGCTAGATACAGCTGACCTTCTTAATAACATCTTCTCATTTATGAATTTGTGAACTGAATTGAGCATGTGTTGATTGACTTGTAAATTAACCGTTTTGCCTATTTTTCCAAGATGAAATGTCTGATTTTCCTGCAAGCCTTTAATGAAACATGTTTTTACGACACTATATACATGTATATGTATAACAGTTCATGTTGGAGCTATAGTTTTTCTTTGACTGTAACTTTCCTTTGACTGTAAGTTTCTTAAATGTTGGAGCAGTAACTTTCCTTTGACTGTGACTAAATGTTGGAGCAGTAGCTTTTCTTTGACTGTTAGTTGGCTAAAGGTTGGAGCAGTAACTTTGCTTTGACTGTAAGTAGACTAAATGTTGGAGCAGTAACTTTCCATTAACAGTTAGTTGACTAAATGTTGAAGCAGTAACTTTCCTTTGACTGTAAGTTGACTAAATGTTGGAACAGTAAATTTTCTTTGACTGTTACATGTAGTAGACTAAATGTTGGAATAGTAATTTTCCTTTGACTGTAAGTTGAATAAATGTTGAAGCAGTAACTTTCCTTTGACTGTAAGTAGACTAAATGTTGGAATAGTAATTTTCCTTTGACTGTAAGTTGAATAAATGTTGAAGCAGTAACTTTCCTTTGACTGTAAGTTGACTAAATGTTTTAGGAATAACTCCTTTGAGTGCAAGTTGGCTAAATGTAGGAGTAGTAACTTTCCTTTGACTGTAAAATGACTACATGTTGTATCACTAACTTTCCTTTGACTTTAAGTTGACTAAATGTTTTAGCAGTTGCTTTCCTTTGACTGTTAGTTAAATGTTTGAATCAGTAACTTTCCTTTGGCTTAATGTTGGTGTAGTAACTTGTCTTTGTAAATGGACTGAATGTTGAAGCAGTAACTTTTCTTTGAGTGCAAGTTAGCTAAATGTAGGAGTAGTAACTTTCCTTTGACTGTAATATGCCTAAATGTTGCAGCAGTAACTTTCCTTTGACAGTAAGTTGACTCTACAATGACTTAATGTCAGAACAGATCTTTTCCTTTGACTGTAAATGATTAAACTTAATAAAATATATTAAGATTGTGATTGTTGGTAAGAATAAACAGAGGACAAATGAGACTTTCAATGCTGTTAGACTTTCAATGCTGTCAGACTTTCAATGCTATCAAATAATTGCAGAGGAGTGGGATTTTAAATTTAAAATGGTCATTTCTCCATGTGTGTGAAAAACAAACAATATCAAATATGTGTTGTTCATTAAGTTGTTTGTAAAAATATTTTGTAGCAATGAAACGTGCAATTTTAAATTGTCCTCAAATGTTAATTCTGCATACATAGAAGATTTTACATGAATGACTATGTATTATTGACTTAAATAAACAGCTGGATATGAGGCTCTGCTGAGTATCCTATTCGTTATCTAACGAGTTTATTAAAGCCAAAAGTACAGTCATGAATATAAGATTCCATTTATCACATAACACCCCTACAACATGAAAATTTCACACTAATGTTGTCAAATTACTTTTACATGATGCCAATTTGTAAGAGAAATCATGACGCTGTTTGGGTTTTTAAACGGTGCAAGACATGTTACACGGCTGTTACGCGTTTGCGCGACAAATAATATGACACCTGAAACCAAATTGAACGTTACTTACACACATTTTATAAAGTAAGATTTTAAATATTATAAATATTAAGGTTCGTCTGAATAGATCAGACACACGGTGATTCGGTCCTCATTTGCATAGTTAATAAGCAGATATATTACGATAAATTCGTCATCGGTTTAATACATTCGCAGAAGCCATGTTAAGTGATAAAATATTATTTCTGGTTTTGTTGAACCTAAAGAATTATAATTACATAGTTTTTAGTTATATATAAATGTTCAACTTTATTGTGTAGATTTTTATCCTCTTTATTGTATCATGTTTAAAAATAACAAGGTGCTAGTGATAATTCAATAAAACATGTATGCTTTGTACAGTGTGTTCAGTTTTCATTTAGCTACTTGGAATTTTGCGAATAACAATGAGTAAATGCAGGATTTTGCCTGTTGTGGGAAAGTGTGCCTCTAGGAAGAATGGCAGTTCTAATATGAAAATAGTCTACAGCTAAATACTACTCAATAAGTTGATATATAGGCCTACAGCTGAATGTTCTTGATAAGTTGATATACAGGCTTACAGTTGAATGTTCTTGATACATTGGTATACAGGCCTACAGCTGAATGTTCTTGATATATTAGTATACAGGCCTACAGCTGAATGTTCTTGATATATTGGTATACAGGCCTACAGCTGAATGTTCTTGATATATTGGTATACAGGCCTACAGCTGAATGTTCTTGATATATTGGTATACAGGCCTACAGCTGAATGTTCTTGATAAGTTGATATACAGGCCTACAGTTGAGTGTTCTTGATATATTGGTATACAGGCCTACAGCTGAATGTTCTTGATATATTGGTATACAGGCCTACAGCTGAATGTTCTTGATAAGTTGATATACAGGCTTACAGTTGAATGTTCTTGATACATTGATATACAGGCCTACAGCTGAATGTTCTTGATATATTGGTATACAGGCCTACAGCTGAATGTTCTTGATAAGTTGATATAGAGGCTTACAGTTGAATGTTCTTGATACATTGATATACAGGCCTACAGCTGAATGTTCTTGATATAGTGATATACAGGCTTACAGCTGAATGTTCTTGATAAGTTGATATACAGGCCTACAGTTGAGTGTTCTTGATATATTGGTATACAGGCCTACAGCTGAATGTTCTTGATAAGTTGATATACAGGCCTACAGTTGAGTGTTCTTGATATATTGATATACAGGCCTACAGCTGAATGTTCTTGATATATTGGTATACAGGCCTACAGCTGAATGTTCTTGATAAGTTGATATACAGGCCTACAGTTGAGTGTTCTTGATATATTGATATACAGGCCTACAGCTGAATGTTCTTGATATATTGGTATACAGGCCTACAGCTGAATGTTCTTGATAAGTTGATATAGAGGCTTACAGTTGAATGTTCTTGATACATTGATATACAGGCCTACAGCTGAATGTTCTTGATATAGTGATATACAGGCCTACAGCTGAATGTTCTTGATATACTGGTATACAGGCCTACAGCTGAATGTTCTTGATATATTGGTATACAGGCCTACAGCTGAATGTTCTTGATATATTGGTATACAGGCTTACAGTTGAATGTTCTCGATACATTGATATACATGCCTACAGCTGAATGTTCTTGATATATTGGTATACAGGCCTACAGCTGAATGTTCTTGATATATTGGTATACAGGCCTACAGCTGAATGTTCTTGATATACTGATATACAGGCCTACAGCTGAATGTTCTTGATATACTGGTATACAGGCCTACAGCTGAATGTTCTTGATATATTGGTATACAGGCCTACAGCTGAATGTTCTTGATATATTGGTATACAGGCCTACAGCTGAATGTTCTTGATATATTGGTATACATGCCTACAGCTGAATGTTCTTGATATATTGATATACAGGCCTACAGCTGAATGTTCTTGATATACTGGTATACAGGCCTACAGCTGAATGTTCTTGATATATTGGTATACAGGCCTACAGCTGAATGTTCTTGATATATTGGTATACAGGCCTACAGCTGAATGTTCTTGATATATTGGTATACAGGCCTACAGCTGAATGTTCTTGATAAGTTGATATACAGGCCTACCGTTGAGTGTTCTTGATACGTTGATATACAGGCCTACAGCTGAAAGTTCTTGATACATTGATATACAGGCCTACAGTTGAATGGTCTTTGGTTGATATACATGCCTACAGCTGAATATTCTTGATAAGTTGATATACAGGCCTACAGCTGAATGTTCTTGATAAGTTTATATACAGGCCTACAGCTGAATATTCTTGATAAGTTGATATACAGGCCTACAGCTGAATGTTCTTGGTAAGTTGATATACAGAATTACAGCTGAATGTTCTTGATCAGTTGATATACATGCCTACAACCTTGATAAGTTGATATACAGGTCTACAACCTTGATAAGTTGATATACAGGTCCACAACCTTGATAAGTTGATATACAGGCCCACATCCTTGATAAGTTGATATACAGGTCTACAGCCTTGATAAGTTGATATTCATGTCTACAGCATAATGTTCTTGGTAAGTTGATATACAGGCCAATAGCCTTGATAAGTTGATATACATGTATACAGCCTTTATATGATATACAGGTCTACAGCCTTAATAAGTTAATTACAGGTCTACAGCACTGATACGTTGATATACAAACCTACAGGAGAATATTCTTGATAAGTTTATATAAGGCCTCCAGCTGAATGTTCTTGAGTTGATATACAGGCCTACAGCTGTATGTTCTTGAGTTGATATACAGGCCTACAGCTGTATGTTCTTGAGTTGATATACAGGCCTACAGCTGTATGTTCTTGAGTTGATATACAGGCATACAGTTGAATGTTCTTGATATATTGATATACACGCTTACAGCTGAAGTTCTTGATAAGTTAATATACAGGCTTACAGCTGAATGTTCTTGATAAGTTGATATACAGGCCTACAGTTGAATGTTCTTGATATAGTGATATACACGCTTACAGCTGAAGTTCTTGATAAGTTAATATACAGGCTTACAGCTGAATGTTCTTGATAAGTTGACATACAGGCCTACAGTTAAATGTTCTTGATATACAGGCCTACAGCAGAATGTTCTTGATAAGTTGATATACACGCCTACAACCTAGATAAGTTGATATACAGGCCTACAGCTGAATGTTCTTGATAAGTTGATATACACGCTTACAGTTGAATGTTCTTGATAAGTTGATATACAGGCCTACAGCTGAATGTTTTTGATATACCGGCCTACAGCTGAATGTTCTTGATAAGTTGAAATGCAGAATTTTCTTCTTGATAATTTGATATTCAGGCCTACAGCATGGATAAGTTGATATGCAAGCATACAGGTGAATGTTCATGATAAGTTGATATACAGGTATACAGCCTTGATATGTTGATATACAGATATACAGCCTTGATAAGTTTACAGGTCTACAACCTTGATAAGTTGATATACAGGCCCATAGCCTTGATAAGTTGATAAACAGGTCTACAGCCTTGATACGTTGATATACAGGTTTACAGCCTTGATAAGTTGGTATACAGGCCCACAGCCTTGATTAGTTGATATACAGGTCTACAGCCTTGATAAGTTGATATATAGGTCTACATTCTTGATAAGTTGATATATAGGTCTACAGCATTGATAGGTTGATATGCAGGCCTACAACCTTGATAAGTTGATATGCAGGTCTACAACCTTGATAAGGTGATATACGGGCCTACAGCCTTGATAAGTTGATGTAAAGGTCTGCAACCCTGATATGTTGATATACATGTCTACAGCCTTGATAAGTTGATATACAGGTCTACAGCCTTGATACGGTAATATTCAGGCCTACAACATTGATAAGAAGTTGATATACATGTATTTAGCCTTAATACGTTGATATACACGTCTACAACCTTGATACGTTGATATATGATACGTTGATATACAGATATACAGCCTTGAAAAATTGATAAACATGTTTACAGCCTTGATATGTCGATATACATGTCTACATGAGCGTAGGAATCATACTGCCTTTGGGTCAGTAGGTCAAATGTCAATATCAACATGGTGTTATACGGAAATATGCCTTTTGTGCGTTCGAGAGCATAACACATATCTTCACTAAACTTCAATGAACCCTTTTGCTTTTGGGGTCACTTTGCCAAAGGTCAAGGTCACCATTACCTCATATGGCCATACGCATTCCATATGATAACTCCGGAAATATAAAACCTACACTCGTGGAATTGAATAGGTGCACTGCCCTTAGTGAAACGAGGAAGCCTATGGTCATCGCTTAGGTCATCAATGTCACGATGACCTGACAGTGACCCAATCCTGATAAACACTTTCCTCACTGTAACATGTAAACCTTTAGTCCTCTTGAAACTTATCAGAAATAGTTCCCATCGTAACAACTGTTCCTGTTACGTTTGGGTTTAGTAGGTTAAAGGTCAAGTTCTGAGAGAGTGTAAATAGTAACCATGGTGCAACTACGACTCTTATTGATATTTTCAGCTGAAACTTATTTATTTTACATCGACTGTAACGAAAGCTCTTATTTTAATCACTCTCGATGTCTTCCTGGGTAGAATCAATACTAAGCAATGCAGATAAAGTGTCTTGCTCAGGGACACAATATACATGGTCGTGGTGGGGATCGAACTCACGACTTTTCGATCGTAGGTCCAACACTCTACCACTAAACCACAGCGCTCCACACTTTGATTATTTTGGTTTGTAAGTCAAAGGTCAATGTCACTGTGACCTGATATGAAGAAACGCTTTTCCAGCTATTATTCATGAAGTATTTCATGACGTATTTCACTTACTAAACGCTATACTTATCTACCGTAATTTCGTATAATTTGGACATGGCACCTGATCATACCTGCCGACATACGCGAGTTTGTTGTCCAGATAACCATTACATCATTTGGGAAGAAGCATGCCTGTAAATTGCTTTTGATACATATCTGGAGAAAAACGCTGAGGTTAGTACACGTGCCATCAGTTTAATTATCAATGACTGATTGGTTCTGTCTTAAATCGTAGACATACAGGTTGCAGGATAGATGAATGCTGTGTTCATATGATAAAATCTAAACAGAAATGGAAATCTAATGGGAAACACATGTAAACTATTATTGCAATAAATAATAATAATACAACGTACTTAGTTTCAAGAAGATAAATATTAATATTATCTTAAGATATGTACATCTGCACTAAAATAAATAATATATAAATTGTTGATAGGAATTCAACGTTTTAGTGAAACTGGATAGATCAGCCGGTTTGATAAAATACCTGTATACATAGAGGTAGATATTGTAACAAATGTACAGCAGCAACATCCATTGCAATGATGATGGCGGCCGGTAAATAATTTCCCTTTTCTTTTTCCAAAAAGGGGCGTTTTCTCTAATTTAGTGTGCTGATTTTTATGTTTACTGCTGATTTTTATGTTTACTATCACATTGAGTTATTTCTGAAAATTTTCAAGCGTTGTCATGTTAACATTGTGATTTTCTTTTTGATTTTTAAGTGTATAAAAACAATATTTTGGCATCTCAAATGTTATGCTTTTAAACGGTATGTTCATTCAAGAGACCAGTGTTTCCTTAGAAGATACATACCACAACTTTTCTGATTTGTTACCAGCACATAGGTACACTATTGCAATTTTATTAAAACACATGACAACTATCAATGGGCGTGATACACACTAAGAGTTTATTCAAATAATTCATCCCAAACTTACTTAAAATACTTGCTACTGCAAAGAGCGTGGTCTATTATTCAACATCTAGAAATAATCGTTTTTGGAGAAAGTATTGGATCATTCATTCAGATTAAGGGGATAAGTAAGGGAATTCTACAAGGAAATAAGAAGATGTGCGTAAATAAACGGACACCGACATTTCTTTCTGACAAACTGACTTTTTCTCTTGGAGTACAAGAGCAGTATCAATATCAGTAGCAGCTGCAGCAGTAGCAGCAGCAGCAGAAGCATAGTAGTAGTAGTGGTAGTAGAAGTAGCCCCGATTTGTTCCACAATGTGTAGTCATCATGTCTACCAATCTACTAATTATTACACCTTATTGTCCTACCAATCTACTAATTATTACACCTTATTGTCCTACCAATCTACTAATTATTACACCTAATTGTCCGACCAATCTTAAGAAGTGTATAATCTTTAAGCGGACTTTGATTCATGGTATGTGTTTCATTAGCACCTATTATGGTGCGCCGTTTTACTATTTATTCAGTCTTTTGTGATATCAAAAATGATATAAAAATTATTAATATCAATAATTGTTTTTTTGATATCAAGAAATAAATTTTTGATATCAAGAAATATACTGAATTTTTTATATCAAGAATTATATTTTTTGATATCAAGAAATACATTTTGTGATATCAGAAAATCATTTTTTGATATCAAAAAATCCAATTCTTGATAAAAAGAACTGGATTTTTTGATATCAAGAAATCAGTTGATTTTTTATATAAGAATTATCAAAATCCGTCAAGTACTTTCAGAGCAGTAGTCGCTACACGTTTTTACTATATAACTCTTGTAAACAAAGATGACCGCTGGCAGCCATGTTTAACGTCGAATCAAAATGATTTTAACAAGGTTTAATTCCACTAAACCAGCCCGAAAGTAGTTCTGTATTAAAGAGTGCTAATTTTTTTTTTCTTTAAAACCTTTTTTTAGTGCAATTTCCTATTATTTTTTGGCTGTAACTGTATTCTGGACATGTTGTTGATATTTGAAAAGGGAGCTCATCATGTTTTTGACAGTTTTTGATATAAATTTCAGAAGTGAAAGTAGACAGGGTACGAAATTGCAAGCGGTAAAAAAAAGCTTTGACCTTTGACCCGGTACAACTGAAGAAATGTTTCTTAGAAGGTATTAAACCCACTAGTTTAATAGCAGACACGTTTATTTGCATGATAAAGTAAGTTTCCCAGAATTCTAAATAGGTTTGAGTTTTTAACAGGTTGTCAACATTCTAACTTTACTATGGAAGGGCAATGGAGACTCATTTACGCTATTATAACCACAAGGGCCAACATCATGACTGTGATGCTGATCATTTTAGAAAAAGCAAAGATGGACGCTGACAGCCACGTTTAACGTCAACAAGGACCAACATCTTGTCATGCTGATCATTTTAGAAAACGTCCCATATCAATATCACTGATAGTTTTCAAGAAATTATCGCTACACATTTGTTTTTTAAAATTCAATTTTTAGCTGTCGCGGCCATCTTGAATTTCCGGCCTACCAGAAATTTTACTCGGATCAACTAGATATCATCTCTCGTGGGGAGAGGAGCTGCCCTCTTGGTTTTAAGAAGTAAATATATCTAAGAAATCGTGCGCTGAATTAACGTTTCAAGCATCTAAAGCGATTATCAATATATTTATTTACCTATTTCAACCGAAATATTTGTTATATTAATCTTAATAAAGTTGTAACGGTTAACATTTTCAGACGAAGTTTAAAAATATTAAATTTCCAACATTATTTTATTATTATTAAAGTCAAATGTCACGTGATCGTGACGGTGCGCCGATACATATTTCCCGCAAAATACAAACAATTTCAACATTGCGACCACTTTTTTTCTTTTGGCACTCGCAATTCTCCGAACAACATCCAATTGTTTATCTTTAAACTTTAGACTCTAATAATGCTCTGAGGAGAGTTCGTTTCACTCCAAAAATCACTTGATGTTGTCAGTTGATAGTGGACTTATTTGATGATCAATGCCTTCACCTCGTGCGAAAATATCACGGGAATTTAATTAATTAATTATTTCCCCCATAGACACCCACATATTAATGATTTGCTGCAACTTCCACTCAATATGGATAATGCAGCAGTGTAATTTTCATAGAGAAAACTAAAAATCACCAGATAAAGTGAGGTCACACGACATGTAAGAAAGTTCTTGTTTGTTTACTAAACAGGTCAAGGGTACAGCTGTTTCCAGTGATGGTTGCTCACAAAGTGTAAGCATAGAGTCGAAATTTCGAAAATGTTCATCAGTGATCCAGTAAAACCTATTAATACGCTTCTTATACATACAACCACAAAATCGAACAGAAATGAGCAGTTTTCCCCTACTGTGCCCATTTCCATAAAAAAAGGAGGGATTAGATTTTACTATAGGAACTGCGTATTAGTTAGAGGCTATGAAATGAAATTTTAACAATTAAGAAACCTAAGGGAAGGAGCGCAACGACTGACCGGGATTTCTTAATTATTAAAATTTCACTTCTTAGCCTCTAACTGACTTAGTGTTTTTCCTACTTTTCCCCCGCGCTTCTACGAAACCACGCCTCTTAACACGTTCGCGCTTTTACTAAATCAGCCCCCTTGTGTCCAAACAAGCGCGTTTGTGGAGGAAAAAGTAGGGCAAATACTAAATTTGACTACACCTACACATCGGAGGATTACATGTAATTAGTGGTGGTAAACCTAATATGTAAAATGGCAGTATGGCGGATATAGTAAATAAAAGTGTACTTCAACAGATAAATACTACAATCGATAAAGGTGCAGTTTTATCATTGCAGCTTGGTATAATACACATTAATTGATCGATCTGTTAAGCTAAATTATCGTAAAAATCGACCCGACGCCGCAAACATCGTTTAAAGTGCATGACTGTGCGTTTTCAGTAATCCCCGGTTTTCACTATAGGAGTTCCTCTGACCCTAAAAAGCCACACATGCAAAAAAAACAGAAGAAAAAAAGGCTTTTAGGGCCAGAGAAGGCTCGGATTAGCGTTTCACTAAAACGAAAATATGTGTATCCTGTGAAACGATAAGGTTTATAGTACCTCAACCATATGACATCGTAGGCATGTTTGACTGCGAACAATTAACTTCAGCACCTTCAGTTGGGGATGGGGTGGAGGTGGTTTGGGTAGTGTAGTGAGGCTGGGGACGGGACCAAAGGTTGTTTCTGTTACGCTGTTGTTGTTTTTTTTGTCATTGTGAAATAATATTAAATGTTATCTGTTATTTGTTAATTTCGTGTAATCTGTTATTGCGAAATTCATTCTTTGTTGTCTGTTAATGAGAATATTTATTTATTGTTATCTGCTATCCGCAATCTAGATTGAATGAAGGTTGATGCCCCCACCCCCACTCACCTCCAAACCCGCGTTTCATAAACATGCTATATTTATGATTGTTACCTGTCATTTTGTTTTATTTACTGTTAATTCTTTTTAGTATTTTTAATTCAGTTTTATCCGTTATCATCAAATTAAATTTGCTGCTATCCTGTTATGAGACCCCACCCTCTTGCCCGACAACCTTTACAGCAGTATAGGGTTAGTTTTTACAACCTAAATCAGCACACCTAGAACACATTTGGGCTTACTGACACAGTGATAGATGTTTGCCACGATTAAGTTACGAGTCCTGAACACCACTGCAAGCACAGGAACTGGTCACTTTTAATTTTTGCCTTCTATTATTATAATTGTCTATAAAGGACTTTAATGGGAAATTTTGGAAAATGCTGGTGTTCTTTTTCAGAGGTCAAGCAGACGTTCGAAACAATCTCAGTTACATGCACACTATATACTAACATGTGCAGAAATAAATTTCCTATCCAACAATACCTTTCTTCCTACGATCCCTTGTAAATTCGCTGAGATATCCGAGTTCAAAGTCACCAAAGTGCAATTTCAGGCTACTCGTCGTTTGTTTATGTCCCCTATGTAAACAAATGAAATTTACCGAAAATCAGGTGTCCGTTAATTCCGTTAATTTCGGCGCAGTATTCCAGCTTCAAATCACAACCAATTCACTAAAGTAAAGCATCGATACGTAAATAAATCCATATTTTATCAGTTTGCATAGTCCGTATCACGAGAAAGTCACACAACAACGAGTATTTCGCCACTTGTTATCGGCACTAGCAGACTTTACAAATGAAACCGCCATTTTCAAATGAATTACGGGGCCGAATGACGTCATAATGCGAACCTAACAGCTATGGTAAAAAAAAATACTTTTTAAAATTATTCTTGAATATATTATTAAATACGCTTGTGCTTATCCATAACACTATTATTGATTATAATAGTGTTATGGATAAGCACTAACGTATTTTCTAATATATTCAAGAATAATATTAAAAAGTAAAAATACTTACCATAGCTGTTGGATTCGCATTATGACGTCATTCGGCCCCGTAATTCATTTGAAAATGGCGGTTTCATTTGTAAAGTCTGCTAGTGCCGATAACAAGTGGCGAAATACTCGTTGTTGTGTGACTTTCTCGTGATACGGACTATGCAAACTGATAAAATATGGATTTATTTACGTATCGATGCTTTACTTTAGTGAATTGGTTGTGATTTGAAGCTGGAATACTGCGCCGAAATTAACGGA
Source organism: Cyrtodaria siliqua (assembly GCA_037043455.1). Taxonomy (NCBI): domain Eukaryota; kingdom Metazoa; phylum Mollusca; class Bivalvia; order Adapedonta; family Hiatellidae; genus Cyrtodaria; species Cyrtodaria siliqua. The sequence continues at coordinate 175,232 of JAWPHD010003046.1, read as the reverse complement.
ATTAACGGACACCTGATTTTCGGTAAATTTCATTTGTTTACATAGGGGACATAAACAAACGACGAGTAGCCTGAAATTGCACTTTGGTGACTTTGAACTCGGATATCTCAGCGAATTTACAAGGGATCGTAGGAAGAAAGGTATTGTTGGATAGGAAATTTATTTCTGCACATGTTAGTATATAGTGTGCATGTAACTGAGATTGTTTCGAACGTCTGCTTGACCTCTGAAAAAGAACACCAGCATTTTCCAAAATTTCCCATTAAAGTCCTTTATAGACAATTATAATAATAGAAGGCAAAAATTAAAAGTGACCAGTTCCTGTGACTGCAAGTTAGTGTGTTAAAGTACACGTTTAATGCTCTTTTGAAATTTTTCGTATTGGCGAGCATCATATTGGCGAGCTTTGTATATGCAGTTACAAAGAACGGCAGAATAATAAAAAAAAACTGCATAGGAGCCAATTTATTAGGCTACACTGCAAGTGACAACGTAAAATCATCCTCCTTTTTCAGTTGAGATTCGCAATAACAAAATACGGAAACATTTATTTTTGAATTAAAACTTATATTTTCACTGCCGGCAAAAATGGAACTACTTTTTTCTACATTTGCTTATAACAGCCATAATACGTGTCAAAGTTTAGAACTATATTCTATGCGCACTAAATATATGTAAATCGCCTCACGCGCTGGCGTTACTATATTTATCCGCGAATACGTTAAAGGGGAACTGTCGGAACGAAACGTATTTTCTGTTTGAAACAGTTTGGTAGTGTTGCATGATAAAACGTATATAATAAATAAAATATTTGTCGGTTTGTCGTGATTATAGGATTTATTTTCATCGAGAAGTGAGAAAACGTATATTTTCACGAGTGCTTTAGCACAAGTGAGAAAACATATTTTCAAGAGTGCTTTAGCACGAGAGAAAATATAAGTTTTCTCACTTCGAAAGCACTCGTGAAGTTTTCTCTTTTCTCGATGAAAATAAATAAATCCTATATTCATTCCAAACCAACAAATATCCTCTATATGTTTATACAACATAATGTATAACTAAGAGATAACGACTGATATGTGGGTACCACCATGGAACGCACATAATCATTACAACATTCAAAGGAAATCTGTGTATTGTACATGTTTAATTTAAACAACTTGAAAATTGAATGCGAGCATGTACTTCTACATTTCATCGGTTTAAATGAAATTGTAAGAAGCATTCTTAAATAAAGAAGAAGAAGAAGAAGAAGAAGAAGAAGAAGAAGAAGAAGAAGAAGAAGAAGAAGAAGAAGAAGAAGAAGAAGAAGAAGAAGAAGAAGAAGGAGGAGGAGGAGGAGGACGACGAGGAGGAGGAGGAGGAGGACGACGACGACGACGACGACGACGACGACGACGACGACGACGACGACGACGACGACGACGACGACGACGACGACGACGACGACGACGACGACGACGACGACGACGACGACGACGACGACGACGACGACGACGACGACGACGACGACGACGACGACGACGACGACGACGACGACGACGACGACGACGACGACGACGACGACGACGACGACGACGACGACGACGACGACGACGACGACGACGACGACGACGACGACGACGACGACGACGACGACGACGACGACGACGACGACGACGACGACGACGACGACGACGACGACGACGACGACGACGACGACGACGACGACGACGACGACGACGACGACGACGACGACAACAACAACCAATCGGAACTCTTCGCCAATTTCCGTACTCGGGAATAGTGGCTCGGAGAGTACTAGGTGCCGCTCAATGGTTTTTGGAAGCAAAATGATGAATTTGGTTCGGTTTTCGATTGTAGCTCTCCGCAAAATAGTGCTCTTTTATATAATGTTGTATTGATGAAAATTTTGCAGATTAGTGAGTGATTTTTATCAATTTCTTGATATTTTATCGCTCTGACCGATAAATTATACTTTTTAACAAAATAAATCCCGTAGTTGAAATCAAGACGTTTCGGCCCCAAACAGTTCGTTCGGTCCCAAACAGTTCGTTCCATATAATGACTGACAGTTTGGAAGCATTTGTTGAGTTTTCCAAATATATACTTTAATATTACGGTTGAATTGAAGGGAAAGGAGGAAGAGACATTGTAATTATGATTATATCATGTTATGGGAGTGATTGTTTACCGTGTTGTCAGTCGAGAGTGATATGTCAGCTGCATGCATATATGAACTTGATATTGTATCAGTAAATCAATTAATAAAACTCTAAACAAAGAAAGATATGACTCATGAAGTCCATACTGACGTCCATGGCGTCCATGGTACTTGATATATTGTTAAATTACGCTTATATGGTCTGCAGGTATATATTTTTTCTCCAATCAACAGACATTAGGCCAATTTAGGGTACACCTTTGACATGAGGGTTAGTTTATTGCAAGATATAGATCTTGTACATATATCATCTAGTGAAAACATTCCAGATATCATATGTTTAATATAAACAATATGAAAATAGTTTATTTAACACTATTACTATGTGATCAATGATTACATCAAATGTATTTATGTTATAAGGGCTTCTTGAAGCATCAAACATTTTTAAAATGTTTAAATTTCAATCGGAGGCTCTAATGCGTTTTACAAAAGATGGTTTACAGGAGGAATAACTTTTATCAATGACATTTTAAACAAAAATGGAAATCTTTATTCATACATAGAATTGAATGAACACTATAATATACAGTCCAATTTTCTTGAATATGAAGGTATTATAACTGCTGTCAGGAATTATTTGGGAAACCTGAATATTGTGCATCTAGCCAGTAACAGCCAAACCTTATTCTTCCACTAATCCTATCCTTAATTCTACAAAATGAGAAAGGCTGTCGAAACATATATGACATCATGATTAGAAATAATGTATATCCCAAAGCATTAGTGTTCCAAACTTTGAATTTGAAAGATTATATGTCTTACCTTATAAAATAACAAAAGATCCTAAGGTTCAATTTAGAATCAACCATAGGATATTTGGAACAAATTACCTTTTATCTAAAATGAATATTATTAATAACGATATGTGCAGCTTTTGCAAAAATACACCTGAAACTATCCAACATCTGTCTTGGAACTGTGGAACAGTAAAAGAATTCTGATCAAAACTTCAAACTTATCTTACAGAAAAATGCAATACAGCATTCGTAACTTTAACAGAAACAGATATTTTTATTTGGAAATAGTAAATTTAATACTGTTTTGAGCAAAATCATCATGCAAGCAAAACTTTACATTTATCGAAACAAGATGCAACGTCAAATTCCACAGCTTAACCTTTTAAAAACGTATAATTTATAATATCTTTGTACAAAGTTGAGAAACTAATCGCATATAAAAACTTAAAAATGAATACGTTTGAAACCATGTGCAGTCAATACCTTGCTAGTATAGAGACAATTTACTTTGTTGATTTTTCCAGTATCAAACTGTAGCAAATAATCTTAATGTTTTCATTCTGGGACAGGCAAAGCTTAGCTTACTAATTAGAAATAACATACCCTTGCTTATATCTTGATCTTCCTTAATCAACCTCCTTGTTTTTTATAGAAAAAATAATAACGTTTGGAAGTTGTGTATATTATTCCTTTAAAACTATCCTAAAACATTGTCCTTTGATAATGGATTTATATACAGATATATAATTTATTACACAGTATGGGTTATTGTTTTTTTCTCTTTCCAAAAACAAAATATGAGAAAAAATCAGTGTAGCATGAAACAATGTTTATTTTTGATACTATAACATTAAAATTATCTGTGTAAAGCAAGTCTGTATGTATTGACAATGTGGGTTTTACACCGGGTTTGAAACAAAAAATATTTTCTTTAGGGCTAGCATGGCGCAGTCGGTAGCGCGGCGAATTTGTAACCGGAGGCCCCAGGTTCAATCCTCCGTGGTGCCACTGAGTTTGTCGGTGTGTTCTTGACCAAGACACTTTCCGTTAGCCTCGTCCGACGGATGGGGACGTAAACCGGGCAGTACCGTGTATCGGTCTATCCTCCGAGCACGTTAAAGAACCATAGGGATCTATTTGATAATAAGAGTAGGGCACGGTTCTCGGATTCCTATGTATCCTTCCCCTCTCTCTGGGGCAGCTCTAAATAACCTATACTGTGTTGATGAGCCGTTAAAAAACATTCGTTTCAATTCAATTCATACATTTATTATTGTTTTTTTTCCCCATAACCGAGCACTAGTACTTCATAATAAGACTTTGCATTTTGTATACCGTATTTCAAATTTTTTGTCTCTTTTTTTTTTGTCTTTTTATTTTTTAACTTTTTTTTTATTTTGCCTAAATGCGAACAGTAATCAATATGAATAAATAAAGATCACAATAATGAAGATTAAACGTGAAAAAAGCTACTGTATGATATCTAAAAATGGATATATATTTACATAATTGTTATAAACTTCCATTCTTGGCATTGATCTCAGCTCTCTGAAGCGCCCAGTGAAACGACGGAGCTATTATTTTTCAACATTTCAATAAAAGACACACCCGGTTAAAATGAGATAATAAATATAATAACAGTCGTGAAAGAAAAGAATGTAGTTAGAAGAGTTTATGGATGTGTAAACGTCTTGAAAACTTGTCGACATCACATGTTAGGTTTCATCCTGCGCTAAAACGACCACTCGTTAGTCTCTGGCTACCAAGATTTAAAGGGCAAAAGTCATAGCAAACAGAGAAGAATATGGACAAAAGAGGCAGGGAAGAATTTTGTAAATATATGGTAAACATATTTAAAAAAAGACCTATTATTGTAGCAAAATAACATTGTTTTTCATTTGAAGACCAAAGGGTAATATAATAGGGCCTTAAAGATGATGAATTGAAAAGAGGGCCTCAGGGAAGATACTTTTACTAACTGGGCCACTGTCTTCTAAGAGCATTCAATGCATTACAATATTAGGTAAAATATTTTATAAGAGGCTCATTATTGCAAAACCAAAAGAGGGAAACAGCTTTCAAAGAAGAAAAGAGGGCCTCATGAAAGATTTTATTGCTAAATGGGCCATTGTCTTGTAATAGCTTCTTTCCCTCGTGGTCGTTTCCAGACATGCTGTAACTAATGATATTCGATTGTTTAAATTGACATTGAATTAAATTCAAAATTTAGAAATACTTAAAAAAATGCTTAATCCAGCTCTTTTTCCAAACAAATTTTTACTCCCACCAGGATTTGAACCTGGGTCTTCTACCCTAAAAGGATAGACGTGTTTTACCGATTACACCATAGAAGTGGTACATGTTTGTACTAAGAGCAAATGAACTAAAAAATTAAACTGAAGTTTCTAATTTCTCAGCAAAGTAGTTAAACTAGATTTAGCCCTGGCAACAGGGGATTCATTTTGAATTCCAAACAATTTGACGAGGGATCAAGGAAGTCAGTGTCACATATTGCAAATACAAGTTAAGGCAAAACTAACTGATGATAACACCATGATAATTTTGATCGGCAACTGGCTACTTATGACAACCCTGACGCCTATTTGTTGTGCTTATAATATAAAGCAAATATAAATATGTGCCTAATAAAAACATAATTTTATATAGGCAATTAATATAACATTTAAGCATGAAATGATTTAGATGTGAGTTGGCTGATGGCAGTCATCTGACGTATAGCTGGCAACATCCGTAAGATGAGGGTCATCAACATGAACCTGGTGGTTCAGTAAATCGGTTGGCTGGTTGTTTGAATTATTTACGTCATTTTTAGCACATGTTAGGCCATATATTATGATAGATATCATCCATGGTGGGGGGCACACCACTTTTTCCTGGGTAGAAATAGTAGTGTATACCTTCTGCCCATCTGAAAGGACACACTTTCTTATTTATTCCAACTCGCAGTGAGAGAGTCGAGGTTTCAAACCATCCAAACCACGGATGCAGTAAATCGGAATCAACCTTCTCAGCACATTAAACATTTAGGGCACTGCTCCCCGATTCAGATGTAACCTTTCTTAATTTTGTTTGGGCCCAGTAACTTTTAGGTATCGTTATATAAAATGTGTAACCTGTTGCTATCAATACTAAAATTATTTTCCTCTGCTTTAACAAGGGCTTGCAACCTTCTACTAGATACGTATCATACGATGTATCTGTAGGCAGCATTTAAAAAATTAGTGACTGTCCCGTTCATTTGTTTTGTACAATTTAAACAGAATTAATTTGGTGTATACATAGTATATATAAACCATCACGGTCTCTTTAAGCGTAAATCCACGTATATAAATGATGTCACGGTCTCTTTCTGCGTAAATCCACGTATATAAATGACGTCACCATCTCTTTCAGCGTAAATCCACGTAATAAATGACGTCACCGTCTCTTTCAGCGTAAATCCACGTATATAAATGACGTCAACACGTTTCTTTCAGCGTAAATCAACATATAAATGATATCACCGTCTCTTCCAGTGTAAATCCACATATAGTAACTTCACTGTTAATTTCAGGTTGAATTTGCATATAATAATTTCACTGTTTAATATTTCCAGGGTAAATTCGCCGCATATATATATTTTAACTTCAGTGTTAATTTCAGGGTAAAAATGTGCATATATGGGCCATTCTCTGGGAACTTGGATTCTCTCGTTTTTTCTTGTCCCAGTGGATTTATTTATTTGCTTTTGCAAGTTTGAAATAGATTTTCGCCCATGGCATTAGGGTTTATAACAATCTAAATATATATATTGAAAATAGTTTGTTATTCCTTAATTTTTAACTATAATTAGCATTATTATAAAAAAAGAATTACCGTCACGAAAGAGGACAAATTGTGACGGTAACATTTTTAAGTACGTGTTTTACGGCAAATACATATATCATATATGTTTTTGAAATTGATTTAGTAAGAAAAGTGTATTGTTTTCCTTCTAAAATGAAATTATTATGTATAAAACCTTAACAATATCTCATTTTAAAAAAAAATAATATATATACCATTTTACCGTCACGCTCGTGAAGAAAAATGTCCCAATTAAGGGTCATTAAAAGTTGAAATGTGTAACTAAACACATACACACATCCAAATACATTTTTCAGGTTAATTGTCTTTGTAAAGGTATTAATTATATTCTGTATGCAATGTTCTAACAAAATATGCAACTGAAAATGAAATTTATGAATATAAACAAACAATAAAAATGTCCCACGGAAAAAAGTTCTCTACCGTCACGATGTTTGGTTAAGCCGTATTCGAAACTGCAACCAGTCTTGAAGAAGATTCTGGCATCACTGATGACGTCATGCTGTCAGAACCTCATATCCTTTTTATTTCGAGAAGAATTTCCAATGGCGGCAGAAAATTGGTAGATAATGTTTTCATTCCTAAAACCATACCTTTTTGGTTGTCTTTACCGTATGGTGTATAACATAAATAGAAACACATTTCTTAAAACTCCGACTGTTCCAGTATGTATTTAAAGTATATGTAAACAGAATATTCTTGATCAAATTTGCATTGAAGGTCGAACAACATCAGTATCACGTGTTATCTAAAAAAAAGTCTCCACCGCCACAGTCTTCACCGCCACAGAATGTGTGTGACGGTAAAGACGATGCTGTGATGGTGAAGACTAAACCATTTTCTTAGCTTAGATTGATACTGGATCTGTTCCATGTTCAATTTATAATTATGATTTTCATGAAGACCCATCTGAGTTAGCCAGAGAAAATGAACTATTGAAAGAGTATATCAGAATAAATGAGATTCATCTCGATATATATTGAACTATACGGAGCCCCACAGGTGACATTGTGCACTGTAGTAGAGCGTTCGCACGCTGTAGCTAGTCGCACGCTCTACTACTGCGTTCGCATACTGTAGTAGAGGTTCGCACGCTTTAGCAGAGGGTGCGACAGGATAGTGACATAATTACAAAGATCATGGTATTAAAGAAACTAACCCGCCAATAACGGAAGAAGTACACTTATCAAAACTATCCAGTTGTTCATGTCACATATTGATGAATAAAACATTATAGATCATTCAAGGGTTCTTAAAATAATCGTGATTACATATGCGTAAAATGAATTATGAGTACTCTTAATTCGACGCTCCGTTTATTCTGTCTGGTTAACTATTAGTGATTTTTCCCCTTTAAATCACTTTTTCTGTCTCAAATAGAATAGTACCGACGAACGCACTGGGGGGGGGGTTGGTCCTAACGTCGTGATTTTTTTCCCTTTAAATCACTTTTTCTGTCTCAAATAGAAGACAAGATAGTACCGACGAACGCAGTAGTGGGTGGGTGGGTGGGGGGGGGGGGGGGGGGGGGGGGGGGGGGGGGGGGGGGGGGGCGTTGGTCCTAACGTCGTGATTTTTTTCCCTTTAAATCACTTTTTCTGTCTCAAATAGAAGAAGTGGGGGGGGGGGGGGGGGGCGGCATAACAAGAATCTCTGAGATTTGAACCCATGACCCCTGGGGTTTCCAGTGTAAAATACCCAATATTTAAAAGATTTACATATTCTGGAATTCGGAATTCAGAATTCGGCATTCAGAATTAGGAATTATGAAGTGAAATAAAAGTTAGTCAAATTGAGTGGTCTTGCATTTGAACACAACGCCACTATCAGTTTACGGCTACTAGAGCGTGCGAACGCCAAAAGAAAAGAAAGAGGCGATTTATTTTCACAATGAAATGTTAATTATTTGTGGACAGGGTCTTTAAACTAGATATGAAATGTTACCATGTTTTTAAGGTTAATAATGTTCATATTTACCTTGTTATGCGAACATGATTAATATTGTTCACACCTTGATAACAGTTGGATTATGTCTGTAAGCAATGGTGTCATTAATCTATCTTTTGTTACATGTCACAGTTTCCCTACGCATATGTGAACGAAATGCACTATTGTATTTTTAAAGGTAGTCATTCCATGGAAGTATATCTGCAGTAGATGTTTTTTCTTCAAGAAATACAGACTTTTTAAATTTCTACAGTTTGATTTGAACTTGGTAAAATGGTGAATACTTTTCTGTTGTTGTTCATTCTGCTTAATTGTTTGTACTTCTATTCAAAATAGAAATAAAGATTCTCTGCAGCTTAAACTTTGTTTATTTTCTTCCTAAAAAGTTCATATATACAATATATTTCACACATTTTGTCTTTACCGTCACATGAAGGTCTTTGCCGTTACGAATTGTCTCTTCCGCAACAATGCACTGATTTGGTATTTTTTCACAAAATGAATAAAAATGTCTGTGAAATAGTTTATCCACACAAAAGGAGCACATTATATCTTTATTCGAATGCAAACATAACTTTCATAGATGAAAAAATTAATATAAGCTAGGACAAACAATATAACAAAAAAGCCCCAATAAAATGTAGCTACGCATTTTGTAAAAGTAAAATTTAAACATTCATTAAAATTAGGGAAATAAAACGTGATTTGGAATAAGAATGGTATCCTTTTGACCATAAGATCAATGTTTTCATATTAAAAATAAGAAAACATCAGTTTTTGATGAAGAAAAATACTGTGACGGTACGGACAAAAGCTAATGGTCATGAAAGGTCAAGGTCATTTTTGCAAAGGTCAAGCACATTACTGTGTGCAAATAGTGAAAAATTATGAAATCGAATATTAACCAATGAAATTTCAAAACATTGAATTAGTACAATAAAGTTAATTAAAAGTTAAATAATGCATCTTTCAAATTTGGTTGTCAGAGAATGGCCCATATAGTAACTTCAGTGTTAATTTCAGGTGAATTCAGGGACTTCTCCGTTAATTTCAGGATAAATTTGCATATATAGTAACTTAACTTCACTTATCAATTTTAGAAAAAATAGTCAATAGAAAGACAAAAATGAAAAATATAAGAACGCTTTTAAATGCATGGGTTGACATTTAAGTTACAGTAAACAGTATCAAAGATAGAATTATGAAATGAATGTTTTACTGCATTTTTTCTCAATTTTAAAAAAAACACACTTGTGACGATATGGGTTATGTTCCTAAAATATATAAAAAAATCCACATATATAAATGACGTTGCTGATCCTTCAGTGTAAATCCACATAACAACGTCACTGTCGCTTTCAGCGTAAATCCGCATGTTTAGAATCTTCACTGTCAATTTCCGGATAAATCCATACTTATAAATAATTTCACTGTCTCTTTTTGTGTAAATCCCACTAAATAAACAAATTCAACATCCCTTTTAGTATTAAGTCGCAGTGATAAACCATGTCACTGTCTCTTTCAGCGTAATTCCGTCTGTACAAATGATTTCACCGTCACTGACTTTCGGTGTTAATCCACACATATTACTAATAACTTCACTGTCACTTTCTAGGTTAATCCACATGTATAAATAACTTCTACTTTTTATTTTCAGATTTAAATCTATGTATTTAAATATATCAATATAACGTTAAGACCTGTTTAAGGAATTTTCACAGACATATTCATAATTTTGCATTGCAGAGATGTTGAGATTATATTTTATTTTCAGTAGGTGATAAAATCTGTGTTACTCGGTTTTTATCCTTAGGTTCTATAGTAAAATAAAAATCTTTGGCAAAGTAAAAATACCATAATTTTCAAGATTTTGATTTTAAAAGTTACATATGTTGAATCAATTTGCATGAATGTGCATGAAATAAGCAGGGTTTTAAAAGAGTCACTCTGTAGGTACCTTAATTTTAACAGTAAACTTGGTTGAACATCAAGGATAAAAACCAAGTTTATCACCTACCAGAATGTATTGGTTATGTCTTATTTACCCTTATTTCTGGTCACTGATTGGTCAGTAGCTTTGATGATGCTCTATCAAAATTATGAATTCTAAGTTAACTATCTGGGTTCCATTAATTACGGTTGGGGTGTTCCTTGTTGTTCCAGGAAGTGTTCCCTTTATTGCGCGTTTCTTTTTCCCATATCCCTGTGCCACTAAAGCAAGTCTCCACTCCTCAAATGACGACTCTACCATGGGTGTCATTAAGAGGCGAGAGGCGTGGATTTCTCCCTGCAACTTTGACTGGTCTACCTGGCTACTATAAATACTTTTACTAGTATTTTATACAAGTATCAATAAAAAATACCTGGCTATTCTGCTCTGGGTGCCGCTTACTTATACAGGTAATGACACCCCCGCTCTACCCTGCCCTGTATATATTGCTACTACACCGGTAAGATTATAGAACGCAATCTATGGAAATAAGTGTTGACCGATCAGATCATTGATACCATGATCATATTGCCCATGGGCTAGGCATGTGCTCGCACTTTATTTAGTTTTAGATGAAGAAAATCTTATACATTAAGAAGCGCCCACGTTTAACGGGAATCACCATATTGTTTACCTTAGTATGAATACATTATTATATCAGGAATCTCTATGAATACTCCCTGATAAAACAAATAAATATGTACAGCATTTTCGGAACTTGTCAGCAGTCGCCATTTTGTTTATCTTATAATTGAAGAGGTCGCTACTGCAGAGTTGTCGTTTCTTGAAAATAGTTCAAAATGGCGTCGAGTACTCTCCGAGTCGGAACAACAACAACAACAACAACAACAAGGTCAGTCATGCCAATGACAAGAAGAATAATCTCCACCGAGTTTACGAAACCAAATGCTAAGAATGGGTGTGGTTCGTGAAATACAGTGTTGGTAGCCTATCGCACAGAGTGACGTTTACCTTTCTTTGTGAACAAACGCTGGTACAAACGCGCTTACAAACACTGAATTGAATTGAATTGGGTTTTAACGCTCACAACACAGGTTATATGGCGCCTGACAGGAATGAACATGCCAGGCTCATCCTCCATTTACATCAAGATAAAATATGGAGAATGGACCTAGAACTTTCTTACCTGCAGAACTGTGGGGGGGGGGGGGGGGGGGCGGGGGGATGTGACAGTGCGTTTGTGAGATTGCAGTGGTTGTATTCTACACCGGCAACCACACGGGGAGAAACATTGACTGACACTTATAAGATAAACGTGAGTAAATATAATGTGCATGGGAGCACTGCAAGTCAATTGGATTTAGCCTTAACGGATATTAGGATAATCGAGATTTAGAAATTAAGTTATGTTATTAATTTTGTAATAACTTTCTTCCCGTAAACATATTCTCGAGATATTAAAATGGCAATGCAAAAACCAATCCATTGCCTTAAAAATGCTCATATTAATCTTCATGTGGCCGAATGGTTAACGACGTTGCGTTGTAAACCTTCGCCTCTCACCACTGCGGGTTCGAATCCCACTGGGAGCTCGACTTGTAAGTGAGGAAGTGTCGATTCTTACGGATGGCGGGAGGTGTACAGTACTGGTTCTACCCAGGAAAAGTGGGTGGTCTGCCTCCACCACAAAAAAAATCGACCGTCATATATAACCTTACATGTGTTGAAAATGACGTAAAACACCATACAAAACAAAAATAATCTTCATGTGACAAAAGGTGACGGTTCATTGATGTATGCGTGTATGTATCTTTATTTGAAATCCAACATTGTATCTGCTGTCCCTACGCGGAAACGCCTGCGTCATCGGGAGGGTAAAGACGCTGCGTTTGAAACCTTCTCGCCTCTCACAGAGCGGGTTCGAATCCCACTGGGAGCACGACTTGCAAGTGAAAAAAGTCTGCTCAGGAATAAGTGGGTGGTCTGCCTTCATTAGTCTACAATGTGCTGAAAAATGACGTCAAACAAACAATTAAACATAGTCTTCCCGACGCATTTCTTACGTGACGTTTTGCAATACATAGCCTCGACACAATGCCATATGACGAGGCTGACGAACCTTCGTCTTTTTCTTGTGGTTGTTGTTGTTGTTCTTCTTCTTCCTCCTCGTCTTCTTTTTCTACTTCTTCTTCTTCTTCTTCTTCTACTTGTTGTTCTTCTTCTTCTTCTTCTTCTTCTTCTTCTTCTTCTTCTTTTCTTCTTCTTCTTCTTCTTTACTCGACGGGTTTGATAATTAAATTAATGGAAACAACAGCGGTTTGAAGACTTCTTTGAACTGTTAAGACAGCTTAAGGTTACTGTCCCAAGTTTAAGCAAAAACTTAATAGCATTCATTATTTCCAATATATATGTAGTTTGCATTAAAACACATTGATTACAGTCTAAATGATTACCTACTCGTACTATATGAAGTTTGCATCTTATCAATTTGTGCGCTTGAAAGCCACTTTCCTGTCATTTAAATCATAATCTTGCGTATCAAAAACACTTTCCCGTCATTTAAATTTCATTTCATGATTGATAAAAAAAATACAAAAAAAACAAACAAATATCACTGCTATACATAGGTCTAGATTACTTAGGGCAATGTCACACACGTTGAAATTTTATATCTAAACAACTTGATTATGTGCGCTGTTTACCTATTGCATCTTATGCACTGCTCGTAAATCAGAGGTGAGGATCGGGTACCACATACTTTACATGGAGTAGCAAATGTGTATGACTAGAGGTGAGGACCGGGTACCATACAATTTACACGGAGTAGCAAATGTATATGACTAGAGGTGAGGACCTGGTACAATACAATTTACATGTGGTTGCATTTGTTTATGGCTAGAGGTGAGGTCTGGAGACCACAATGTTGGCATGGAGTTGGCATGGAGATGTAATTATCTAGGACCAGAGGTGAGGAATGGGGACCACACCATTGGCATGGACAAATAATTGTCTAGGAATAGAGGTTAGGACGGGAACACACCACTGGCATGGAGAAGTAAATGTCTAAGACTAGAGGTGAAGACTGACCACCCTATTGGCATGCAGAAGAAAGTGTCTAGGACCAGAATCGAGAATTAGGAACCACACAATTGGCATGGAAATGTAATAGACAAGAGTTGAGGACTCGGGACTTCACCAGTGGCATGGAGAAGTTATTGTATATGTCAAGAGTTAAGAACTGGGAACCACACCATTGGCATGAAGAAGTAATTGTGTAGGACTAGAGCTGGGGTTAGGGAGCATACCATCGGCAATGACAGGTACTTATGTATGAATAAAATGTGAGGACAGGGACCACATCATCGCCATGGAACAATAACTGTCCAGTACTAGAGGTGAGGACTGGGGACAACACCATCGGCATGGAATAATAACTGTCCAGAACTAGAGGTGAGAAGTTGGGAACACACCATCGGCATGGAATAATAACTGTCCAGAACTAGAGGTGAGAAGTTGGGACCACACCATCGGCATGGAATAATAACTGTCCAGAACTAGAGGTGAGAAGTTGGGACCACACCATCGGCATAGAATAATAACTGTCCAGAACTAGAGGTGAGGAATTGGGACCACACCATCGGCATGGAATAATAACTGTCCATAACTAGAGGTGAGGAATTGGAACCACAACATCGGCATGGAAAAAATACTCTCCGGGACAATAGAAGTGAGGTCTGGAGACTAAACCATTGTCTAGGACCAGAGGTTAGGACTGGGGACCACACCATTGGCAAGGAGTAGTAACTCCCTAAGACCAGAGGTGGGACGCATGGAGTAGAAATTGTGTAAGACCAAAATCGAGAAATGGGGACTGGAGTTGGTGCTCAGGAGCTTGAGTAAAAATTACATGTTACTGCTACTCGTATATGTAATTGCTACTCATGAGTAAGGTCAACCAGATTCTGCTCGTTATTATGGTATTGTCTGTACATGCCAACCCCGAGGCTCTGTAATTTCCAGAAGATGGCGCTTCTTGTCAAATATATATTTAGCTCTTTCTATTGAAATGGAGATATAACTAGAAATATCTATGACAAGAGAGATGATTTTAATTTTGTTCCCCGAGCATTTCTCAATTTATTCGTGTTTCTAGAGTTTGTTGTCGAGTTGAAGATAATATTCGCAATCTTTGTATAATTAAAAAGCTACTCCAGCAGGGCTACCGTTACCATACATTCGAAAAAACCTTTTTAATTATCGAATCCATGAACTATTTTTAAAATATAAAAGTAATTCTAGAACTATTCTGCCACAAGGACGAACACAACCTAACATCTACAAGTACTTACAAACTTCGTAAGATCCTAATCATAATCACTATCGTACAAACTTCTTTTATAAACTTGTTAAACAGCTTATTTTGCAACGCACTGCATGTTTTGTGATTGACTCGTTTGCAATTCGCCACTATGCTTTTTGCTTTGATTGTTCGATGACCTGACAGAGTATGGACCCTATGATGACGTCTACCTAAATCCTCAAAGAACGGTAGCGTTTGATGTTTGTTTTAAATCACGCTTGTCGTACCCTTGCTCTCTTGTTTCCCTGGCTTCTGTCAAGAGATTGAGTACTTACATTCTGACTTTATAGGCATTTGCTTTTATATTCATATATACATGATCATCTATGCGTTATATTTATATTGCCTATTAATGCTGCCTTGTTTGTTAGAGAATATAGCCTGGGGAGAGTTTTTATTTACACTGTCCCGTTTTAATAGGATGACAAACGGGCATAAGAGTTAGGTTTGCTGCACCCTAGAACCTGATTTAAATCCCCATCGGCCTTTTTGCTACTGAATGTTTCAAAACGATAGCCCTTTTGCACAACCTGTTTATATTTGTGATGTCACATGATATGTTTCTTATTAGTATTGTAACTGTTGTTAGTTTAAATCGCGTTTTTGGTTGACTTTGTTCCGTGAAATCTAAATTTCCTGGCAACTTTTACTTATATTATTACTGGGTTCCTGTGTTTATTTGTATATAACATGTTTTCCCCATTCTTGCAATGATCAGCCAATTTGTATTGACTGCAATAACACATACAATACTGGATTTAGCCACTTTCAACAAAATGACATAAGAAAATCTCGTGTGTTTTATTTCTGTTTCTGTTTCAAGCTTTTGATTTCAATTCATAATGTTGTGCTTTATTCAGTTAGTTTGCATTTAACCGTCACCCATTACGTGGTCCCGTCTTAATTCCATTAAGCGATGGGAAAGCTTATATAAACAGGATTTTATAACGGCTATTTCGACAATAAAACACGTTTACAACATATTTTACTGAAAAAGTGCTTTAACCTGTTTAGATTTACCTATTAAATGTTTTAATGCCAAATTAAAGTTTTATTTCATACCCCAGCCAACCCCGCTTTCGCTTCTTGGAGAAGGGGTCGGATGGGGTATGAAAGTTATTACTCAGACCACGTAATGCGCTGGTTGCTATCCTCCGCTAAATGAAGAGTACAACATAAAGACATTTTATTTTCTCTCTTCCAAAAGCAATCGTTAAATATATATTATTCTGAACTACCTTCCGTACGGTACAGTTTCTATTAACCCATCCGCTTGGATGGATATAGTTGCTACGTCGGCGGTAAATTTAACGAATTTAATGAATACCTATCGTTTGCATGATTAAACATTCAAATGCAAATTTGTTCAGCAATTTGATTTAATCATATAACATCAAGTCGTAGAACAGCTTACAAGCCGCCGCGGAGGGATATTTACTTAAAAACGTCACGCGCAAAAAACGTAAACAAACTGCGTTTAGAGCAGATTTCAAGATTGCGGTCAAAATGACATCAGTGATGTAAATTGTCAATCTGTATTCTGAGTTATCGTTCCTTGCATACATCTCTGTCAATGTCTCATCAAATACCAAGAATCTTGGCAAACGATGAAAAGGATGGAAATGCAAAATTTCTTGATTGCACTAATATATTTCTGAATTAACTTTATAGGAAATGCTTAAATTACAAAAGAAAACAAATTTTCGGCTTGAATGTTTTAAATATACAGTAAATTATGCTGAGAATTATATTGCGGTAGAATAAAGGTTTGTACTTTGGCAAATCACTCCGCCGTCAAAACATTCATAATACGCACCACCAAATTGTTCCCATAGGGTTACAGTACAGTATTTTGCTTACCAGCACATTCCAGTATCGCATAGCTCTTAACAAATTCCAGTATCACATAGCTCTTAACAACATACCTTAAATTGACTTACTAACTTAAAATATATATCAAAATGTAGAAAATAAGTCGTGTTTCTTTCGACTGTTTACGTGTATATCAGCAGCCGATAGTTGGTGGTGTCACGGTGTTGAAGTTCTGATATTTTAGCTATGGTCATTTGACAAATTATCATTTGATCGCAGGCAACTTTCTTAGACGTTGACAGAGGTCAATGTAATGGCCTCTGGGAGAGATTGGGTAAATTGTTTTCAACTGATAATGTACAACGATGACACACTTAAAACATATATGTATGTGTTTGTTACACAGTGGATTTTAAGTTTTCACTTGTTTTATCTTTTCTGTTTTATTAAAAACACAACTTTTAGGCATTTAAAAGTCGCCGAATGTTTCGAAAATTTAGGTGAAATTTGAGCTGTTAATCAAATTTATAATACAGTTATATAGTGTTTAACCAACAGTGAAGAATCAGGTACAAAAAGTAACTTCGATAAATACGAGTTTTTTTGCCTGATTTGTAAAATCCCGATAAAATGATATCCCAAAAGTACAAAATCAGTGTTGATTAAGCTATACATAACACTTCTTTAAACACATTTGAAATAGAATTAAAGTAAAATATACTCAGTAAAATAAGAAATAGACCAAGTGAAAAGACGCTGCGTCTAAAACTGTATCGCCTTTCACCACTGCGGGTTCGAATCCCATTGGAAGCTCGACTTCATTACTTCTCATGAACAGACTCAATAAAACCGAGTCTGCTGCTTTATTCTCTGAATTGTGTTTGTTGCTCTCAAAGGATCACCTTTATCAGTATTTATTAACATTCACACTAGCGTTCGTTTAGTGCAGTGTGGCGGCTGTAAAAAGTCTCCCCGTGCTACGAATCAGTAGTTATTTTTTACTGGTCCTTTGGGACCAACGAGCCCAGTATAGGTGGCTTTAAAGTAGAATACCGCTTAAGCCGGTGCTATGGGGCGTGAGAAGTGTTGCTTTTTTCATTACTTCTCATGAACAGACTCAATAAAACCTAGTCTGCTGCTTTATTCTCTGAATTGTGTTTGTTGCTCTCAAAGGATCACCTTTATCAGTATTTATTGTCAAGTGAGAAAGTGTCGATTTTTACGGATAGCGGATAGCGGTAGGTATACAATACTGGTTCTACACATGTAAAACGTGGTGGTCTGCCTCTACCACAAACAAATCGACCGTCATATATGGATTAACATGTGCTAAAACTGACTTAAAACACCATTCAAACAAACAACATATTCTTTGTTTATTTCTGCCAATAAGAAGGAATTCCATTCATAGCCGCTTCAGTACCAGATCACCAATTAGAGATTGTTTATAAACACTATGTTGCCCTTCATTAAAGTTCCTGTCTTTGCGTTTTTACGAGGGTAAATTCCCTGTTTTCGACAAGAACCTTCATAAAGGGAAGAAGTAAAACCCGTTTACGTTTATTCAATCTTGTCATCACTTCTTATTTGCGGCAGTATTTTGAAATGAGTGTTGACACATAAACAAGAAGTTACATAATTTCGAATCACGTGGTCTGCAAGATGCGCAAACGAATTAATAGTTGGAATCCCATTTAATTAATTGTGAATTTCATAAATGTGTGTATCTATTCACAGACCTATATCTGTGAGCAATTTTAGACGCATGTTCATTGTCACTTCCTTACAAAATTGAACGAATGAAGTGAACGAACGAACGAACAACTTTATAAACGGGTGAATAAATGAAAATGTTTTACGGCAGCTCGACAAATACATCACAGTTTGCTCGAAACGAGTGAGAATGAAATTCAACCAGTTCTCATGAACAGGTGTGTAAGCAAGTAAATGTAAATACAAAACACATTGCAATGAACTATAAAGTCTCCGTTCCTTATATAAACCGGATACATTTGTGACGGGGTACAGGGAGACGCGAAGATAGAAACGCGGCAAACAATAATTGAAAGGAGTGTCATACCCCAAACAAGGTGGGCGAATTGTTTTAAAATGTTTCGAAAACCGGTAAAATCGTCCCGATTTGGAAGAAGTTTTATTTTACTCAATTTTCCTAGATGTACAAAAAAGTACGTTCATGGTTATATGCGCTACAAACCGCCAACACGTACAAGGTTTATAGTACCTCCACAACATTGCCACATTACACCGCAGGCATATCTGTGAAATAATAAATATTACCAGGACCTGCTGGGTACTGTCTCTTGCTGGGCATACATTCTGACTCTTGCTGGGCATTCCTGGTAGTGCTTCGTTCAGGGTCTACCGTCTGTCATGTGCTGGTAGCGCCTCCTGGTGGGGCCTACCGTCTGCCTCGTTCTGGGAGCCTTTTCCAGTACAGCCAAGGTCAAATAAAGTCAACAAGCATACCGTAAGTTGGGCTGCATGTCAAGCCCCCTAAATACCAAAGTTATTAAAATATTTTCGTAAGATTATCAATTGTAATCAGAACGTAGTCTTTCTTTTTTATTTCCTGTCCACTTGAGTTCTTTAAAATAAGTAAACATTCACTTAACACGCGTATGTTGAATTGATGAAAAGTAGTTCATTTAAATACTGTCTCTTGCTGGGCATACCGTCCAACTCTTGCTGGGCCTTCCTGGTACTGCTTCGATCTGGGGCCTAATTAAACTATTTTCTTAAGATTATCAATTGTTATCAGAACGTAGTCTTTCTTCTTTATTTCCTATCCATTTGAGTTCTTAAAATATGTAAACATTCACTTAAACACGCGTATGTTAAATTGATGAAAAGTAGTTCATTTAAATTCATCGACATTCGACAATCGCACCACTGGCTTAAAGTTTACGCGTTCATCAAACTGGAATAAATCAAGGGATTAAGCACACAGCTTAGTCAGATGTGTAATTTATATTTCAGAAATAATGTTATAAGATTAGGAGACATTTTAAGGAATACACGAAATTAAACGTGTAAGTGTATTAAACGTTTATTTGGGAATACATGTGTATTGATGAGAAATCGTATTTGATTTAGACGTAATTTAAGACACAGAAAAGGTGAACCACATTACTACCGGAAGTAGAATTCCTGATTCAGTGAGGTATTGTACTTATTTATAACTACCGGAAGTAGATTCCCTATTTAGTGACGTATTGTACTTATTTATAACTACCGGATTTAGAATTCCTGATTTAGTGAGGTATTGCACTTATTTATAACTACCGGAAGTATAATTCCTTATTCAGTGTTCAGCGAGGTATCTTATTTATTTATAAACATTGTCTTTTTGTTATCTAGCATTATTTCTTCGTTTATGTCATTATACATTTTATTTCAAGTAGGTTTTTAATATAAACATTATTAGTTCATTGTTCAACCGATGATTAAATTCGAAACGAGATGGTTTATAGAAGACATTTGCTTTTATTATTGGGTCAACACATTTAGTATATGTGAACGTGTATCATTACATTGATTCGTAGCCTAATATGCCAGGGGGATATCAAATATGTCTTTTATTTTAATTACTGTTTAAGAATTCGTATATTATGATTAAATAACAAGTATGTTGTAATTAATTTCATTCATGAACATGCGGACCCACATCGGCGAGAGACGAGAAGGTTTCAAACGTAGCTTCTTTACCCTAACGGCCACGGAATTATTTGGTATAGACATATGTACTAATCCTTAACCCGCTAAGCACGACTATATAATAGCATCTGCGTCCATTGTAAACCCATTTCAGCTTGCGAGTAACTCAATGGCTGATCAGGGTTACACTGTCCGTCTGCTGATCAGTAATTTCCCCCAAAAACACCCCTTTGTCGCATAAATGGAATGGTCTTAATTCAAAGAAAGAATAGTCTATTATATGTTATGTAGCGGGTTAAGGGTTAAGTACTCAACTTATTTAGAATGTGTAAAATACCTTTGTCTAAAACTGCGCGGCCACTGACAAAATAATTCTCCTTAAACGAATGTCCTTGTATATGACATTGCACAACATAACGTATAATTAAGAGATATGGTAAACCATAATTACAACATGAAAAGGACGAGTGTAAATATTACGTTTAATTTAAAACGTTTGTAAATTGAATGAGTGAGTTTTTCTGTATGTTATGTATTTTATGACACTGATATGCCACTGATAAACGTATATTTTATGGGATTAATGAAATGAAAGAGTACTACAGCATTTTACTGAAACAAATAAATCCTATGATGAAATAAAGTGCTGGTAGCCGATCGCACAGAGTGACGTTTACGTATTATTCGTTGTGAACATACGCTGGTACAAATGCGCATACACACATGAATGACACTTCATTTATAATATAAACGTGAATAAATATAATATTCATGAGACCATTGCAAGTCAATCGGATTTAGTCTTAACGGATATTTGGATAAGCGAGATTTTTGAAATTAAGGTATGTCATTTTTTTATAATAACTTCCGTTCCGTAAATATTTTCCCGAGATATTAAAATGGTAATTATAAATCAACACACTGCCTTAAATATAACATTTAACAATGCCACTGTTAATCTTAAAGTTAAACATGTGATTTGTTGTATGCTTCTGCGTAGGTATTTTCCTGAAATGCAATATTGTATCTGCTTTCCTAATGCGCAAATGACTCCGTGGCCGAGAGGGTAAAGACGCTGCGTTTGAAAACTTCTTGTCTCTCACCGATGCGGGTTCTAAATTATCCCACTGGGACCTCGACTTGTAAATGAGAAAGTGTCTATTCTTACGGATGGCGGGAAGTATACAGTGCTGGGTCTACCAATGGGTGGTCTGATGTCACCAGTAATATCGACCGTCATACATAGCTTACTTAATATGCTCAAACCCAAACAAACAAATAAATGCACTTCATCCGTGACGTTTTGCAGCGCATAGACATAAATGCTATATGACGAGGCTAACGAACCTTCTTCTTCTTCTTCTTCTTCTTCTTCTTCTTCTTCTTCTTCTTCTTCTTTTCTTCTAGACGAGTCTGTATTTTGTATATACTGATATAGACATATATTTAATTTAAAACTGCCTAATCGTACTATTGGGTTTATATTTGCACCTTATCAATGTGTGCGATTACAAGTCACTTTCCTGTCATTTAAATCACACACAATCGTGCGTATCAAAAACACTTTCTTGTCATTTAAATTTCATTTCATGATTGAAACTTGACAAACAAATGTCGAGCTATATATAGGTTTAGATTACGTAGGGCAATACCACACACATTAACGTTTGATATTTAAACAACTTGATAATATGTGGTACGTTTACCTGATGCATATGCACTTCTCCTCAACACAGTAAGAGTCGATATATATGGCAATAAGATGGAGATGGAAATTTAACTCGAGGTTTATTGATACTGTCGCTTTTTTTCTCGATTTACATTTCTCTTTTGATAATGGAGAAAACTTAGAAAAATCTATGAAGAAAGAGACGATTCAAACTTTTTGATATTGTTAATTATCCCCACTTAGATGGGGATGTTCTCCTAGCAACTTCTTTTCTCAACTTATTCCTTTTTCCAGAGCTTGTTGTCGAGTTGAGGACTTTAATAATAGCTAAAAAGCTAATGCAGCAGGGTAACCGTTAACATAACTTCGAAAAACCTTTGCAAAATGTATTATCGAAATACTGATCTATTTTTAAAATATAAAAGTAATTTAAGAACTCTTCTGCGACAAGGACTATCACAATCTGATTTCTATGTTGACGTGATTTACATTTTCGTAAGGTACTTGGTCATAATCACTTCATTACAATTTTTATTAAACGTGTTTCAAAAGGTTTATTGTCAGAGGTTATGACCCTATCATTTTGCAACGCAATGTTTGTTTAATGGTTGACCTATTTACATTTCGACACTATGCTTTCCTCTTTGATTGTGCGATGAGCGGACAGATTGTGGACTCTATGATGACATCTACCTAAATCCTCAAAGGACGGTAACGTTGGATGATTGTCTTGTCGTACCCTTAATGGTTTATTCTGTTGTTGCTCAGGCTTCTGCCAAGTAATTGAGTTCTTGTTTGCGGCTTGCTAGACAGTTGTGCTTTTATATTCATATATACATGATCATCTTTGTGTTATAATTGTACCGCATATTAAATCCTGTCTTGTTTGTTAGAAAATATAACCCGGCGGGGATTTTTGTTATTTACACTGTTCCGTTTTATTTAGAGGACAATATGATAGGAGTGAGATTTGGTGCACCCTAGAATCTGATTTAAACCCCAAGCAACCGTTCTAAGGCGTTAACCCTATTGTAAAATCCGTTTGTCACAGTGATATAACATAACTTGTTTCTTATTAATATTGAAATTGTTGTCTGCTTTTATACGTGCTTTTGGTTGACTGTGTTCTGTGACATCTACATTTCCTGTTCGACTTTTATACCTAATTTATTATCCCCCTCCAAAGGCGGAGGGATATTAATTTGGCGTTGTCCGACCATCCTTCCGTCCTTCCGTCCGTCCGTCCGGAGCCATATATTCACAACTGCAGGTTGGATTTGCATTACACTTGGTAATAATGTTTATCCTGATAGTGGGATGACACGCGACTATTTTATTCCGGAATCTTGAAACTTGATTATAATGTTTATCCCAAAAGTGGGATTTGACACGGCAAATTTATTTCGGAATCGTCCTAGTAACGCCAGAGTTATTGCCCTTAAATTGATAAATGTCCCCTTGAGTTATTTAGGTAGTGGGTTCAAATCTCACAGCCGGCATATTTTTTTTAATTTTTTTTTATTTTTAATTATTTTCTTTATTTTCATGAGAAACCTTGGTTCGTTCAATTTTTTATAAATTTTTATTTTTTATTTTTTTTGTTTTTATTTTTTTTCTCATAAGAAACCTTGGTTCATGGGTTCATTGCTTCTTTAATTGAAGGCTTAGGGGCCCTTGTTGGATCAGTTTTACCTAGAGTTATTTTTTCTTTTTTTCTATTTTTTCTTATTTTTTTTCTTTTTTTATATTTATTTTTATTATTATTATTTTTTCTCATAAGAAGCCTTGGTTCATGGGTTCATTTTTTCTTTAATGGGGAGCTTAGGGCCCTTGTTGGATCAGTTTTACATAAGAGTTATAGGGAAGAATTTCAAAAAGGTTGAATCTTTTTTATTTATTATCAGCATATGGATCCTCTAGTTTTGTTCAAATGGTGACCCTGGGGTCAAATTTGGCCCCGCCCCAGGGATCGCAGTTTTACATAGACTTATATATATAGGGAAAAACTTTAAAAATCTTCTTCTCTGAAACTACAAGAGTCAAAAGTTTAATATTTTGTATTTACACTCAGCTTATTGTCTTCTACCAAGTTTGTTTGAATGGTGACCCTTGAGTCAAATTTGGCTTCACCCCAGGGGTCACATGTTTTACATAAACTTATATAGGGAAAAACTTAAAAAAACTTCTTCTCTGAAACTAGAAGAGCCAACAGTTTAATAATTTGTATTTACACTCGGCTTATGGTCCTCTACCAAGTGTGTTCAAATGGTGACACTGGGGTAAAACTTGGTTTGGGTGTTTATATTAATGGAAGTTTGATTCATTTTAAAGCTAGCCAAACTTCAGACAAATACATTCCTACCCCTGAAATAACAAGATCATCTGAAAGTAGCCGTAGTAATGAGATGAAGTAATCAGATTGATAAATATCACATGGCCAGGTAATTAAAAAGTAATCATTGATAAACAATTCTACATTTCTTGTGTATTACATTTATTACTATATTATACACACCTGCTAATATTACACCCAGTCCAGCCCTTTAGTCCCACTATAGAAGTCAATGCCTTAAAATGGTACATCTTTTTTTCAAATCTACTATGGTGATGAATTTCAAAAATACTATCCAGTAGAGAAGGCCCAAGGTCATGATATATACTGATTATAAAAAATCCGAACACATTTCTTCCACTCGAGGATAATACATCATTCGGCTGGGGATATCAATTCATCGAATTTGCTTGTTATTACTGGGTTACTCTGTTTAATTGTTCCTGTTCTTGCAATGATGAGCCGGAGGTCGCTGAGTACTGGAGGTCGCTGAGTCCGATATTTATATACAGATATCAGTGGTACATTCTCAAATATATTTGTTTTTTACTTAAATTTGAAAAAGTGATTCCACTACTCAAGCCTGTTTAATGTTCTGAGTGTTGTTTAATAACCCTTAGCATATGTTTTCTGCTTTTTAATTTGGTCGTTTGGCTGTTACTTGTGTTACGCTTTATCTCGTATGTTTTATTTTTTTTTTGTATGAGGCGTTTGATTCCAACTGAAAATGTAGTGTTTATTCAGCTAATTGCACTGAACCATTACTGTTCACGAATAATAAGCTGATTGCTAACAAATATAAATCAAAGGACTGAAGGTCCTGAGAGTCGCCAAGATTGAACAGTGTCTATCTTCTTGATGAGGTTAAAGGTTTTTAAATATTGAGAAAGTAAGAGTTTAAAAAAAAAAAGTATTTTTGTTTTGTTTTTTTACCCCACTCTCACCACCAAATATTGGCCGCGATTCTTCAAAAACGGCCGTGCAAAAGACGGCTGCACGGTTGGCCTCAGCGACCTCCTCTGGAAAATAACCGATAATATGAATAAAATTGAGTACAATGCACAATAGTACGAATCTAATTGAGTACGAAGTTCGAAATTCGTAGGAGTTGTCGTTCTTGAATTCATTCTATTTTTAGAAGCAACAACGCCTTGATAAATCTGCTAACATACCAAACAAAGGAAATTCGAAAAATCGATTTTAGCAATTTTACGGGAGTTTTTCACACAATTCCGTGGGGCCGGGAGGAGGGTTAGAAATCCGTCAGATTTCATCTCGCGCCGTGAGGTATCACATGTATGCAATAACTACAATATTTACGAACATTTAGTTCCCAATTTGTTATCTGGGTCACACGTCATGAGCGGCACTTCCGGGTAACTCCATTCATGAAATATATCATACTGACGTCATTTCGATCGAAATATATATATATATATATATGCGTGTATTATTGCGCATAGTATTTCAGTTCCTTTTTCAAAAAAGACACGTATATACTGTATACACTGACAATTATTCACAATCAGCAGTTATATTATTCGGTATATATAACGTTCATGTCAGTCACCTGATGAAATTAAGTTATACTTGATGCAGTTAAAGGAACTACATTCTCGAAGTGCGTAAAGCACCCAATCCAATTTTTGGTGATTTTTTTTGGTGTATTAATGCGCATAATATTTCGGTAAACCTACAAAAAAGACATGTTTATACTGTAAACAATTATAATTATTTCATTATTTCACAATCAGTAGTTATATTACTCGGTATACATAACGATCATGTCAGTCACCTTATCAAATTAAGTTGTATTTGAAGCAGTTAAAGGGGACTACATTGCTTACAACGGTAAAGCGTCTAACCCGTTAACTCCCTATTCAGAAATTGCACTATATACATATATACACGATTCCAAAGAGTCAGCCATGCTGACGCATGGCGACTCAAAAACAATGCTGATAAGACTATATATGATATTTAAACAAAACAATTGAATTAAAGCTACCATAAATCTAGTTTAAATTATTCCCAGTAGGAATTGACATTTTAATTTTCAACAAAATCTCAAATTAATCACAAGTAGAAATATAATAGACGAAAATAGACGGTTAATGTATGGTTAGTGCCACACTTTAGCTATTTTCAAATAACCTCGAGAATTAATACGTGCAAGAGTACTATTTATCATCAGTTATTCAAATCAGACTTCTTGGTCATATGTATCATTAGTTAATCAAACTAGACAACGTAGACTTCTGCATATGTATCATAGTAATCAAATCAGACAACGTAGACTACTAAGAGTCAGGCAAATTAATACCGTTTGCTAACAGGTTAAAGTAACTATCCGCCAACAACAGTCAAATTTTACAAAATCTAAACCTACTGATGACAAGATATATATATATATAACTTATGTGCAAGAATATAGAATCAAAGTGCTGAAGGCACTGATGGGCGGTGCTTTTTGTAAGTGTTGGAATGGATGGGAAATGGAAGTGCTGTAAATGTAACTTCCATGGTTTGTTTTTTACATTCAGTGATGTTTCAGATGATTCATATTTATTACCAATTTCATATTTAAACATATTTTATCTAACTCATATGGCCCGAATTAGCTTCCGTAGATTTTTTTCTGAGCAGTCTCTTCAGCGAGGCATAGTATAATATACAGAGTGGAGTCTTGGTGTGGAGTCTTGGAGTGGAGTGGAGTGAATAATTGGAGTGACCGTAGAGTCACATTTTGGAGTGACCTTGGAGTCAGATTCGGAGTGACTATTTTGGATAATTATCAATTTAATATTTTTGAATGACCCTCACAAGGTGCACATCTCCTAACATACTCAGTACAGCTGCATTGTTCCATGAGACATGTGCTAACCTTAATGTGAGGGACAGACCATCCTAAAAACAACATAAATGAACTTGGATACCCAAACATTAACCCCAGTATTGAAGCATTATGACCCTTTGGCCTGACATAAACTAGTCCCGAGTGACCAACTAATCTTAGGTCAGGACACTGACATCCAGTGTCAGGGGTATACAGGGTTCCAATATGTCCAATATGTCAGTTTTACGACAGAGACTGAAAACAAAAAGCATTAAAGTTTATGGGAACTTAGAGCTCTCTCAGCCTAACTTTTCCACACATATGGATTATTTTAGAACATGTAGTAACAGTGCCCAAGTTAAAATTAGATGTGCAGTTTTGAAATTAGTTGTTGAAATTGGGTAGCTTAATAGACACATGCATTTTAAAGAATTATTTAATAAATAAATAAGTGTATGTGCAAATGAAGTAACCCATGTAAATCTATTAGTTTCTAAAAAGTTATTAATTGTAAGAGAAATTAAGACTTCAAATTTAGACTAAAAAATTGACTCCAAAATATTCACTGCAAATTTGACTCCAAGGTCACTCCAAAATGTGACTCCAAAATGTGACTCCAAGGTCACTCCAAAATGTGACTCCAAAATGTGACTCCAAGGTCACTCCAATTATTCACTTCACTCCACTCCAAGACTCCACACCAAGACTCCATACCAAGACTTCACTCTATATAATATACTATGCCCTTCAGCGAGCACTGACTGTTCTATTTTTAAAAACATGATACATTTTCTATGATACACATATCGTCTGCTTGTAGCACGATTATAACTGAGTTATAACCTTTTAAACAGATGATAAAAAGTTGACCTAGTGAAATTTTGATAAAATGGGTATGTATGACGTAAATAAATAATAAATTGCCTTTATTCTGAACATTGTTTCTCATTTAGGGCATCAAATTAAAGGCATGCACGAGAGACTACTTCTTCTAGCGTAGTGTTGCATAGTGTTGTGCTGTTAGGTTTGTCACATTCCTAGAATGACATTGAAAACCCCCATTATACCTCTGACGGTGCTTTCGCATTTAATGCATTTGAGACATAATTACAAATAATAATAAAAAAAGACCCAAAATCCACCCACAACCCGCCCGCCTCACCCAACCTGGGCTCCCGCGCAGGCGTCCAGGTTTGCGAAATAATACATAATAAAATCGTTTGATATGTTGTTTATCTTTCATAAACGTTTACATATATAAAGTTATGTGCAAAAATATGGAAAAGTGACAGTGTAATCTTTAGTGTATTTGACCTTTAAAACCCCGCCCCCTGAGGGCCCCTGGGCGCGGAGCCAAACATAATGTTGCTCATGCACGCCGTCATCATATGGTGAAGTCATACCCTAAGTTTTGTTGAATTCCGTTCAGCAGTTTAGGAGGAGATGCGGTAACGGACGGACAGACGACCAAACGGAGGCGATTTTAATATACCCTTTTTTTTCTTCAAAAACGTGGGTGTAATTAATGAGGACAATATGTCTTTGTATAAATAATGAAACACAAGCTGTGTGCATATCAGTGATATTCTATATAATTTGTTTCATTTCCTGAACACTATGTGTTATTCAATACTGGTACAAAGGCATACTAGAAGTCCTTTCATTACCTTTATATTTTCGCTAAATAGCCTCTGATGCTGTATTTATTGATTTGTTTATCTATGTGTATATATTTTTATATTTTGCAATATAATGCTAGGTCATAACGGTAAACTTAGCCATTTTGTTTAAGGTAAATATTAAAAAGCGTGTTTCTTGTAATAAAGGCTTACACAGCACATGTGATGCAGGTTTGTGCTTACCTTGCTGGATTGTTAATATAGCCCACATGCCACGGCCATCCAATATGTCGCCGTAAGTGCATTGTATAATTGCACTTGGAAGTAAGCGGTAATCAATGTTTAATGAAAGTTACTGTTGACAGGACGGCATATGTAAAGACGACACTCAAGCACTACTATGTTACGCCGGTCTTATTGCAGAGAGTTTATAAAGCTATTAAATTGGAATTGTGTGGTGCTCATTATTTAATTAATTGCATTATTTAATTAATTACTACTACTACTACTACTACTACAACTAGAAGTAGTTCTACCTACCTACTACTACTATTACAGACGCCTCCGCCGCCGCAGCAGAAGCAGCAGCAGCACCACCACCACCACCGCTACTACTACTACTACTACTTAGAACCGTCCAGTCGATACATTTATTCAAAGTCAGTTTTACTTTGACAGTTTCTTTTAGCGCCGCGAGCCCCTCACAAATCGAGAGATTACCATGCGTCACTTTACTGACGAACACATAAATAATTCACCAGAAGTCGTGTTTGTTTATAAACACAGTTGTTAAACAAGCCATCATCGTGACACTGCCAAGTCATTTCTTCCGTTTCAATAAGCAAACTCTAATGATTTCATCAGGGACAAATGCCAATTATTTCATGTTTTTCACCAGATTTAATTTGTTTTTGTATGTTTGTTTTAATATAAAAAACACTACGTTTGTACAATTCCGTCTCGCCATATTCTTTATTTATTTCCACCAACAGGAAAGAATTATATTCATAGCCATTTCGCTACCAGATCACAAATCAGAGATTCTATTATAAATACTGTGTTGCCCTTCCTTGAAGCACCTGGCTTTGCCACAGAAGATAAATAAACGTTTTTACGAGGGCAATTTGCCTGTGTTCAACAGGAACCTTGATAAACGGAGGAAATAAAAACCTGTTAACGTTTACTCGATCTTGTCCTCACTTCATAATTGAGGCAGAATTATGAAATGAGTGTTGACACATTGACAAGAAGTTTACATAATTGTGAATCACGTGGTCTGCAAAATGCCAACTCATTTAATAGTTGGAATCCCATTTGATTTAACTGAGTTTTATACATTCACCTGAGATATGTAATATATTCGTATGTATTACAGAATAACGTATTGATTGAATGAATGAATGAACGAACGAACGAACGAACGCACGAATGTGAATGAATGAATAAATGAGTGAACGGATGAATGCACGAATAAATGATGTCTTACGGCAGGTTTACACGTACTTTACGCTGGGCTCGAAAAGTCATGAGAATAAAAGTGAATATTATTAAATTATTAAAACTGTATAAGGTGAAACATATATATCTAAACACAATTTACAACTAAATAAGTTGAATGTAGTGCGTGGTCCAGTGGTAGAGCGCCGAGCTCCAGATCGAGAGGTTGTGGGTTCGATCCTCGCCGCGGTCACGTTATTTATCCTTGAGCAAGATAATTAATCCACATTGCTTAGTACTGGTTCTACCCAGGAAGCCATCGAGAGTGATTAATCTAAGTTGCAAGAACTTGTTTCGCAATCGATGTAAAATAAATATGTTTAAACTAAACTAAATAAGGGATGACACACTACATGTAGTTAGTAAGTCAACAAACTCCGCTTAAAGGGTTTCCAAAAACACGCAAAACGACACACATGAATAGCAGTGTTAATAAGAAATAAAGGCATATGACGTCACTAACACAAACAAAGTTGACAATAGCGCTACCGCCTTGAAACGGTCAGTGGCAAAAAAAAGGCCGCTGGGATTTTAAACCAGGTTCTAGGGCAGAAAGCCTAAATGTAGAGGCACATGCCGAATAGGAAGTGTAAGCCTTCTTCCAAATAATTATAACAGCAATATTATTTTAATTTTCTGATATATATGAGTACACATGTTGTATAAAATACACAAACAGACCAAACGATTCTAGATAAGTGATATGCGAGTGTTTTCGCTTTTCATAGCAGCTTAACGAGTCCTTTTTAGGTGCATGCGTTTTTTCAATACAGACTATGATTAAGACATTTTGGATTATGTATAACATATAAAACAGGAAATAATAATAAACACTGCAGACAAAAATTCAATAAGAAATAATAGTAAACATTGCAGACACCAAAGCTAATACAGTTTATGTTTTAACGCTATTTAATAGTGATGTATGTCTATTTGATTTACCATACCCACATACATCGCAATGAAGAATTCTGCATATAAAATGCATTTTTGTGCCAATACTCAAAATAAACAGACGAAGAAGAAGCTTAAGGGGAACTTTAATGTACACTAATTACTAAACATGGAAACTAATTTTTAGTATTGGTTCGGTTGTTGCGAACACAACTGAATATGATAAGTATTTAACAAAGGTTGCGATGTTCTCAACATTTTATTTATTGTGGTCAAAACCTAGGCTTGTGATTGTGTAAGCATCAATCATAATAGTGAATGTTGAATGACAGATACCTTAAACGTGTATTGCCAGTGAAGAGTTTGTTGTCGATGGTGACAACCATCCCGTAATTCTTACATAAACAACCGCCGTATTTTAATTAACTAACCGTTAAATACCACACGTGCATGCATAAAGCTCACATGTCGCCGAAAATATATACTGCATTTATTACAAAAAAATGGCTAGATCAGCGTGATATTCTTCTCGTTGTTGAGTTGTATGCATGAATGTGTGGTTTTTAAGGTTAAGTCAAGTGGATTATGGCGGTTTAGTGGAGGAAATAACAATACAACAGTTCAGAATGTATATAAACAACACATTTTGCTAAGTGATTGCATACTGAAGTTTTAAAATTATCTGAGCCAATCCAATTTCATAATACTGAAATTTTAAAATTATCTGAGCCAATTCAATTTCATACTTTTCGAGATGGCCATCAAATTACCTAGATGGTAATATGATACAATACGATAATTTTGTAATAAAGCTTAGTTTAATCTTGTAATTTATCGGATGTCTTATGACTGAACAAAATACAACCTCCCCCATACAACCCCATACATATTGGTATTATACATGATTTCAACCCAAATATATAGGCATTATTAAATGATTTTGTAAACTAAGACAATCTTGTGTGATCGTACTTGATAGAGTGTGGTGGTTTTCAAATATTGGGGCATTTATGACGTTATCACGAATGCGGATGCATACATGTATATAATATTATGCTCATATAATGATTAAAAAATATTGATTCATTCGACACAGTTCAACTGTTGTATACGTGGTTGAGGTAATGTTGTTATAACAAATTAAGATACGTCCGCACCGTTAATAAATCTATGAATACCCTATTGTTCGGGGCTCTTGTTTCAGCCAAATGTTTTTCAGCCATTATATGAAAAAATTTAATAAATAAATACGTACAACTATACATCACTCGAACTGGAATTTTTAGTCTTAAATAAAACTATCTTAGTTCTGAAAATCGGTTAAGAAATAAATATATAATAGTCAATATAACAGTCACAATTCTTTTTAGATGGCGCTTTTCCCAAGTTAACTCCTTGTTGCTGGGACAGCAACAAATTAAGAAAACTCAGATAACTTCAGTTAGCCTTAAATGTTTGCTATAAAACTTTCAGAGTGTCTTAATTCATGTTTATGTAACACATTAAAATCATTTCTTGTTAACAATTGTAAAATCAACAACATGTTCCTCACTTTCCATGCAGCACTGAGAAGTTTGCATTGAAAATGCCTATAAAAAACGTTCGAATGTGAAATTTTATTTCTCAAACGATTTTGAAAAGAACTGTATTTTTATTTACCACTAAAATGCCTGTTTTAATGATATACAACTTACTATCACAACCTGACTTTTTTTTTCTTTTCATATTATCTTTGTTAAACTTGTTAAAAAGTTTATCAGAAGAGGTTATTACCCTATCATTTTGCAACGTACTGCATGCTTGGTGGTGGACCCTTTTACAGTTCTCCACTATGATTTCCTCCTTAATTGTACGATGACCGGACAGGCTGTGGACCCTATGATGATGCCTACCTAAAGCCCATTGGGACGGTGGCGTTTGATGTTTGTCTATGATCTTTCTTGTCGAGCCCTTAATGGTTTATTCTCTTGTTGCTCTGGCTTTGTCATTGAGTACCTTCATTGTGGCTTTCTAGGCTATTGTTTTTTTTTTGTATTATATTTACACGAGCATATTTGTGTTCTACTTATATTGCCTATTGATGCTGCCTTGTTGGTTAGAGATTAGATCATGGCGGGGATTTCTTTATTTGCACTGTCCTGTTTTAATTGGATGACAGTAGGGTAAGTGTGAGGTTTGGTGCACCCTAGAATCGGTTTAAACCCCCCGTGGCCTACTTTGCCACTGACCGTTCCAAGGCGGTAGCCCTATTGTCAACCATTTTGTGTTTGTGATGTCGTTTGCATTTATTATTACTTTTGCCTTCTTGTTTGTCTGTTTGCATGTTTGTTTCTGTGTTTTGTGGTTGACTGTCCTCACTGAATGCTACTTTCCCTGTCCGATCTTTTTATATTTCTTTACAACTACCAGTTGAATTGTGTCTGAAAAACAACAACAAAACCTTTGGCTGAAACAAGCGCCCGAAACAATATGTCCGCGGAAGCATTACAGATTTAAACAATTTTTAGGATTGTGGTGTAGGCTGCGTATACGTTCAAACATGTCGATGATTGAATGTAATGTGTACTCAAAAGAGTATGAGTTTGATAGTTTTCAACGATGATACACATTTAAACATTATTAAGCGTAAATGTAGCGCAAAGCCGAACAGAACTGCCAATAATAACGAGTGTTTGGTTGTATGCCTACATTCCCTTTAACCGTCCGTCAGTTATCAACTATTATTCTTACTTCTTACTAACATTGTAATTGTTGTGCTAAAGCTACATTTTCTGTTCGACTTTTATAACTCTCTTTGATATATGACACTGGCATAAAATAACTAGCGTATGATATGTGGGTACCGCCATAAGCAAAGAATCAATTTCAATTGTTTAATTAAAAAAGTTGTGAGTTCAATGGGAGTGTGTTTTTCTGTATGTTCTGTATTTTATGCCGGTGATAAAGATACACTTGTATTGGATTAATAAAATGAAAGAGCAACAGAGGATTTTACTGAAACATTCTAAAATGAATTCCTTACGAAACAATATGCTGTGAATGGTGGTAGGCTATCGTATAGAGTGACGTTTATCGTTCTGTGAGAACATACGCTGGTACAATTGCGCATACACACATGATTGACACTTCACTTATAATATAAACGTGATGAATATGATATGCAAGGGAGCATTGCAAATCAATCGGATCTAGCCTTAACGGATATCTGGTTAATCGAGATTTTGAAATTAAGGTAAGGTCATTGTTGTAATAACTTTGTTCCCGTAAAATGGTTATTCATAAACCAAAATATTGATATCCCAATTATAGCATTTAAAAGAATGTGAGTATTAAAATGATTTCGTTTATTTCAATGCAAGCATAAAACTGCATGTGATAATAAGTGACCTTTTATTTTTGTATGTTTCCTTGCATATACCATAGACATCAATCTGGTATCTATGTCTATGCATATACGTATGTTCATTTGAAATGCAACATTGTTTCTGTTACCTCAACACGCACTTTATAGGTGACGTGTGCAAGACGCAAATTACATATGACGAGGCTGATGAGCGTTCTTCTTCTTCTTCTTCTTCTTCTTTGCTCAATGGATTTGATAATCAATACATGAAAACATTTTTGAAGAGTTTTATAATTGTCACATTCTTTGAACTTTTAAGAAAATTAATGTAATCCAAATGTTACGGTAATTAATTAACAATTTTCATTTAACTGTGTTTGTATTTCCAATATAAACATATTGATTTGAAGCCTAATCGTACTTGCACCTGATCAATTTGTGCGTATGCAAGTTATTTGCATGTCACTTAAAACACCATTGTGCGTATGCAAAACAGTGTTCTGTCATTTAAGTGATACAAACCCCCAAACATTTGACATTCAAATGCTTATATTATATATAGGTCTAGATTAATTAGGTCACTGTCACACAAGTTAACGTTTGATATTTAAACAACTTTATGAATGTGCTGTATTTACCGGATGCATATTAAATATGCATTGCTCTTCAACGTGAATTGTGCAAGTAGTAAGAGTCAGGAATTAGGGACCACACCATTGGCATGGAGTAGTAATTGTACCTATATTAAAAGTACAAATCCACGTACACAGATATATTTGCTACGTCGGGGTTTTAACGAATTTAATGAATACATAGCGTTTATACGATTACAGGTTCAAAGGCAAATTTGTTCAGAAATTTGATTCAATCATAAAACATTAAGTCGTAGAACAACTTACGATTTTGTTACACAGTGTCATACGCGTAGACATTTCAAAGTAAATTTTAAATTAATGATTAACGTTATATAGTGTTAGTTGAGAAACTAGAAAGGTGTTCCACGGAACACTTGCGTCGCCTGCCGACTGCTTATTTCACCAACTACAATCTAACTATACATTTTGATGACGTACGGGGTGCAATCCTTAAATTGTTAAAGCTAATGAAAAGGGAAATAACTCTGCATTAGATACTTGCTAAAGAGGAACTGTATAAAGTATACATCTCAGAAGCTTTCTCTTTAAGACGTACCATGATAAATAACTTATAATCTCATTCATCCTCACTATAATACAATTGTTCTATTGTACCGTAGTAGATATTAGATTTTGATTCCTAATTTTTTTTCTCCATGATATATCTCCTTTTTTTCTTCTTTTTTTTCATATTAATTCATAAATTAATGAACCTGTACTAATCTTGTTATTGTGGTCAAATTATATTTGTAAAATGTATGTTTATATGACGAAAAACTATGTTATAGTTTAAGTCAATAAAATTTCTACTTCTTCTTCTTTTATAAAGTTTCATGGACATAGGTCAGTATTTTGCCAAGTTATGAGCTAGATGAGGATGCAGGTTAAAGTTTCAGACAGATACATTAACATGTCTCACAGAAGCGTTGCTTGTGCCGTGTCGCGGCGGTAAACTCTCTCCCCGTGCTTGCAATCAGAACTGTTATTCATTTTTTGGAGGTCGCAGGGCCCGATATTTATATACAGATATTAGTGGTTCATTCTCAAATACATGTGCTTTCTTACTTATATTTCGAATAAGTGATTCCACTACACAAGCCTGTTTAATGTTCTGAGTGTTGTTTAATAACCCTTAGCATATGTTTTCTGCTTTTTAATTTAGTCGTTTGACTGTTACTTGTGATACGGTTCATCACCCCTTCTTCCAAATACATTCCATTTCGTTTATTTCGCCCATTTGTTTCTTCTCGTTTAGGGCAAAGCATTTTGTTAAAAACTGGGACCGTATGCCGCTGGCCATGGAATGGTTTGAACAGACCCCATCGAAGGTTCCATGTTTACTTTCATATGCATACCATCTTTAGAATGGCTCAAATTTCGTACTATTGATATTTTAAATAATGAGTTCTGCTCAACCCGTGGATAGAGGGTGTAAACGGTAGCAAGCATTTCTCACTACCATTCATGAACAGTCTCAATGAAACCGAGGCTGCAATATTTACTGTATTCATCGTGTTCGGCGATTCCCAAATTACCCCTTTCTTACTCTTTTTATAAGAGGATCTCCTGTATTTTATTTTATTTTTTTTGTATGAGGCGTTTGATTCCAACTGAAAATGTAGTGGATTATTCAATTAATTGCACTGAACCTTAACTCGTCAAGGATAATAAGCTGGTTGCTAACCTCTGCTAAATGAATCGTACAGCGTAACGCCATCTTGAATTACAAAAATTACTTTCCCAATTCCAAAAGTAATCGTTAAATATATATCTGAATCTGAATCTGTACGATGTAGGGCCTGTTACGGCATAAACACATCGGTAGAGAGGCTGTTGCTGTTAGTAGTACTTTACGAGAGCTGATTTTAAACTCTCCAATGATGGCGCGCATATGAAACTGTCTTCAAGATGGTTTCAATCAATAATTGTCTTTGGAAAGAAAGAGTTTTTGTATTGGTCGTTCTTGCACTGTATTGTTTTGAAACGCTTAGACTTATTTAGCACCTGATTGTCTATAATGTTACTGGCTTGAAAGTTACTGAATACTTTTGCTTTAATACGGCGTTTAGGTCTTTCAGGAATTAGACAGTCTTGGCATTTGAAAGCTGGCACCAGCCCCTCGACCATCTCGATAATATAATAATAATATAGTATTATTCTGAATTACTTTCGTACGGTACAGTTTCTGTTGACAAAAACACATACACAGATATATTTCCTAAGTTATGGTTAATTTAACGAATTAACGAATACATACCATTTTCATGATTACACGTTTAAATGTAAATTTGTTCAGCCATATAACATTAAGTCATAGAGCAACCTACATTTTGTTACACAGCGTCATGCGCGTGGGCTCTTCAAAATAACTTCATTAGATAGTGTTTTATCGACATAGGTTTCGCTTGTCGATAATCTCCTACAAAACAAAAAAACTAACTCCGATAATTATGAGTAGTATGTAGATATGTGAACCCGATGGAATTATATTAAAAAAAGACAAAAATTATGCTGATTAGGCTTTATATTATATTTTTAAAAAAAACTGAATTAAAGCTACCCTAAAATCTAGCTTAAATTATTCCCAGTAGGAACTGACATTTTAGTTTTCAACAGAATCTCAA
Organism: Cyrtodaria siliqua; assembly: GCA_037043455.1. Taxonomy (NCBI): domain Eukaryota; kingdom Metazoa; phylum Mollusca; class Bivalvia; order Adapedonta; family Hiatellidae; genus Cyrtodaria; species Cyrtodaria siliqua. Next base: position 137,207 of record JAWPHD010003046.1, on the reverse strand, counting down.
ATTAATCACAAGTAGAAATATAATAGACGACAATGGACGGTTTATGTATCCATAGAAGTCAAATCAGACTTCTTGGTAATATTTTCATAGTAATCAAATCAGACTTCTTGGTTTTATTTATCATAGTAATCAAATTAGACGTCTTGGTCATATATATCATAGTAATCAAATCAGACTTATTTGCCATATGTACAATAGTTGTCAAAACAGACTTCTTGGTTTTATTTATCATAGAAATCAAATCAGACTTCTTGGTCATAATATCATAGTAATCAAATCAGACAACGTAGATTTCTTGGTCATATATATCATTGTAATCAAATCAGACGTCTTGGTCATATATATCATAGTAATCAAATCAGACGTCTTGGTCATATATATCATAGTAATTAAATCAGACGTCTTGGTCATAATATCATAGTAATCAAATCAGACAACGTAAACTTCTTGGTCATATATATCATTGTAATCAAATCAGACTTCTTGGTCATAATATCATAGTAATCAAATCAGACAACGTAGACTTCTTGGTCATATATATCATTGTAATCAAATCAGACGTCTTGGTCATATATATCATAGTAATCAAATCAGACGTCTTGGTCATATATATCATAGTAATCAAAGCAGACTTCTTGGTCATATATATCATAGTAATCAAATCAGACGTCTTGGTCATATATATCATAGTAATTAAATCAGACGTCTTGGTCATATATATCATAGTAATTAAATCAGACGTCTTGGTCATATATATCATAGTAATTAAATCAGACGTCTTGGTCATATATATCATAGTAATCAAATCAGACGTCTTGGTCATATATATCATAGTAATCAAAGCAGACTTCTTGGTCATATATATCATAGTAATCAAATCAGACTTCTTGGTCATATATATCATAGTAATTAAATCAGACGTCTTGGTCATATATATCATAGTAATCAAATCAGACTTCTTGGTCATATATATCATAGTAATCAAATCAGACTTCTTGGTCATATATATCATAGTAATCAAATCAGACTTCTTGGTCATATATATCATAGTAATCAAATCAGACTTCTTGATCATATATATCATAGTAATCAAATCAGACTTCTTGGTCATATATATCATAGTAATCAAAGCAGACTTCTTGGTCATATTTATCATAGTAATCAAATCAGACAACGTAGACTTTTTGGTCATATATATCATAGTAATTAAAGCAGACTTCTTGGTCATATATATCATAGTAATCAAATCAGACGTCTTGGTCATATATATCATAGTAATCAAATAAGACAACGTAGACTTTTTGGTCATATATATCATAGTAATTAAAGCAGACTTCTTGGTCATATATATCATAGTAATCAAATCAGACGTCTTGGTCATATATATCATAGTTATCAAATCAGACAACGTAGACTTTTTGGTCATATATATCATAGTAATCAAATCAGACAACGTAGACTTTTTGGTCATATATATCATAGTAATTAAAGCAGACTTCTTGGTCATATATATCATAGTAATCAAATCAGACGTCTTGGTCATATATATCATAGTAATCAAATCAGACAACGTAGACTTTTTGGTCATATATATCATAGTAATCAAATCAGACTTCTTGGTCATATATATCATAGTAATCAAATCAGACAACGTAGACTTTTTGGTCATATATATCATAGTAATCAAATCAGACTTCTTGGTCATATATATCATAGTAATCAAATCAGACTTCTTGGTCATATATATCATAGTAATCAAATCAGACTTCTTGGTCATATAATCATAGTAATCAAATCAGACTTCTTGGTCATATATATCATAGTAATCAAATCAGACTTCTTGGTCATATTTATCATAGTAATCAAAATCAGACTTCTTGGTCATATATATCATAGTAATCAAATCAGACTTCTTGGTCATATAATCATAGTAATCAAATCAGACTTCTTGGTCATATATATCATAGTAATCAAATCAGACGTCTTGGTCATATTTATCAAAGTAATCAAATCAGACAACGTAGACTTCTTGGTAATATATATCATTGTAATCAAATCAGACTTCTTGGTCATAATATCATAGTAATCAAATCAGACAACGTAGACTTCTTGGTCATATATATCATTGTAATCAAATCAGACGTCTTGGTCATATATATCATAGTAATCAAATCAGACTTCTTGGTCATATATATCATAGTAATCAAATCAGACTTCTTGGTCATATTTATCATAGTAATCAAATCAGACTTCTTGGTCATATATATCATAGTAATCAAATCAGACTTCTTGGTCATATAATCATAGTAATCAAATCAGACTTCTTGGTCATATATATCATAGTAATCAAATCAGACTTCTTGGTCATATATATCATAGTAATCAAATCAGACTTCTTGGTCATATATATCATAGTAATCAAAGCAGACTTCTTGGTCATATTTATCATAGTAATCAAATCAGACGTCTTGGTCATATATATCATAGTAATCAAATCAGACGTCTTGGTCATATTTATCATAGTAATCAAATTAGACGTCTTGGTCATATTTATTAAAGTAATCAAATCAGACAACGTAGACTTCTTGGTCATATATATCATAGTAATTAAAGCAGACTTCTTGGTCATATTTATCATAGTAATCAAATCAGACGTCTTGGTCATATTTATCATAGTAATCAAATCAGACGTCTTGGTCATATTTATCATAGTAATCAAATCAGACGTCTTGGTCATATTTATCAAAGTAATCAAATCAGACAACGTAGACGTCTTGGTCATATTTATCAAAGTAATCAAATCAGACAACGTGGACGTCTTGGTCATATTTATCATAGTAATCAAATCAGACGTCTTGGTCATATTTATCATAGTAATCAAATCAGACGTCTTGGTCATATTTATCATAGTAATCAAATCAGACGTCTTGGTCATATTTATCATAGTAATCAAATCAGACGTCTTGGTCATATTTATCAAAGTAATCAAATCAGACAACGTAGACGTCTTGGTCATATTTATCAAAGTAATCAAATCAGACAACGTAGACTTCTTGGTCATATATATCATAGTAATTAAAGCAGACTTCTTGGTCATATATATCATAGTAATCAAATCAGACGTCTTGGTCATATTTATCATAGTAATCAAATCAGACGTCTTGGTCATATATATCATGGTAATCAAATCAGACGTCTTGGTCATATTTATCATAGTAATCAAATCAGACGTCTTGGTCATATTTATCATAGTAATCAAATTAGACGTCTTGGTCATATTTATCAAATTAATCAAATCAGACAACGTAGACTTCTTGGTCATATGTATCATAGTAATCAAATCAGACAACGTAAACTTCTTGGTTATATGTATCATAGTAATCAAATCAGACGTCTTGGTCATATTTATCATAGTAATCAAATCAGACGTCTTGGTCATATTTATCAAAGTAATCAAATCAGACTTCTTGGTCATATATATCATAGTAATCAAATCAGACGTCTTGGTCATATTTATCATAGTAATCAAATCAGACGTCTTGGTCATATATATCATAGTAATCAAATCAGACGTCTTGGTCATATTTATCATAGTAATCAAATCAGACGTCATGGTCATATTTATCATAGTAATCAAATCAGACGTCTTGGTCATATTTATCAAAGTAATCAAATCAGACAACGTAGACTTCTTGGTCATATATATCATAGTAATCAAAGCAGACTTCTTGGTCATATTTATCATAGTAATCAAATCAGACGTCTTGGTCATATTTATCATAGTAATCAAATCAGACGTCTTGGTCATATTTATCAAAGTAATCAAATCAGACAACGTAGACTTCTTGGTCATATATATCATAGTAATTAAAGCAGACTTCTTGGTCATATATATCATAGTAATCAAATCAGACGTCTTGGTCATATTTATCATAGTAATCAAATCAGACGTCTTGGTCATATATATCATAGTAATCAAATCAGACGTCTTGGTCATATTTATCATAGTAATCAAATCAGACGTCTTGGTCATATTTATCATAGTAATCAAATCAGACGTCTTGGTCATATTTATCAAAGTAATCAAATCAGACAACGTAGACTTCTTGGTCATATATATCATAGTAATTAAAGCAGACTTCTTGGTCATATTTATCATAGTAATCAAAGCAGACTTCTTGGTCATATATATCATAGTAATCAAATCAGACTTCTTGGTCATATATATCATAGTAATCAAATCAGACAACGTAGACTTCTTGGTCATATATATCATAGTAATCAAATCAGACGTCTTGGTCATATTTATCATAGTAATCAAAGCAGACTTCTTGGTCATATTTATCATAGTAATCAAATCAGACGTCTTGGTCATATATATCATAGTAATCAAATCAGACAACGTAGACTTCTTGGTCATATATATCATAGTAATCAAATCAGACGTCTTGTTCATATTTATCATAGTAATCAAAGCAGACGTCTTGGTCATATATATCATAGTAATCAAATCAGACTTCTTGGTCATATATATCATAGTAATTAAATCAGACGTCTTGGTCATATATATCATAGTAATCAAAGCAGACTTCTTGGTCTTATATATCATAGTAATCAAAGCAGACTTCTTGGTCACATATATCATAGTAATCAAATCAGACTTCTTGGTCATATATATCATAGTAATCAAATCAGACTTCTTGGTCATATATATCATAGTAATCAAATCAGACGTCTTGGTCATATATATCATAGTAATCAAAGCAGACTTCTTGGTCATATATATCATAGTAATAGTAATCAAATCAGACTTCTTGGTCATATATATCATAGTAATCAAATCAGACGTCTTGGTCATATATATCATAGTAATCAAAGCAGACTTCTTGGTCATATATATCATAGTAATCAAAGCAGACTTCTTGGTCATATATATCATAGTAATCAAATCAGACGTCTTGGTCATATATATCATAGTAATCAAATCAGACTTCTTGGTCATATATATCATAGTAATCAAAGCACACTTCTTGGTCATATATATCATAGTAATCAAATCAGACGTCTTGGTCATATATATCATAGTAATCAAAGCAGACTTCTTGGTCATATATATCATCGTAATCAAAGCAGACTTCTTGGTCATATTTATCATAGTAATCAAAGCAGACGTCTTGGTCATATATATCATAGTAATCAAAGCAGACTTCTTGGTCATATATATCATAGTAATCAAATCAGACGTCTTGGTCATATATATCATAGTAATCAAAGCAGACTTCTTGGTCATATATATCATAGTAATCAAAGCAGACTTCTTGGTCATATATATCATAGTAATCAAATCAGACGTCTTGGTCATATATATCATAGTAATCAAATCAGACGTCTTGGTCATATATATCATAGTAATCAAATCAGACTTCTTGGTCATATATATCATAGTAATCAAATCAGACGTCTTGGTCATATATATCATAGTAATCAAATCAGACGTCTTGGTCATATATATCATAGTAATCAAATCAGACTTCTTGGTCATATATATCATAGTAATCAAATCAGACGTCTTGGTCATATATATCATAGTAATCAAATCAGACGTCTTGGTCATATATATCATAGTAATCAAAGCAGACTTCTTGGTCATATATATCATAGTAATCAAATCAGACGTCTTGGTCATATTTATCAAAGTAATCAAATCAGACAACGTAGACTTCTTGGTCATATATATCATAGTAATTAAAGCAGACTTCTTGGTCATATATATCATAGTAATCAAATCAGACGTCTTGGTCATATTTATCATAGTAATCAAATCAGACGTCTTGGTCATATATATCATAGTAATCAAATCAGACGTCTGGGTCATATTTATCATAGTAATCAAATCAGACGTCTTGGTCATATTTATCATAGTAATCAAATCAGACGTCTTGGTCATATTTATCAAAGTAATCAAATCAGACAACGTAGACTTCTTGGTCATATATATCATAGTAATTAAAGCAGACTTCTTGGTCATATTTATCATAGTAATCAAAGCAGACTTCTTGGTCATATATATCATAGTAATCAAATCAGACTTCTTGGTCATATATATCATAGTAATCAAATCAGACAACGTAGACTTCTTGGTCATATATATCATAGTAATCAAATCAGACGTCTTGGTCATATTTATCATAGTAATCAAAGCAGACTTCTTGGTCATATTTATCATAGTAATCAAATCAGACGTCTTGGTCATATATATCATAGTAATCAAATCAGACAACGTAGACTTCTTGGTCATATATATCATAGTAATCAAATCAGACGTCTTGTTCATATTTATCATAGTAATCAAAGCAGACGTCTTGGTCATATATATCATAGTAATCAAATCAGACTTCTTGGTCATATATATCATAGTAATTAAATCAGACGTCTTGGTCATATATATCATAGTAATCAAAGCAGACTTCTTGGTCTTATATATCATAGTAATCAAAGCAGACTTCTTGGTCACATATATCATAGTAATCAAATCAGACTTCTTGGTCATATATATCATAGTAATCAAATCAGACTTCTTGGTCATATATATCATAGTAATCAAATCAGACGTCTTGGTCATATATATCATAGTAATCAAAGCAGACTTCTTGGTCATATATATCATAGTAATCAAATCAGACTTCTTGGTCATATATATCATAGTAATCAAATCAGACGTCTTGGTCATATATATCATAGTAATCAAAGCAGACTTCTTGGTCATATATATCATAGTAATCAAAGCAGACTTCTTGGTCATATATATCATAGTAATCAAATCAGACGTCTTGGTCATATATATCATAGTAATCAAATCAGACTTCTTGGTCATATATATCATAGTAATCAAAGCACACTTCTTGGTCATATATATCATAGTAATCAAATCAGACGTCTTGGTCATATATATCATAGTAATCAAAGCAGACTTCTTGGTCATATATATCATCGTAATCAAAGCAGACTTCTTGGTCATATTTATCATAGTAATCAAAGCAGACGTCTTGGTCATATATATCATAGTAATCAAAGCAGACTTCTTGGTCATATATATCATAGTAATCAAATCAGACGTCTTGGTCATATATATCATAGTAATCAAAGCAGACTTCTTGGTCATATATATCATAGTAATCAAAGCAGACTTCTTGGTCATATATATCATAGTAATCAAATCAGACGTCTTGGTCATATATATCATAGTAATCAAATCAGACGTCTTGGTCATATATATCATAGTAATCAAATCAGACTTCTTGGTCATATATATCATAGTAATCAAATCAGACGTCTTGGTCATATATATCATAGTAATCAAATCAGACGTCTTGGTCATATATATCATAGTAATCAAATCAGACTTCTTGGTCATATATATCATAGTAATCAAATCAGACGTCTTGGTCATATATATCATAGTAATCAAAGCAGACTTCTTGGTCATATTTATCATAGTAATCAAATCAGACTTCTTGGTTATATATATCATAGTTATCAAATCAGACGTCTTGGTCATATATATCATAGTAATCAAAGCAGACTTCTTGGTCATATTTATCATAGAAATCAAATCAGACGTCTTGGTCATATTTATCAAAGTAATCAAATCAGACGTCTTGGTCATATTTATCATAGTAATCAAATCAGACGTCTTGGTCATATATATCATAGTAATCAAATCAGACAACGTAGACTTCTTGGTCATATATATCATAGTAATCAAATCAGACGTCTTGGTCATATATATCATAGTAATCAAATCAGACGTCTTGGTCATAGATATCATAGTAATCAAAGCAGACCTCTTGGTCATATATATCATAGTAATCAAATCAGACATCTTGGTCATATTTATCATAGTAATCAAAGCAGACCTATTGGTCATATATATCATAGTAATCAAATCAGACGTCTTGGTCATATATATCATAGTAATCAAAGCAGACCTCTTGGTCATATATATCATAGTAATCAAATCAGACAACGTAGACTTCTTGGTCATATATATCATAGTAATCAAATCAGACTTCTTGGTCATATATATCATAGTAATCAAATCAGACTTCTTGGTCATATATATCATAGTAATCAAATCAGACAACGTAGACCTCTTGGTCATATATATCATAGTAATCAAATCAGACGTCTTGGTCATATATATCATAGTAATCAAATCAGACTTCTTGGTCATATATATCATAGTAATCAAATCAGACTTCTTGGTCATATATATCATAGTAATCAAATCAGACAACGTAGACCTCTTGGTCATATATATCATAGTAATCAAATCAGACGTCTTGGTCATATTTATCATAGTAATCAAATCAGACGTCTTGGTCATATATATCATAGTAATCAAATCAGACTTCTTGGTCATATTTACCATAGTAATCAAAGCAGACGTCTTGGTCATATTTATCATAGTAATCAAATCAGACGTCTTGGTCATATTTATCAAAGTAATCAAATCAGACGTCTTGGTCATATTTATCATAGTAATCAAATCAGACGTCTTGGTCATATATATCATAGTAATCAAATCAGACAACGTAGACTTCTTGGTCATATATATCATAGTAATCAAATCAGACGTCTTGGTCATATATATCATAGTAATCAAATCAGACGTCTTGGTCATATATATCATAGTAATCAAAGCAGACCTCTTGGTCATATATATCATAGTTATCAAATCAGACGTCTTGGTCATATTTATCAAAGTAATCAAATCAGACTTCTTGGTCATATATATCATAGTAATCAAATCAGACGTCTTGGTCATATTTATCATAGTAATCAAATCAGACGTCTTGGTCATATATATCATAGTAATCAAATCAGACGTCTTGGTCATATTTATCATAGTAATCAAATCAGACGTCTTGGTCATATATATCATAGTAATCAAATCAGACAACGTAGACTTCTTGGTCATATATATCATAGTAATCAAATCAGACGTCTTGGTCATATATATCATAGTAATCAAATCAGACGTCTTGGTCATATATATCATAGTAATCAAATCAGACTTCTTGGTCATATATATCATAGTAATCAAATCAGACTTCTTGGTCATATATATCATAGTAATCAAATCAGACTTCTTGGTCATATATATCATAGTAATCAAATCAGACTTCTTGGTCATATATATCATAGTAATCAAATCAGACTTCTTGGTCATATATATCATAGTAATCAAATCAGACTTCTTGGTCATATATATCATAGTAATCAAATCAGACGTCTTGGTCGTATATATCAAAGTAATCAAATCAGACAACGTAGACTTCTTGGTCATATATATCATAGTAATCAAATCAGACGTCTTGGTCATATATATCATAGTAATCAAATCAGACGTCTTGGTCATATATATCATAGTTATCAAATCAGACTTCTTGGTCATATATATCATAGTAATCAAATCAGACTTCTTGGTCATATTTATCATAGTAATCAAATCAGACGTCTTGGTCATATATATCATAGTAATCAAATCAGACTTCTTGGTCATATATATCATAGTAATCAAATCAGACTTCTTGGTCATATATATCATAGTAATCAAATCAGACTTCTTGGTCATATTTATCATAGTAATCAAATCAGACGTCTTGGTCATATATATCATAGTAATCAAATCAGACGTCTTGGTCATATATATCATAGTAATCAAATCAGACTTCTTGGTCATATATATCATAGTAATCAAATCAGACTTCTTGGTCATATATATCATAGTAATCAAATCAGACTTCTTGGTCATATTTATCATAGTAATCAAATCAGACGTCTTGGTCATATATATCATAGTAATCAAATCAGACGTCTTGGTCATATATATCATAGTAATCAAATCAGACTTCTTGGTCATATATATCATAGTAATCAAATCAGACGTCTTGGTCATATTTATCAAAGTAATCAAAGCAGACTTCTTGGTCATAATATCATAGTAATCAAATCAGACGTCTTGGTCATATATATCATAGTAATCAAATCAGACGTCTTGGTCATATATATCATAGTAATCAAATCAGACTTCTTGATCATATATATCATAGTAATCAAATCAGACGTCTTGGTCATATTTATCAAAGTAATCAAAGCAGACTTCTTGGTCATATATATCATAGTAATCAAATCAGACGTCTTGGTCATATATATCATAGTAATCAAATCAGACTTCTTGGTCATAATATCATAGTAATCAAATCAGACTTCTTGGTCATATATATCATAGTAATCAAATCAGACTTCTTGGTCATATATATCATAGTAATCAAATCAGACTTCTTGGTCATATATATCATAGTAATCAAATCAGACGTCTTGGTCATATTTATCAAAGTAATCAAATCAGACGTCTTGGTCATATATATCATAGTTATCAAATCAGACTTCTTGGTCATATATATCATAGTTATCAAATCAGACGTCTTGGTCATATATATCATAGTAATCAAATCAGACTTCTTGGTCATATATATCATAGTAATCAAATCAGACTTCTTGGTCATATATATCACAGTAATCAAATCAGACTTCTTGGTCATATATATCATAGTAATCAAATCAGACGTCTTGGTCATATTTATCAAAGTAATCAAAGCAGACTTCTTGGTCATAATATCATAGTAATCAAATCAGACGTCTTGGTCATATATATCATAGTAATCAAATCAGACTTCTTGGTCATATATATCATAGTAATCAAATCAGACTTCTTGGTCATATATATCATAGTAATCAAATCAGACTTCTTGGTCATATATATCATAGTAATCAAATCAGACGTCTTGGTCATATTTATCAAAGTAATCAAAGCAGACTTCTTGGTCATAATATCATAGTAATCAAATCAGACGTCTTGGTCATATATATCATAGTAATCAAATCAGACTTCTTGGTCATATATATCATAGTAATTAAAGCAGACTTCTTGGTCATATATATCATAGTAATCAAATCAGACGTCTTGGTCATATATATCATAGTAATCAAATCAGACTTCTTGGTCATATATATCATAGTAATCAAATCAGACTTCTTGGTCATATATATCATAGTAATTAAAGCAGACGTCTTGGTCATATATATCATAGTAATCAAATCAGACTTCTTGGTCATAATATCATAGTAATCAAATCAGACGTCTTGGTCATATATATCATAGTAATCAAATCAGACTTCTTGGTCATATATATCATAGTAATCAAATCAGACTTCTTGGTCATATATATCATAGTAATTAAAGCAGACGTCTTGGTCATATATATCATAGTAATCAAATCAGACTTCTTGGTCATATATATCATAGTAATCAAAGCAGACTTCTTGGTCATAATATCATAGTAATCAAATCAGACGTCTTGGTCATATATATCATAGTAATCAAATCAGACAACGTTGACTTCATGGCCACGTGACACTAAGAGTCAGTGACTATTAAGACTGCTTTCCTATGAAGGCATATTAATTCCGTTTGTTACCATGGTTACGCATGTTAACATTAAATCAATGAGGACTATATGTCTTATATCGCAGTCTTTGTATAAATAAGTAAACACGAGTTGTGTGTATAACAGTGATACTCTACATAATTCGTTTTATTTCCTATTGAACACTATGTGTTATTCACCACTGGTACAAACTCATAGTTCTTTCGTTACCTTTATAATTTCGCTAAATATCTGATGCTGTATTTATTGATTCGTTTATTTGTGTATATATAATTTTATATTTTTGCAATATCATGCTAGGTCATAACGGTAAGCTTAGCCTATTTATTTAAGTTAAATATTTATATTAAAAGGCGTGTTTCTTGTAATAAAGGCTTACACAGCACTTTGTGATGCAGGTTTATGCTTACCTTGCTGGATTGTTAATATAGCCCACAGCACTGTATAATTACACTTGGAAGTAAGCGGTAATCAATGTTTAATGAAAGTTACTGTTGACAGGACGGCATATGTAAAGACGACACTCAAGCACTACTATGTTACGCCGATCTTATTGCAGAGAGTTTATAAAGCTATTAAATTGGAATTGTGTGCTAATCTATACACAGTTAGCTTAGGTGCTCATTATTTAATTAATTGCTACTACTACTACTACTACTACTACTAGTTCTACCTACTAATACTACTACAGCCGCCGCCGTCGCAGCAGCAGCAACAGCACCACCACAACCACCACCACCACCGCTACAACTACTACTACTACTTAGAACCGTCAAGTTGATGAATTTATTCAAAGTCAGTTTTACTTTGATAGTTTATTTTAGGCTGCGAGTTCCTCACAAATCGAGAGATTACCATGCGTCACTTTACTGATGAACACATAAATAATTCACCAGAAGTCGTGTTTGTTTATGAACACAGTTGTTAAACAAGCCATCGTCGTGACACTGCCAAGTCATTTCCTCTGTTTCATTAAGCAAACTCTAATGATTTAATCAGGGACAAATGCCAATTATTTCATGTTTTTTCCCCGATTTAGTTTTTTTTTTGTATATTTATTTTAATATAAAAAACACTACGTTTGTACAATTCCGTCTCGCAATATTCTTTATTTATTTCTACCAACAAGAAAGAATTTTATTCATAGCCACTTCGTTACCAGATCACAAATCAGAGATTCTTTTATAAATACTCTGTTGCCCTTCCTTGAAGCACCTGGCTTTGCCACAGAAGATAAATAAACGTTTTTACGAGGGCAATTTGCCTGTTTTCAACAGGAACCTTGATAAGGGGAGGAAATAAAAACATGTTTACGTTTACTCGATCTTGTCCTCACTTCATAATTGAGGCAGTATTATGAAATGAGTGTTGACACATTGACAAGAAGTTTACATAATTGTGAATCACGTGGCTGCAAGATGCCAACTCATTTAATAGTTCCAATCCCATTTGATTTAATTGAGTTTTGTACATAAGTTATATATTTCGTAGGTATTTCAGAATAAATTATTGACTGAATGAATGAACGAACGAACGAACGAACGAATGTGAATGAATGAATAAATGGTTGAACGAATGAATGCACGAATAAATGACGTCTTACGGCAGGTCGACACGTACTTTATACTGGGCTCGAAAACTGATGAGAATAAAAGAGAATATTATTAAATTATTAGAACTGTATAAGGTGAAATATATATATCTAAACACAATTTACAACTAAATAAGGGATGACACACTACATGTAGTTAGTAAGTCAACAAACTCTGCTTAAGGGGTACTAAACAAGTAAAAATACCAAACATGCACTATAAAGCTTCCATTTCTTATAAGCAAGCAATAATTCATGAAACTGGTAACATCGTCTAGATTCCGTAGAATCTTTTTTGCCGTTTGTTTATTAGTGCGGTGCATTTTATGTGCTATAGCAGAGAACAGTATTGTATTTATTTATTTGTTTCTTGGTAAATGCTCCATAGCTTGTGTTGTACAATCCGCCCTCGTTTCGTAACCTTTGTACAACTACAATGATACTCATCCGCGCTATCACTACCATGAATTTTGAAAAACAAACTTTGCAAAATGTAGTACCTAGACCCTGATCTACATTTAAAATATGAAAGTAATTTAAAAACTCCTGCGACAAGGACTGTCATAACCTGACTTCTATGATGACGAGTTTGAGTTTTCAAACGGTTAAAAAAAAGCGGCGGACCCTTTGCCACTCACCTTTCTAAGGTGGTATCCTTTTTCTCAACCCATTTTTTGCTTGTGGTGTCGCATACTTTGCTTCTGTATTTCCTTGTAATTGTTTGTTTTGCATGCGTATGTTTTATTGACTGTGTTCTGTGACTGTTACATTCCCTATTCTAATGGTTTTTAGACGGTCTCGTACATTTGTAAATTTCAGAACCGGGGACGGATTTGATAAGTAAAAGTAACGTTCACCCACAAACTTTGTTATAGAATGAAGTTCTGAAATGTGCGCTCTCTTTGCGCTATATTACATGCAAATGAGTTAAGTAAAAACGTAATGAAGCGAGACATTTAAAAACGTCGTGAACACAAGCATTCATAGTTTATCAGAAGGTAAACATACATGTTAAACGGTCATGTTAAACGGTGAATAAGTCGTATTGTGTATTATGTTATGTGTCAAGACGAAAGAAAATGGCCGATTTAGAGATGTCATATAAAAAACAACATGATTTCTCATGCTTACTCAGATGTTTATTATTCTTATACACGACGTGTAACAAACGCTTGCGATGTGTTTACTGACAATTATTTTGATAGATAAGGATTTTTCGGTAAAATTTATGTGCAACATGATCCTTTCAATATTGATAATGCAAACTTTTGCATCAAACACACTGTCTCATAACCCTATAGCATTGATTTAGCATTTTCTCTTTTTATGACATTTATTTTCTCTGCCTTATCTATTTTCCTGTATGTCAATATTTGGCTACTAGCTTCGTGATCGTACACATTAACATGCAAATACTAAAAAACAGCATTTTGTCATCGATTGCTATTTAAAAATCTGGTCAAGTGCTTTTCGGGAAAGTTTTTAATGTTTTACTACTTCTTGATAGTAATTTTAAACAGGTTATCGCCTTTTTTCAGTAAAATATGTTTTTAAACGTGTTTTATTGTCGAAATATCCGTTATAAAATCTTGCTAATATAAGCTTTCCAATCGCGTAATGGTATTAAGGCGGGACCAGTTAATGTTAGTTAATATTTTTTATATTATATGTGTAGAATTGTAAGAATCAGTAATTTATAACCTCTCCACGGTGATTTAAATCTTATTATTGAATTAGGGATCGTCATGATTAATGACATTGTGTACTATGTAACGATTTTGCCTTTCTTTAGTTTAACAAACCTAGAAATAAATACTGAAAATTGGATCTCTTGGAAGCAACAAACACAAACAAGAAATACAAGTAGCAGACTCGGTTTTATTGAGTCTGTTCATGAGAGGTAATGTAAAGTGCAACACCTTTCGCGCCTCCTAGCACCGGCTTAAGCGATATAATACTTTAAAGCCACACATATTGGGATTGATGATCCCAAAGGACCAGTAAATAAGAACACTACTGATCTGTAGTTGGGCGACTTTTTACGGCCGCCACACGGCACTAAAGAAACGCTAGTAATTGAAACAAGAGATAAAAGGAGCAGACGCGGTTTTATTGAGTCTAGGAATAAGTATAAAAGTCGAACAGGAATTGCGATATTAATAAGAAATAATGGCATATGACGTCACAAACACTAAAGGGTTGACAATAGGGCTACCGCACTGGAACGACCATGGTAATCTGATACAATACGATAATTTCGTAATAAAGCTGTAGTTTAATCTTGTAATTTATCGGATGTCTTATGACTGAACAAAATACAACCTCCCCCATACAACCCCACACATATTGGTATTATACATGATTTCAACCCAAATATATTGGCATTATTAAATGATTTTATAAACTAAAGACAGTCTTGTATAATACTTGATAGAGCGAGGTGGTTTTCAAATATTGGGGGCATTTATGACGTTATCACGAATGAGGATGCATAAATGTATATAATATTATGCTCATAAAATGATTAAAATATATTGATTCTTTCGAAACAAATTAAGATACGTCCGCGTCGTTAATAATTCTATGAATACCCTGTTGTTCGGAGCTCTTGTTTCAGCCGAATATAGTTTAGCAATTACATGAGAAATTCTAATAAATAAATACGTACATAAATTATACATCACTTGAACTGGAATTTTTAGTCGTAAATAAAACTATCATAGTTCTGAAAATCGGTTAAGAAATAAATTTATTACAGTCAAAATGCTTTTTCCAAGTTAACTCCTTGTTGCTGGGACATCAGAAAATTAAGAAAACTCAGATAACTTCAGTTAGCCTTAAATGTTTGCTATAAAACGTTCAGCGTGTCTTAATTCATGTTTATGTAACACAATAAAATCATTTCTTGTTAGCAATTGTAAAAACAACAAAATTTTCCTCATTTTTTTTGCAGCACTCAGAAGTTTGCATTGAAAATGCCTATCAAAAACTTTCGCATGTGAAATTTTATTTCCCAACCGATTTTGAAAAGAACTGTATTTTTATTTACCACTAAAATGCCTGTTTTAATGATATACAACGTATTTACCTACCAGTTGAATTTTGTCTGAAAAATAAAAACAAACCTTTGGCTGAAACAAGCGCCCCAAAAATAGTATATGTCCCCGCGGGAGCATTAAAGAGTCAAACAAGTTTTGGGATTGTGGTGTAGGCTGCGTATACTTTCAAAAATGTCGGTGATTAAATGTAGTGTGTACGCAGATGAGTTTGAGTTTGATTGCTTCTCGGCCATTTCCAAATGTCCATTATCATACTCTTTTTTTATAGCACAGTGGCGTTGCTTGTGCAGTGTGGCGGCAGTAAAACGTCTCCCCGCGCTTGCAATCAGTACTGTTATTCATTCGATCTTTGGAGATCGCTGAGCTCGATACTTATATTTAGTGATCGGTGGTACATTTTCAATTTCTTTTGTTTTCTTACTTAATTTTCGATTCGGTGGTTCCACTAATCCGGCCGATAAAAGGCTCTGGGTATTGTTTAACCACTCATAGGATATGTTGTCTGTTTTTTTATTTAGTATTTTTTGCTGTTACTTGTGATACGCAGGCTTCATAACCGCTGCTCCCAACTAAATTCCTTATTGTTTATTTCGCTCCTCGGGGCATACAATTTTATTAGATTCTGGGACCATACTCCGCTGGATATAGGGGATGAAATAAAGATACAAATATTGCTATATCCACCGCCTATTGCTTGCCATCTTCGGGATGGTTAAAATTCTGAAACTTTGATTGTTATCAATATTGAGTTCTGCTCAACCCGGGGCGAGAGGGCGTGAGCGGTAGCTAGCATATTTCACTACCGCTTATGAACAGTCTGAATCAAAACGAGACTGCAATATTTCGTATGTGTCGTGCTCGGCCGTTTCCAAAGGTCCAGTATCATACTCTTTTTCAAAGATGATACCAATTTAAACATTATTAAACGTAAATGTAGCGACACATCCGAACAGAACTGCCAATAATAACGATTGTTTGGTTGTATGCCTACATTCCCTTTAACTGTTTGGTTGTATGCCTACATTCCCTTTAACCGTCCGTCAGTTATCAACTATCATTTTTGCTTCTTACTAACATTGTAATTGTTGTGCGAAAGCTACATTTTCTGTTCGACTTTTATACCTCTCTTTTATATGACACTGGCACAAAATACTTACGAATGATATGTGTGTATCGCCATACGCAACGAATCAATTTCACTTGTTTAATTAAAACATTTTGTGAATTCAATGGGAGTGTGTTTTTCTGTATGTTCTGTATTTTATGCCACTGATAAAGATACACTTTTATTGGATTAATGAAATGAAAGAGCAACAGAGGATTTTACTGGAACATTCTAAAATGAATTCCTTACGAAACAATATGCTGTGAATGGTGGTGGCTATCGCATAGAGTGACGTTTACCGTTCTGTGAGAACATACGCTGGTACAAACGCGCATAAACACATGATTGACACTTCACTTATAATATAAACGTGAGTAAATATAATATGCATGGGACCATTGCAAATCAATCGGATTTAGCCTTACCGGATATTGGTTAATCGAGATTTTGAAATTAAGGTAAGGTCATTTTTGTAATAACTTTGTTCCCGTAAATTTATTATTCATTAACCAACATATTGTTCCCAATTATAGCAATTAAAAGTACGTGAGCGAGTGATTTCGTTCATTTCAATGCGAAAAAGGCATGTTATAATAAGTGACCTTTAATTGTTGTATGTTTCCTTGTATGTTCATTTGAAATGCAACATTGTTTCTGATATCTCACCACGCACTTTATAGGTGACGTGTGTAAGGCGCAAATTACATACGACGAGGCTGACGAGCGTTCTTCTTTTCCTTTTTTTTTCTTCTTCTTCTTTTTTTTCTTCTTCTTCTTCTTCTTCTTCTTCTTCTTCTTCTTCTTCTTCTTCTTCTTCTTCTTCTGTTTTGCTCAATGAATTTGATTATGAATACATGAAAACATTTTTGAAGAGTTTCATAACTGTCACATTGTTTGAACTTTTACGAAAATTTTGTTTTTACCCATAGTTTGTAAAACATTGATTTTTTGTTTTAAATTGTTACATCTTTTGAGAGTTACCCTCCCTTTATATGAAAACATGAAATTACTGATAAAACACATAACATGAGTCAAAGATCGCTTAAAGATATAAAATTCTTCAAATTGGTATGAAATAATATAAAAAAATATAAAAAATTGAGCCATTTATCGCAGATTTTCCGTCTATAAAAAAATGAAATATGGATAATCTTAAATTACCTCCCTTTACACTGAATATTGTTTGAAATTCAAGTAACTGTAATTCAGCGTTAACATTAAATATTTCGAAAATTTCTTTTGCAAACGCATTTGTAGTGGTAATGCTAGTAAAACCTGATGTCAAAATAATTTTATCTGGCATATTTTAGAATCTAAGGAACATCGAAAGCTTCACTAATTCGAAGTACTTAAATCCTATATACCCAGTTGTATAAGTGTTATAACTTATTTTTAAGAAAACACATTGACTTAAAAGTATTAAAATATGTTCATGCAACCAGAGCAGACTATTTACACTCGTTATTTTGCAGTTTAACCATATCTCTAATCAAGCTCAAAATACACAAAACAATGAGAATATTATTGACATATTCTTAGGTTGATACTTAGCAATTTGGTTAAGTATATATTGATTTGAAGCCTAATCGTACTTGCACCTGATCATTTTATGCAAGTGATTTACGTGTCACCTAAAACACATTTGTACGTATGCAAAACACTTTTCTGTCATTTAAGTGATAACAAATAAAAAAACACTTGACATTAAAATGCCAATATTATATATAATGCTAGATTAATTAGGTCACTATCACACACGTTAACGTTTGATATTTAGACAACCTGATAACATGTGCGGTATTTACCTGATGCATACAAATTATGCATTGCTCTTCAACGTGAATTGTGCAAGCAGTAAGAGTCAGGAACTAGGGACCACCACACCATTGGCATGGAGTAGTAATTGTACATATATGTAAAAGAAAATAGAAAAATCGAACAGGAAATGTATTCAAGGACCACAATAGTATACCGTCTTGGAACGGTCAGTGGTAAAAAAGGCCGCTGGTGGTTTAAACCTGGGTGCACCAAACCTCACTCTTACCCTATTGTCATCCCAGTAAAATGGGACAGTGTAAATAAAGATAACCCTATCAGGTTGTGTTCTCTAACAAACAAAGCAGTATTAATAGTCAAGATAAGTAAAGCACATAAATGATCATGTATATATAATATAAGGAAAGATAAAAAATCATCTCTCTTACTAATTATTTCACGATTTTTAATAGGGGGATGTAAATCAAGAAAATAAGCAACAATATCATAAATGTTAGCCTTGCTGAGTTGAAGTTCTTTAGGATAGATAGTATTAACCATAATAGAAAATAAAGTACTGTCAATGTTCAATATGTCATCCAAATACCGAGAGGTATCATTAAAGGTTTCATTTACATCTGCCTGAGTATCGGATGAAAGACTCAACATGAAATCTCTTTCATAGCAATACAAGAACAAATTTGCAAAGAGGGGCACAGTTCGTACACATAGAGATACGAAAAATGTGTCTATAAACGGTGGTTCCATACCTGACGAAAATATTATCTAATAAGAAAAAAGAGTGCTTCACAAACTTCTTGGCATGTCTTCATAGTGCAATTATCTAAACTAAAATGTAGTTTTTCTCTATCGAAAGTATTTTGAATGAGAGCAATATAGAGATTATATTTGTAAAGATGATGTGGTAAGGTTGTATATAGTGTTGAGAAGTCAAAAGTACTTATACATACAGTTGAAACTTGACATTTATGGCAAATTTTATCAAGAACGTCTTCTGAATTGTTAAATGACCGAAATAAATGATTCCAGAGTTGTCTTAAGCTTTAGTCACGGTCTAATGAAAGCACACCACAAAACAAATTATTTTAAAAATTAAATTTGAGGCATTTTGTGCAAAATATGATATACCCCATATAACGAGTCGACATGTATCTCTATATTATCATTTTTACGTGTGTATCTGGATAAAGTGCATTTCACATTGTCGTTACGAAATGCATGTGCATGTGCATTTCCGGCTTCCTTCAGTTACATCGCACATGAAATCATTTTCTCGGAAACATTCCTTGCATAATACTGTCAGAAGGCGACAAAGTTTTGACTTGTGCATTGTGTATAATTTTGTGTTGATTAACCAAGTGCGATAATGGGTAATTTTAAAAATAAAATGACCATACAATTACGATAACAACCGATGTAAAAAAATAAAATAAAAAATTTTTGCTCAAAATGTAGATCAAACTAACAGAAATGCCCCAAATAAGATAATCTGAAAATTTCGTCATAAAATGTTTAGACGAGCAGAAGTTATTAATGATTTTCTTTTTTTTCCGCCTATTCCGGCCGTGACCTTTTGCCATTATCAAATCTCTCTGTCGTTTTTCACGGGATTCAAAGGGGTCTCGAGAATAATACTGTTTCGTGAGTGTACAGTGCAGGATTCTGCACAGTGTTTGATTATAGACACATTTAATATTATAATGTGGGAAAGTTGTCTCAATATGAACTGTCAGATTATTGAATTCCCTCGTTACCTTGTGATCTTGTCGATGTTCTTGACCTTACTCAAAGATCATAATTCCTGTGTTTAGTAAATTGTTTTAAAGCAGTGTTTTTCTGCAGGACAGTGTTTTTATAATGTGACATCAAATACATAATTTCAAATTAAAATTTCAAAACAAACCATTAGCCCTGTCATATATATGGCCTACTTATATTTATTTATGGTCTACTTATCTAATAGTGGCTTATTTTTATAGAAGGCCTACCAAAACTTTTTAACATAAAATCCTGAGATTTTTAAAATTTTAGACATTTTTAAACGAAAATTTGGAGCGCGCGAATTGATTTTTAAAGTGCGAATTTAAATTATTTATGCAATTAATACAAATTGATGCATTGTTTGATAGTTATAGAAAATAATAAATTTGCATAGTAATTCTATTAGAAAGACCATGGATATAAATACTGTTTGGAAAGACTTTAATTTCTACCACAATTTTTATGAAAGTGCACTTCTCTAAACAGATGCTTTATTAATGCAAATACAACGTCTTCATAACTATTATACAAGTTCTATCATCGTACACGGCAGCAGTTGTTATAGTGGTACCACACACTAGGAGTTGCTAGTTCCTCACACTTGCGATTTCAGTTAGCTTGACCAATTAAAGAAGTCACAGATATATTGCTGTTATTGCACGTGCCGTTATGTCGCTGAAGGAACTAATTATGTCCTTAGGTGTTAATTGTATATTCATTTAGTGCATAACACGGATGACCCCCGCTGATTTTGCACTTGCAAATACTCCTCTGACTAGGGGGCGTAACAGGACCAATTCGGGAAATAGCTGATAAACTGTGAAAATATAGCTGTAAGATCATGAACATTTTGTTTTGATAAAAAATCCGGAGATTCGGAGATCCGGAGAGCATCTGAAAATCCGGATTTTATCCGGAGATTTGGCAGGCCTGTCATAGACATCCGTACCACGGTATTGTTGTCTATGATTCCATGTAATTCTAATTTCTAATGCATAACATAAATAATAAAAAAAATAATTATTTTTTCACAATTATCTGATGTCAACACACCACGGGCAGCCAGTGTTTGTGATTTATGGCCTCTTTGATCTAAATAGCCACAGGGTACCGTATTATAAAGTCTTCTTTACAGTATGCCGAATAAAATAATTGAGAAAAAAAGTACGACAATGATTACGTAAAATGCCGACCACTCCTCTTCCATAACTGTTGGTGTTATTTGTTATGAAGTAATTAATTTCTGTAAACTACGTAAGATTACTTTAAAAGTTTAACATTAAAGGGTCTTCCGACGCAGTTAATTAATTATACATTTCGCGAAACAAACACGCGTATATGAGTTCAAATGCCGATAATGAATATTTAGTGCCGATCATCATATAAATGTGTTTGATCGATA
>JAWPHD010003046.1:0-112500 GCA_037043455.1 Cyrtodaria siliqua | reverse complement strand
TAAATAAACGAATGCAAAGAGGTGAAGAGTTTCTAACAGTGATTCATACTTGTAGAAATTGTTTGCAATCTTTTGGAACACTGTCTTGAAATGTGTATCCACGACGTTCAATTCATGTATGATTTATATATATACATAAAAACAAAAGAAAACATAAAAATGTGTGATACATACTTGTAGAAATTGCGTCAATCGTTTGAAACACCTTTCCTTGACTTGAAAGGTGGGTCCACGACGTTCAATTAGTGTATGATTTAATTACAAATAGTATACGTTATGTCTTTAGCCGAAAGGACCGAAAATTATCGAAATGTTTAGCGAAACTCGCTAAAGACTGTATTCAATGATCAGTATACTACTATGTAGCTATCTTATATACAACCGCGATTTTCTTTACTGTTGATATTACTGTTGTTAGGGTCTCTCTGATACATAATACTTTTACTGGTATAGGTTCCTCTGAGACAAATGCACATACATTTTTAAATTTGTAATAATAAGTACAGTAGAGATGTAAAAAAACTGTTCGTGCTTTATTTCTTCCATCCTAAGATATGTTTTGCTACCTAAACAGGTTTGAAATAGTTCTTCTTTTGTCAGAAGTTCGAGCACGGGAAATATTGTTCGACAAATATTATTCACAGAAACGGCGAATTCATT
Organism: Cyrtodaria siliqua; assembly: GCA_037043455.1. NCBI lineage: Eukaryota > Metazoa > Mollusca > Bivalvia > Adapedonta > Hiatellidae > Cyrtodaria > Cyrtodaria siliqua. Next base: position 111,840 of record JAWPHD010003046.1, on the reverse strand, counting down.
CATTTCGTCTATAAAACCGATGCATTCGACGGTAACGTGTTTAGGTAAATCTTTCGTTATGCTATTGCAAAGTATGCATCTAAAAGACAGGAAGCTAGACGTTACGCATGCTACCCAAGACCGAGCGGAGCAATTTTGAATTTATTGTAGAGGTTACAAACAGAGACCGGAACCTTCCAGATTAAGGCTGGTGCTACTGAATTATGTAGATTTATGAATCGCGTAAAATCATCATCACTTGATATTTTGTCAACCCATTCTGTCGTATAAAATGATTTAACAGCGTTATTAACAATTATTTTCCATCTTAATTTAGATGGAAATTGTGCATTCGATAAGAAAGACAATAATTAATCAAATAGCCTATACTTAACGAGAATCTCGCATATGTCAGGGATGAACCCATACTGATTTGTACATCCCTGCAGCATAAACAAGTTAAGTCTCAGACTGAAAATCTGTTTGCACAGTAAATGTGTCGGTAGTGTACACAATTTCTGTAAAAAGCTTAGTTTTCGTTTATCAATATCGGATATAAGTGGTAACCACCCGAGCATGGAAAGAGCCATGTCGGTGCGCGTGAGCATAGGAAACTTTTGAATTACTTTTGCTGACAACCGTTTCATTTTTTCAAGCTGAAGCAAATTTTTGACGTACATATTATGCCAAAGCTAGCACCCATACAGCAACGTTGGAAATGTAATTTTCTCTACTATCGACGAAACAATTAGTGGTTTAATTGTTCCTCTATGTGGATCCAGTGACAAAATCGAAAACAGAGAAGCACGTCCTTTATCACAACGGCTGTCTATAGCAGTGTCGCATTGAAGTGAAGCATTTAATTCTATACCAACATGCTTAGTGAAAACGGTTTGCTTTAAATCCATAGTACCAAATGTTATTGGACTTGAAATCACTTCCTTGCTTTTAGAAAATAAAATCACTCGACATTTGGAGGGATTAAATGAAAATCTCCATTTCTGAGAATACATTTTAACAATAGTTAACATTTTTCTTAGACTGTCTACGTTTGGAGCTAGGAGTGTCAGGTCGTCAGCCAGAGTGGGGTTTCCACAATTTATTAAACCAATATAAGAACATTGCAATATGATGAACATTGCAATTCTTCTAGAAGGTCGTTTATGTAAACAAGATAGAGCCAACTGGAGAGAACCCCACCCTGACGGACTCCTTGCATCACCGAGAAAAGTTCTGATTCTATACCATTAACCATTACACAGCTAAACATAGTTCTGTAAATATAAATTAGAGTGTCTAAGAGTTTTCCACCGATACCGAATTGCCTCATTTTACTAAATAGGCCATCGTGCCATACGTTATTGTACGCATTAGATGCATCTAGAATAGCTGCATAAGTGTTACTACCGTGCTCTTTATTGTGCAGAATTGTTCCTTGCATATTAAAAGAAACTGTTATAGAGCCTAGAAGTTCTTGATAGCCGTTCTGTTGCTTATTAGGAAACGGAATGCACTTAAGATGACTCCATGTATTTAATCTTCCCTTAACTACATCTTCAGAAAGCTTGTAGAGAACTGACAATAGAGTAACAGGTCTGTAACTATCGGGACGCTCCTTTAGCTTAATACTCCCTATTCCTTGTGAATAGGGAGTATTATTCCAACTCGGAAGCTATAAGGGGAATATTCGTGTTCAATCATTTTATCAAATAACAATTTAAGGTACTCTAGAATGCTACTACCACCGTGTATAATGTGCTCATTTACTATGTTATCAGTTGACGGTGCTTTTCGAACTTTTAATTTTGTTCTTACAATGCTTTGTAACTCCTCTAAATTAATAGGACAGCTTAGCTCTGGGTTGTCATTAGCATGATCAGACTTCACATAGTCGTTCACTTCTCTTTCTACTTTGCATTTAAACTCGTCGTCATAATCACAATTAGATGGAATTAATAAAGACGCATAATAGTTTCTAAATACTGTAGTAATACATTCTGGGTCGCTTTTTAACGCTTTACTACTTTGGTCATATATTTCTACTATTGTTTCGCGTTTTTTTCTTCTGCGTGTGTTAACAAGTTGCCAAAATAGCTTGAAATCACAGTCTGCTGCATTATTCAGATCGTCATAATATTTTCTTTCTGCATTTAATATCGCTTGATTTTGAACTTTTCTAAACCTGCTTTTTGCGGCTTTGTAATACCAATATGAATCGTGTTCATTTCCGCGTGGTTTCCCTATACGTATCCATTCGGCACGCTTTTGCCTTTGTAACGTATGCGCCATTTTTACCTCGGGGGTCCAGTAGGGTTTTGAGTGTTTATCAAATTTAGAAACTTTTAAGGTACCGAAAGCGGCAATGTGTATTGTTTTTGTTATAAAATCGGCAAAATTGTCTATATCGCTTTTACTATTTATGGTCATTTGAGCTTCTGTCAAATTGGCAACCTCGAGTTGTTGCCTCAACGCTACCTTGTAATTTATTATTAGAAATCTCTCCTGGTGTGCTCTTATTCCAGGCTATATGAGTTTTATTGCCAACTGGTAACGCGATATTGGTATCCTTAGTTTCGTAAGGATTGGTAGGTGGTCGGATACGGTGCACAGTTCATCATCAGTCACCCTATTTGCAATTACTACATGGCTTTGCTCTTTGGCTATAAGCACGCAGTCTAAAATTTTCTGAGTGGGACGAAATGTATATGGCACCCCTGAAGTTTTTATAACAGTAATGTTGCACATCTCTATGAATGCTTTAAATACGTTACTTCGTTCACTACTAGTATGCTGACAAAGTGTGTTATTATCAATGGAAATATTGACATCACCGCAAATTATAACACACCCCTGTTGCGAATAAGCCTCGTATATGCCTTTCATCGTACTGCTACATTATTTATATACACTGATATCGTAGTTCACCGATGGCATATATATAGCAAAAATATAGATAGGAATACAGCAGTTTGACTGAATTATTTCCACACCTACAATTCTGTCACTCGGAAAAGCCTGCATAGGTTTTACTTTGAACTGACATTCTTTTTTGTATAGAATACAAACTCCACCTTTGCCGCATCTCGCGCTTGGAATGTGAGATGAGTCGCATATTGACGTCGATATGTACTTACTATATATTGAGTCAAGAACTGAACTGTGCTCGGGTTTAAGTTTGTGCTCGGATATTAGAGCTAAGTCAATGTCATATTTATCTAATAAACAACTTACACTTGAAGCAGAGGACATGATTCCTCTCACATTCCAAGTAAGCAGATTGCAACTCAAAGATTCATGTGACTTAAACATACAAAATACAACGATACGTATAATTGTCCATAATACTTGATTAGCCATGGCTGAGTCAAAATTGTACATGTATTACCAATAGCTGTTATGGTTTAGTTATGACTTCTGATTGATATTATGCCAAACCCGACAGTACATATTTCTTGGCCAAAAGTACTTGTTTTCGACCATGCTTCTCTGGTTGTAATAAGCTGTCAGCTTAGCCGCAAGGTCATCATTTTTACTTTCAAACATATGGATCGCCTGCGGCTTTATTCCATTGTCTTTAAGGAAAAGTCTTAATCCAGCTTTGTTAGATCGTGATGATATCCCACCAATGTAGTATCGCCGAGTTTTTCTACCGGCAATACCCTCGAATGCCGGTTCTTCAGCTGTTTTGTCATTTTCGTTGATATCACCCTCAGTCACAGGACTGCTGCAAGAATATGTGGAATAATTTTCGTATCCTGTTCTCTCTTCTATTGAACATCTTCGCTGCCATTGGTCTTCTTTGATGATATTTCGTTTGCTGTACTATCGGTGCTTCCTGGATTTGTCACTGGTACCTCCTTGCTCGAAGTCACTCTTTCAAACCGCCGTTTTTCAACATTGAATATGAGTGTGCTTGTCGGTATTGCTGATTTCGATTTCGTACAATCACTCCTTTGGTTTTCCTTTTTCGAGACGTTTACTTCAGGGGATTTGAATTTTATATAGTCTCTCTGAAAGTCGTTATCTAGCACTGTATTTCCCGTAGATTTCTTTTCTGTGTCTAGAACCGTTATGGTACTTTTGGGGGAATTGGAAGCGTCATTCTTGGGTCGGGTGTTCGGATGTATCTTATCTGAATTTTGTATTGCCTTAATTTCCCTTTCAAGCTCTTTTATTGTCTCTTTATCTTTTATTGTCTGTTCTTTTAACTCAGCTACTTCCTGTTTTATGAGTCCAATATCTGACTTTTGACCTGCAATTTCTAGTCGGATCGACTTAATGTCCACAATCGGAGTCGACCCGCCGTAACTTTCAGGTTCAGATTTTGACGCTTTTCTTTTGCAGAATATGTCATTGAGTGCCTTAGGATCGCCGTTGTCAATGACGTTTTGAATCCAAAAGCAATCGAGTGCATTCTTCTTCACACTTGTTCCTGCTTTTGTAGTTTTCCGTGCGACCAATGTCCCTTGGGGACAGTTCGATAATACGCTTGCTCTTTTGGTAAGGATGGTTCTGTACCATGAAACTGCTTCATCACACGAATTTGTGTGTTTCAATAATGTTTCGATGTATATGTCCTTACTCAAGTTTTTCAAGTCATGGTCTAGAGTATTAAAAATGCCTTGATTCGAGAATGGCTGGGATGAAAAATCGTCATGGTGCTGTAGAAGTTCTCCGGAAGGTTGTGATGTGGACTCTTTTTGTACCACTTGGCTGTACGACAGTACTTGCGCTTCAGGCAGAGTATCCATCCACGAGACATATTCATCTTCATTATCCCAATCATTGTAACACTGTGACTCGCCCCAGATTATGTTTTGACTCGAGTCGCTGCTGTCGTTATCATATAGTGCATTTAGTTTGACTGCTGATAATTGGGTGTAAACTTTACCCTGTGTATTATTCTCCCAATGAGTGTATGTCGCGGCTATTGCCTTCGGCCATTGTAGTTGCGCGATTAGCTAAGGACGTCGCTGATGGTTTTCTGTTTACAACAATCAAGTAATTATATGTAACGGTTGTAACGGTTATGAATCAGTGCAAAACGTTTGACAATCGCTCACTGCATGTTCAAGATACTTGAAAATACTTTCCCGCGATAAGCCCGTTAGAACAAAGAAATGTTCGAAAAATCTTCAAAATGTCTTATTAAGACACAATATTTTTTCAAAATACTTATCAGGTAATATTAAAATAGCACTTAACTTCATACACTCCGCAAATATCCATACAAATTATGTCCAGAACACATATAAAACATCAAAATATCCGAGAGGAATTTCACACAAGTGTTTACCTCACCGGAAACGGCTACGACAACGACAAAGACTAGACAACGACTACGACAACGACTACTACTACGACTACGACAAAGACTACGACTGCGAGAACGACTACGACTACTTCTACTACGACAACGACTACGATTACGACTACATCAACGACTACTACTACAACTACGACAACGACAACGACAAAGACTACTACTACAACTACGACAACGACAACGACAACGACAAAGACTACGACTACTACTACAAATACGACAACGACAACGACAAAGACTACGACTACGACTACTACTACAACTACGACAACGACATCGACAACGACAACGACAACGACAAAGACTACGACTACTACTACTTCTACTACTTCTACTACGACTACCACTTCTTACTACCCCTCCTCCTCCTCCTCCCCTTTTTAGTTGATGAATTTCATTCAAAGTCAGTTTTACTCTGATAGTTTTTTTAGCGCTGCGAGTTCCTCTCGAATCGAGAAATATCATGCGTCCTTTTAATGACGAACACATAAATAATTCACCAGAAGTCGTGTTTGTTTATGAACACATTTGTTAAAGTCATTTCCTCCGACTATACACTTTCTCTGTTTAATGATTTAATCATGGACAAATGACAATTATATCAATCTTCATCCCAGATTTAAGGTTGTTTTTTCTTGTTGTTTTTTTCGTATTTATATAAAAGAAACTCTACGTTTGTATAAATTACAATGTTTATTTGGAAGCACAGGCCGGGTTTCGAAGGGGAATGGGTACCACAGATAATATATTCGTACTGCATGGTTTGATTACACACATTATTAACACTGGTAAAAAATTATATTGTAGTTTTATAGATTTTAGCAAAGCTTTCGATTATGTAGAAAGGAACACTTTATGGACTAAGTTAATTAAATTTGGTGTAAGAGGTAAGATCCTTACAGTCATCAAAAGTATGTATGAAAATATTAAAACACGTGTAAAATTTGATAATATGTTAAGCAATAATTTTTCATGTATGTTAGGTGTGAGGCAAGGCGAATGTTTATCGCCGTTTCTGTTTTCAATGTTTCTAAATGACATTGAAGAAAATTTTATATTGAACAATTTTGATGGTGTTGATACTTATATGACCAAACTATTTTTGCTGTTATACGCTGACGATATTGTGATATTTTCAGAATCATCAATTGGTTTACAGAAAGGGTTAGATATTTTAGCTATTTACTGTACAAAATGGAAACTTAAGGGTAATGTTAACAAAACAAAAATAATTATATTTAGAAAAGCTGGACTTTTACCCAGAAATCTTGTTTTCATGTTCAATAACTCTCCAGTTGAAATCGTTAAATCTTTGACCTATCTTGGCATTGTCTTTAGTCAAGGTGGCTCCTTTAATGAAACACAATTAAGTTTAGCTGGTAAAGCACAGAAAGCAATATTTAAGTTAAACAAATGTTTAATGAAATTTACAGATATTTCTGTGTCACACAGATTAGATTTATTTGATAAACTTGTGTTACCCATTTTATGTTATGGCTCCGAAGTTTGGGGATTTCAAAGTTCAGATAATATTGAGAGAATACACACTATTTATTGTAAAAATGTTTTACGTGTTAAACGTTCTACTCAAAATGACTTTGTATATGGTATTCTTGGCAGATTTAGCATTAAGGATATTAGATATATTAGAATAATTAAATTTTGGTTGAAAATTGTTAACACTAATGACCAAAAGTATTGTAAACTTATATATAATATGCTTAAAATAGATGCTGATTTATACCCAAATAAAGTATCTTGGGTTACACGTGTACAAGATTTATTATCAAGGTTAGGGTTTCATGATGTTTGGCTCCAACAAAATGTTGGCAATAAACATGTTTTCTTAAGTATATTTAAACAACGTTTATATGATAATAGCTTACAAACGTGGCAAACTCGTATAGATAATTCAACCAGAGCTGTATTTTTTAGAGAAGTTGTTACATTTGGTACTCAACATTTTCTAAGTACTCTTAATATACCTAAATTTAGAATCGCTATGACGAGACTTATTGTTTCTTCTCATAATTTGTGTATAGAATCTGGCAGATGGCAAAGACCGAGAATGCAGGTCGAAAACAGATTATGTACTGTTTGTCAAAAATTAGAGGACGAATATCATTTTTTATTAGAATGCTTACTGTATAATGATTTGCGTAAAACGTATATAAACCGCTTCTACTGGACTAGACCAAGCATGTATAAATTAAAATTACTGTTCGAAACTCAAAATCAAAATGTAAAAAAGAAATTAAGTGTTTACATCTTCAAAGCATTTGAACTCAGAAAAATACAACATTCATAATATCATTTGTAGAATAATCTCAGATTGTTACATGTCTGTATACACAGTTAAAACGTTTTACCTTTTACTTTTGTACACTGATCATAATGTTGTTTTTTGTGTGATTTTGTTTTGTTTTTGTAGAACTTTGGAAATCAAATAAATAGTAGTAAGCATTGTGGTATTTACAAACAAAAACGGCTATCACCTATCGTTGATTATACTGTAATATAAACTATATATGATAGTATAGATAGTAGAATATCAATACAGATTATCTTCATAGTGGCAATATAATTTGAAAGGCTGTTTCTCACCTTCTCCGTTTATTTCTTCTCCGCTTATTTTCTGTCATAAATTGTGTATATAGCATATATTCATATTACTAAAAATGCTGTTTGTTATCTTGCTATGTCAATTGCTTGTATGAATGTAAACTATTTCTCACGGGCCTCTGGCCTATTGATTGATGAATAAAGTCTTCTTCTTCATATATAATTCCGTCTCGACATATTCTTTATTTATTACAACCAACAAGAAAGACTTCCATTTATATCCTCTTCGGTGTCGGATCACAAATCATAAACACTGTTGCTCTACCTTAAAACACCTGGCTTTGTCACAGACGATAAATAAACGTGTTTACGAGGACAAATTGCCTGTGCTCGTCTGTCACTGCTAGACAGGAACCTTGATAAGGGAGGAAATAAAAACCTGTTTATGTTTACTCGATCTTGTCAACACTTCATAACTGAGGCAGAATTAGGAAATGAGACATTGACAAGAAGTTTACATAATTGTGAAGCACGGGGTCTGCAAGATGCCAACTCATTTAGTATTTGGAATCCCATTATTTAATTGAATTGTATACATTTATCTGAGTTATAAGTTATATGTTCTATGTATTACAAATCCATGTTTATAGTAAATGGAGTTTCTACGATAGAATTTGCAGCAACTCTGCAGTTCAGGGTGAGAAGGTTCTAGGCCCATTTTCCATATTTTATCTCGATGTACATGGAAGATGAGCCTGGCATGTTCATGTCTTTTAGGAGGGCTGGCGTGGCGCAGTCGGTAGCGCGGCGGATATGTAACCGGAGGCCCCGGGTTCAATCCTCCGTGGTGCCACTGAGTTCCGTCGGTGTGTTCTTGGGCAAGACACTTTCCCTTAGCCTCGTCCGTCGGATGGGGACGTAAACCGGGCGGTCCCGTTAAAGAACCATATGAATCTATTCGATAATAAGAGTATGGCAGGTTCCCGGATACCTATGTATTCTCCCCCTCTCTCTGGGGCGCTGGGGCGGCTCTTAATAACCTAAACTGTGTTGATGAGCCGTTAAACTACATTCAATTCAATGCATGCATTTTAGGCGCCATATAACCTTTTTATGTGTTGGTGCGCCTTAAAACCCCAATTCAATTCAATGTTTATAGTCACTTCCTTATAAGAATGAAATAAATGAAATGAAAGAAATGAACGAAATGAATGATACTTACCTGGTACAGGGAAATACCGTGCTAGGCAAGAGGCCCTTCCATTGCACTACGGTTGGGCTGACGCCTGCCTGGGGAATGCTTGCCTAGTACAGGGAACCCCGAGGCCCTTCCATTGGACTACGGTTGGGCCCATAAGTCTTTGTTATGTATATGTACAGTAAAATCCACGTGGTGTGGGTGGTCACCAGGACGGCACTCTGAAATTGTAAATATTTTTAAATGACTAAACGTACATACGTGTAGAAGAGATTTATGAAAAAAACACAAAAAAACACAACAAAAAAACGAAATGAATGAATGAATGAATAAATGAACGTATTAAATAATGAATGGATGATTGAACGAACGAATAAATATAGTATTGATCGAATGAATGAATGAATGAATGAATGAATGAATGAATGACCGACCGACCGACCGACCGACCGAACGGACGAATGAACGAACGGACGAACGAACAAACGAACGAATGTATTTGAATGAATGGATGAACGAATGAATGAATAAACGAACGAACGAACGAACGAACGAACACATGGTATACGACAGGTCGACACGTACTTCATAATGGGCTCGAAAAGAGATGAGAATGAGAGATGATTTTTTTCAATTATTAAAAATATATAATGTTACAAATATATAGGTAAAACAATATTTACAAATAAATAAGGGATGACAAATTGCGTGTAGGTAGTAATACATACTGAAAAGGAGATCCCTTGAAATCAACAAACAAAAAAACAAAGGAGAAAAATAGCAGACTCTGTTTTATTGAGTCTGTTAATGGGAGGTAATATTATGTGCAACAGCTCTGACGGCTGACTCCCGATTGCACCGGCATAAGTGGTATTCCACTTTAAAGCCATACAGATTGGGCTTGATGATCCCATAGGACCAGTAAGTAATAACACCACTGATTTGTAGTCGGGGCAACCTTTTACAGTCGCCACACAGCACTAAAGAAACGCTAGTGTGAATGTCAATAAATACGAAAATGGGATCTCTTGAAATCAACAAGCACAAATAAGAGAGAAAAACAACAGTCTCGGTTTTATTGAATCTGCTCATGAGAGGTAATATCATGTTATTAGTAAGTCAACACACTCTTCCTTACGGGTTTATAAACAAGTTAATAATAATATACAAAACACATTGCCTTGAACTATAGCGTCTCCCTTCCTTAAACACAAAACATCCAGTAGGAATCAACAAAGGGGACTAGATACATCTTACAGAACATATAAATGTAAACACACATACTCCGGTTTTTAGCTCTACTGGCCAAGGGCCAGCAGAGCTTATGGGATGGTGTGTTGTACGTCTTCCGTCGTCCGTCCGTCGTCCGTCGTCCGTCCGTCCGTTAACTTTTCTTCAAACGACTTCTCCTCAGAAATCACTTGGCTAATTTTGACCAAACTTCACATGGATGATCCTTAGATGAATGCTTTTTAGATTTGTTAAAATTAGGTCAGCGCTACATCCAAGATGGCTGCCATTACCATATATAGTCGAAACCTTAAAAAATCTTCTTCTCCAGAAACGCTGGACAGATTTCAATAGTTTTTCTTTTAAAATGATCGCCAACGCCTAGACTATCAAGATTGTTCAAATAAAGTCCCCGGGGTCAAAAATGGCCGTGCCCCGGGGGTCCAAAGTTTGTATATTGAGGTTTTGCATGTTTTTCATATAGACATATAGCAAAAAACTTTAAAAAATCTTCTTCTCTGAAACCACAAGGCACAGAGCTCTCATGTATTACATGTAGCATCAGCCTATGGTCCTCTACTAAGTTTGTTAAATGGTGACCCTGGGGTCAAATTTGTCCCCGCCCCGGGGGTCACAGTTTTACATAGACTTATATAGGATTTTTTTAAAAAAAAATCTTCTTCTCTGAAACTACAACAGCCAGAGGTTTGATATTTTGCATTTACTATAAGCTTATGGTCCTTTACCAAGTTTGTTCAAATGGTGACCCTCGGGTCACATTTGGCCCCGCCTCAAGGGTCACATGTTTTACATAGACATGTATATGGAAAAACTTAAAAAATCTTCTTCTCTGAAACTGCAAGAGCCAGAGGTTTAATATTTTGCATTTGCTATAAGCTTGTGGTCCTCTAACAAGTTTGTTCAAATGGTGACCCAGGGGTCACATTTGGCCCCACCCCGGGGGTCACAGTTTTACATAGGCTTGTATAGGGAAAACTGAAAAAAATCTTCTTCTCTGGAACCACATGGCACAGAGCTCTCATTTATTACATGTAGCATCAGCTTAAGGTCCTCTACTAAGTTTGTTCAAATGATGACCCTAGGGTCAAATTTGTCCCTGCCCCGAGGGTCACAGTTTTTCATAGACTTATATAGGATTTTTTTTTTAAAAATCTTCTTCTCTGAAACTACAACAGCCAGAGGTTTGATATTTTGCATTTACTATAAGCTTATGGTCCTTTACCAAGTTTGTTCAAATGGTGACCCTCGGGTCACATTTGGCCCCGCCTCAAGGGTCACATGTTTTACATAGACATGTATAGGGAAAAACTTAAAAAATCTTCTTCTCTGAAACTGCAAGAGCCAGAGGTTTAATATTTTGCATTTGCTATAAGCTTGTGGTCCTCTAACAAGTTTGTTCAAATGGTGACCCAGGGGTCACATTTGGCCCCACCCCGGGGGTCACAGTTTTACATAGGCTTGTATAGGGAAAACTGAAAAAATCTTCTTCTCTGGAACCACATGGCACAGAGCTCTCATTTATTACATGTAGCATCAGCTTAAGGTCCTCTACTAAGTTTGTTCAAATGATGACCCTAGGGTCAAATTTGTCCCTGCCCCGAGGGTCACAGTTTTTCATAGACTTATATAGGATTTTTTTTTTAAAAATCTTCTTCTCGGAAACTACAAGAGCCAGAGGTTTGATATTTTACATTTATTATAAGCTTATGGTCCTTTACCAAGTTTGTTCAAATGGTGACCCTGGGGTCACATTTGGCCCCACCCCGGGGGTCACAGTTTTACATAGGCTTGTATAGGGAAAACTGAAAAAAATCTTCTTCTCTGGAACCACATGGCACAGAGCTCTCATTTATTACATGTAGCATCAACTTAAGGTCCTCTACTAAGTTTGTTCAAATGATGACCCTCGGGTCAAATTTGTCCCTGCCCCGAGGGTCACAGTTTTTCATAGACTTATATAGGATTTTTTTTTAAAAAATCTTCTTCTCGGAAACTACAAGAGCCAGAGGTTTGATATTTTACATTTATTATAAGCTTATGGTCCTTTACCAAGTTTGTTCAAATGGTGACCCTGGGGTCACATTTGGCCCCGCCCCAAGGGTCACATGTTTTACATAGACATGTATAGGGAAAAACTGAAAAAATCTTCATCTCTGAAACTGCAAGAGCCAGAGGTTTAATATTTTGCTGTTGCTATAAGCTTATGGTCCTTTACCAATTTTGTTCAAATGGTGACCCTGGGGTCACATCTGGCCCCGGCCCGGGCGTCACAGTTTTACATAAATGCTTGTATATGGAAAAACTGAAAAAAATCTTCTTCTCTGGAACTGCAAGAGCCAGAGGTTTAATATTTTGCACTTGCTATAAGCTTATGGTCCTTTACCAACTTTGTTCAATTTGTGACCCTTGGGTCACATTTGACCCCGCCCCAAGGGTCACATGTTTTACATAGACATGTATAGGAAAAACTTAAAAAATCTTCTTCTCTGAAACTGCAGGAGCCAGAGGTTTAATATTTTGCATTTGCTATAAGCTTATGGTCTTCTACCAAGTTTGTTCAAATGGTGACCCATTGGTCACATTTGGCCCCACCCTGGGGGTCACAGTTTTACTTAGGCTTGTATAGGCAAAAACTGAAAGAAATCTTCTTCTCTGGAACCACATGGCACAGAGCTCTCATGTATTACATGTAGCATCAGCTTATGGTCCTCTACCAAGTTTGTTCAAATGGTGACCCTGGTGTAAAATTTGGACGCGCCCCGGGGGTAACATTTTTTTAATTTCTTTTTAATTTTTTTTTTTTATTAATTTGATTTTTTTTTTTTTTTTTCAATTTCATTTTTTTGATTTTTTTTTTCAATTGTTTCAATTTGTTTTTTTGTTTTTTATATATATATTTTTTTTTTTTTTTTTTTTAATTTTTTCCTTTTTTTTTTTTTTTTTTTTTATTGATTGATTTGAATTTTTTTTTTTTTTTTTAAAAAAAATTTATTATCTTTTTAATTACTTGACACTTACTTTAAAATTTCTTGTCGGCGCTACTCATCCTAAATGCCTTGTTGAATTTCGACGAAACTTGGCAGGAAGCATCGGTAAGATGTCTAGTTGTGCATTTCACGCTTTTGTTCCAGTTTGCTGATTTTTGACGGGAGTTATGGCCCTTTGACATTTTTATTTTAAATTTCTTGTAGGCGCTACTCCTCTTAAATGGCTTGTTGGATTTCTACAAAATTTGGCAGGAAGCCTCAGTATGATGTCTAGTTGTGCAAAGCGCGGTATATCAATGAAATCTTGGACAATTTTGAAAACCAGCTAGATCTTGTTAGTAATAACAGAGTTATGGCCCTTGATTTGTTGAAAAATGCTATATTGTATTTTCCTTTGTTAAATCTATAGGAGAAGAGAGCTATATCTATCTAAATCTATAAGAGCTGTTTTAGCCAGTAGAGCGTCCACAGGCCCTCTTGGGCCTCTTGTTATTACTTCCCTTGATCCAATTTTCTCCATTTATATATTATTTTAGCCTTATTCATAGTTTCAATTAGCTTTGGAGTTGTTTTTACTATATCCTGCAGTATCGAGTCTATGTTTTAGGTATTGAGGTAGCCTTCTTTTGCCACAGACCGTTCCAATGCGGTAGCCCTATTGCTAACCCTTGAGTGTCTTATTTTGCCTTTTATTCATTTTTAGCTCGACTATTCGAAGAATAAGAGAGCTTATGTAATCACCCGGAGTAGGCGTCGGCGTCGGCGTCCCACATCAAGGTTTGCGTGTAAGCTGTGTTTACAAGTCTATATCTCTTACATTTCTTATCCTAGCACAACCAAATTTGGCCATGGGCTTCCTTATAGCATTATCTTAAGGGCTGCTTAAGTAATTTTGGTTCCTGTAACCCCTGGGCTCCGATGGAAACCAAATTCTGATAGCCCTTAAAATGTGTCTGTTTCAATCAAATTTTGCGTGTAAGCTGTGTTTACAGGTCTATTATCTCCTGCATTTCTTGTCCTAGCTGAACTAAATTTTGGAATTTGTTTTCTTATAGTATGTTGTAAAGGGTTGGGTAAGTAATTTTGTCTTCTGCAAATTCTGGGTTCCCATGGAACCCAAATTGTGGCCATAAAATGTGCAATAAAGGCAGATCTAGGTTTGTATGTAAGCATGTATATATCTATACATTTGGTTTGGGATTATGCATCTTACTTCACTCATAATGGCATGGGCTCCCTCCTCCCCCGCCCCCAGCCCCCACTCCCATCCCCCTTTACTTTTTTTTTTACGTATTTCTGTGTTGTTTTGGTAGATTCTTACACATATATGTTGCCCCCCTCCCCACACCCACCAATTATAATAGTTTTATTTAATTTCTATTTTTTTGTACATATTTCTGTGTTGTTTTGGTCAATTCTTACACATAGCTTCTTACACATATGTTGCTCCCACTCGCCCCCATCCCTTCCTCTCTCCCCCTTCACACACACACACACACACACACACACACACACACACACACACATTTACAAACACACACACACACACGATTTTTTTTTTTTTACATATTTCTGTGTTCCTTTTGTCAATTCTTACACATGTTGCCCCCTCCCCCTGCCCCCCCCCCCTCCCCCCCACCACACACTCGAAACTAGAATATTTTTATTGATTTTTTTTTTTTTTTTTTACATATTTCTGTGTTGTTTTGGTCAATTCTTACACATATATGTTGCCCCCCACCCACCCCCGTCTCTCAACCCCGTCTCTCAACCCCCCCACTTGAAACTTTTTGTTTTTACATATTTCTGTGTTGCTTTTGTCAATTCTTACACATGTTGCCCCCTCCCCCTGCCCCCTGCCCCTCCCCGCCACCCTCACCCCCCACCACACACTCGAAACTAGATTATTATTATTTTTTTTTTTTTTTTTTTACATATTTCTGTGTTTTGGTCAATTCTTAAAAATAGCTTCTTACATATATATGTTGCTCCTTCCCCCTCCCCCCATCACCTGCCTCTCCCCCACGCCCCACCCCCTCACTCACACACACAAACTCAAAACTTTTTTCTTCATATTTCTGTGTTGCTTTTGTCAATTCTTACACATAGCTATGTCGCGCCCCCTCCCCTCCCCCACACCACCCCCACGCTCGAAATGGAATATTTTTATTTAATGTTTATTGTTTTTTTACATATATCTGTGTTGTTTTGGTAAATTCTTACACTTAGCCTCTTACACATATATGTTGGCCCCTCAACCCCACTCCCTGCCCCCTCCCCCACCACCCTCACCCCCCACCACACACTCGAAACTAGAATATTTTTATTTAATTATTATTATTTTTACATATTGTGTTGTTTTGGTCAATTCTTACACATAGCTTCTTACACATATATGTTCACATAGCTTCTTACACATATATGTTGCTCCCTCTCCTTCCATCCCCTGCCTCTACACCCTCACCCCTCACACACACACACGCTCGAAATGGAATATTTTTATTTAAAGTTTATTGTTTTTTTACATATATCTGTGTTGTTTTGGTAAATTCTTACACATAGCTTCTTACACATATATGTTGGCCCCTCCACCCCACCCCAGCCCCCACTACCCCGCCCCCCTTCCTCCATTCGAAATTCGATTTTTTAGCTCTACTGGCCAAGGGCCAGCAGAGCTTATGGGATGGTGTGTTGTCCGTCTTCCGTCCGTCCGTCGTCCGTCGTCCGTTAACTTTTCTTCAAACGACTTCTCCTCAGAAAGCGCTTGGCTAATTTTGACCAAACTTCACGTGGATGATCCTTAGATGAATGCTTTTTAGATTTGTTAAAATTAGGTCAGCACTGCATCCAAGATGACTGCCATTTCCATATATGGTCGAAACCTTAAAAAATCTTCTTCTCCAGAACCGCTGGACAGATTTCAACAGTTTTTCTTTTAAAATGATCGGCAACGCCTAGACTATCAAGTTTGTTCAAATAAAGTCCCCGGGGTCAAATATGGCCGTGCCCCGGGGGTCCAAAGTTTGTATATTGAGGTTTTGCATGTTTTACATATAGACATATAGGAAAAAACTTTAAAAAATCTTCTTCTCTGAAACCACAAGGCACAGAGCTCTCATGTATTACATGTAGCATCAGCTTATGGTCCTCTATTAAGTTTGTTCAAATGGTGACCCTGGGGTCAAATTTGTCCCCGCCCCGGGGTCACAATTTTACATAGACTTATATAGGTTTTTTTTCTTTATCTTCTTCTCGGAAACTACAACAGCCAGAGGTTTGATATTTTGCATTTACTATAAGCTTATGGTCCTTTACCAAGTTTGTTCAAATGGTGACCCTGGGGTCACATTTGACCCCGCCCCAAGGGTCACATGTTTTACATAGACATGTATAGGGAAAAACTTAAAAAATCTTCTTCTCTGAAACTGCAAGAGCCAGAGGTTTAATATTTTGCATTTGCTATAAGCTTGTGGTCCTCTAACAAGTTTGTTCAAATGGTGACCCAGGGGTCACATTTGGCCCCACCCCGGGGGTCACAGTTTTACATAGGCTTGTATAGGCAAAAATGAAAAAAATCTTCTTCTCTGGAACCACATGGCACAGAGCTCTCATGTTTTACATGTAGCATCAGCTTATGGTCCTTTACTAAGTTTGTTCAAATGCTGACCCTGGGGTCAAATTTGTCCCCGCCCCAAGGGTCACAGTTTTACATAGACTTATATAGGATCTTTTATTTAAAAATCTTCTTCTCGGAAACTACAAGAGCCAGAGGTTTGATATTTTACATCTAATTTAAGCTTATGGTCCTTTACCAAGTTTGTTCAAATGGTTTAAATTTTCTTTTTTTAAATTTTCTTTTTTTTTTCTATGTTGGACCAGTCGGACCAGTAACAGAGGAGTTATTTCTCTTGATTTAGTTAAAAATGCTATATTTTGCCTCGTTAATGCGGTAGGGCCTTTATTTTTCATCTGATCTTTACCAAGCTTTACCAGATTCTTTAGTTATGGCCCTTGATTTAGTCAAAAAGCTGTTTTTTGCCCGAAACTTCCCATACAACTTAAATGGCAGTCACTCGCTTCATTGATGTTATAAGAGCCATGTTAGCCAGTAGAGCGTCCACAGGCCCTCTTGAGCCTCTTGTTTTTACATATTTCTGTGTTATTTTTGTCAATTCTTCCACATAGCTATCTTCCACTACACCCCCAAGCTCCTCTCCGCACCCTCACTCGAAATATTTTTGTTTTTATTTTGTTTTACCATATTTCTGTGTTGTTTTGGTCAATTCTTACATAGCTTCTTACGCATATATGTTGCCCTCCCCACCCCCCGCCTCTCCCCCATCCCCACTCAAAACTATTTTTTTTTTTTTTTTTTACATATTTTGTTGTTGTGTTGTTAAATTCTTACATAGCTTCTTACACATATACATTGCCCTCACCACCCCCACCTCCTCCACCACCACCTCTCCCCCACCCCCACTCAAAACTTGATTTATATATATATATATATATATATATATTTGTTTTTTACATATTTCTCTGTTGTTTTGGTCAATTCTTACACATAGCTATGTTGCGCCCCCAACCCCACCCACTTTGTTTTAGCCTTGTTTTCTGATGGTATATACTAGCTATATAATTTATTATTCTCTGAAAAATCGAATAGTCGAGCTGTACTGTTCTCCGACAGCTTTTGTTATATATAGTTGTACTTTGTTTCTGTGTGTGTTTGTGGTTGACTTGAATGCTGCTTTTCCTGTTCGATTTCTATATCTATATTTATACTTACGTTTCAATATATGACATTTGCATAACATAAGATCTAATTAAGAGCTCACGAATGATATGTGGGTACCACCATGGTACGCAACGAATTAATTTGACTTGTTTAATTAAAAAAAATTGTAAATTCAAAGGGAGTGTATTTTTCTGTATGTTTTGCATTTTATTCCACCGATACAGGTACATATGTAATGAATGTTGGTTTCAATGAAGTTGTTATAAAGTGTTGGTAGCCTATCGCACAGAGTGACGGTTACCTTTCTTTGTGAACATATGCTGAAACAAACGCGCATACACACATTGGCTGACACTTATATTATAAAAGTGAGTAAATATAATTCATGAGAGCCTTGCAAATCAATCGGATGTAGTCTTAACGGAAATTTGGATAACTGAGATTTAGAAATTAAGGTAAGGTCATTTTTGTAACAACTTTGTTTCCGTAAATCAACATACTGATATCCCAAATATAGCATTTAAAGGTATGTTTGCGAATGATTTCGTTCATTTCAATACAAGCATACAGCTGTGTGTGATAATATGTGACCTTTTATTGTTGTATGCTTCCTTGTATAATTTTACATACGTATGTTCATTTGAAATGCAACATTGTTTCTGCTACCTCAGCACGAACTTTATAGGTGACGTGTGTGCACGGCACACATTACATATGACGAGGCTGACGAGCTTTCTTCTTCTTCTTCTTTTTTGCTCAGTGAATTTGATAATCAATAAATGAAAACATTTTCAAGAGTTTCATCATTGTCCCATTCTTTGAACTTTTAGGAAAATTAAAGTAGTCCAAATGTTACGGTAAATAATTAACAATTTTCATTTAACTGTCTATAAACATATTGATTTGAAGCCTTATCGTACTTGCACCTTATCAATTTGTGCGTATGTAAGTCATTTACCTGTCATTTAAAACACATTCGTACGTATGCAAAATGCCATTTATTAAAAAGGAAAAAAACACTACCCCCCACTACAACCCCCCCATCCCCCCCGCCCCCCCCCCCGCCCCCCCCCCAACATCTGACATGCAAATGCGAATATTATAGTATTATGTATAAGTCTATAAATATGCATTGCTTTTCAACGTGAATGGTGCAAGTAGTCAGAGTCAGGAACTAGGGACCACACCATTGGCATGGAGTAGTAATTGTACATATATGTCACGGAGTAGTAATTGTACATATATGTAAAAGAAGATAGAAAAATCGAACAGGAAATGTAGCATTCAAGCACCACAATCAACCACAAATCTCACATAGAAACAAACAACAACTACAAAGAAGATTAAAAGGAAAGATATAACATCAGAATCATAAAAGGTTTGACAATAAGGCTACCGCCTTGGAACGGTCAGTGGTAAAAAAGGCCACTGGGGGTTTAAACCTGGGTGCACCAAACCTCACTCTTACCCTATTGTCATCCCAATAAAATGGGACAGTGTAAGTAAAGATAACCCTATCAGGTTGTATTCTCTAACAAACAAAGCAGCATTTATATTCAATATGAATAAAACATAAAATCATAAATGATTATGTATATACAATATAAGGAAAGCATAGAACGCCATAAAGCAAGTACTCATTGACTTGGCAGAATCCAGAGCAACAAGTGAACAAACAATTAAGGGTACAACAAGACAAGATTTAAGACAAACAATCAAACGGTAGGTAGACGTCAACATAGGGTCCACAATCTGTCCGATCATCGCACAGTCGAAGAGGAAAGCATAGTGATGAACTGTAAATGGGTCAACCACTAAACATAAGTGTTGCATAATGATAGGATCGTAACCTCTTTTGACAAGTTTAATAAAGTTGTATGAAAGTGATAATGACCAAGGTTCTTACGAATTTAAATAACATAACCGTAGAAGTCAGTTGTGATAGTCATTGTCGCAGAAGAATTACTTCTATAATTTAAAATAGATTAGGGTTGCGATAATAAAACATTTCATTTTTTTTTCATAGTTTATGGTAACGGTAGCCTTGTTGGAGTAGCTATTTTTGTTATACAAATAAAACGAATATTAATGTCATCAACACGACTACAAGCTCTAGAAAAACGAATAAGTTGAGGAACATAGACCCCATTAGAAGTAGTTCGGGAAACATCTCCATGTAAATGGGCGATAATTAACAATATCAAAATTAAATTCATCATGTAAATCAAGAATATAAGCAACGGTATCAGAAATGTTAGCTTTGTTGAGTTGAAGTTCTTTAGGATAGATAGTATTAACCATAATAGAAAAGAAAGGATTGTCAATGTTCAATATGTCATCCAAATACGAGAGGTGTCATTGAAGGCTTCATTTACACCTACCTGAGTATCGGATGAAAGACTCAATACAAGAACAAATATGCGACAAGAGGTGCACAGGTCGTATAACGTATACAGACAAAATGGTGGTATCCCTATGGGTACGAACTGTGCACCTCTTGTCGCAGATTTGTTCTTGTATTGCTATGAAAGAGATTTCATGTTGAGTCTTTCATCCGATACTCAGGTAGGTGTAAATGAAGCCAGCCTATGGAACTACCTGACGAAAACATTATCTAATAGGAAAATGACTTATTCACAAACTTCTTGGCAAGTCCACATAGTGTAATTATCTAAATTAAAATGTAGTTTTTTCTGTGTCGACATTTTTTGAATGATTTTTTTGAAGGAGAGCAATGAGTTTGTCGGTATGAAATGCACGTGCATTTCCGGCTATCTCACAAAGAAATCATTTTCTCGGAAACATTCGTTGCATAATACTGTCGAACAGTAAAAATGTCATCAACTAATCAAAAGTCCAGTAAAATCAATGGACATTTATTAAAAGACAGAATAATGCTGGTTGAAATTTAGTGGAACAGTTTTCTTTTCATGATTATCCATAGTAAACAATATTAAATGACAATTTAAATAACTGCGTAACTGCTTGTCATAAAATCCTACCAATAAGCATGAAAGAAGTCAGGTTAGGTATCAAGATTAAATACTTAAAAAACATTGGTTCAGCAGTTTTGTTCAAAATGGTTTGCGAATAGTCCAACAGCATAATCATAAGGAGTTGATGACCGTCAGTATAGATTTCATAATGCTGCGTTTTCATTGACCGTCAGTATAGATTTCATAAATGCTGCGTTTTCATTGACCGTCAGTATAGATTTCATTTCCTATTGCACAGTATTTGTTGTTCACCACTCCGACGTACACACCATAGTACTTTCATTTCATTTGTATTTTCTCTATATAGTCTCTGATGCTGTTTGTATTGATTAATTTATTTGTGTGTATATAATTTTATTTTTTGCAACAGCATGCTAGGTCATAACGATAAGCTTCGCCTATATATTTAAGCTTAATATTTATATTAAAACGCGCGTTTCTTGCAATAAAGGCTTACACAGCACTTGTGGTGCAGGTTTGAGCTTACCATGCTGGATTGTTAATATAGCCCCATGCCGCGGTCACCCAATATGTCGCCTTAAGTGCACTGTATAAATAGAGATATAAAAAGCGAACAGGAAAAGTAGCACTGAAGGTCTCAGAGCACTGTTAATTTGACATTGCTCTACATATGTAGCAGGACCCCTCTGGACCACTGTAGAACTTCCTGAATTTTCTTAAAATATTTTCTTTGTGAAACTTGAAGTTTGTTGCTCGAATTATCCAGCAAAAAACACGGGCTTGACCAATTTGCTTTTTTTAATATCAATAGTTTGAAGAGACCCTCTTGAATGTGTCCATTTCACTTATATTTTCAAGTGTATCACTACCCGGTATTATATTCTCAGATCTGGGCTCAGAAACATTCAGGCATATCCAAACCTGTATTAAATCATGAACTTGTCCCGCTCTTGTCACCTGCAACAAAAAAAGAGAAAATATTTGCACATTTTAAGAAATAAACAAAAACCGAATTTCACAGTTTTTTTTTGTTAAGCTCCAGAATTAAAGTTCCTACCGAGACTGGCAAGGGAAATAACTGTTTAGTGATACCTCAAGGACGACAGCCAACCACAAACTGGTAATCGATGTTTAATGAAAGTAACTTTTGGCATGACGGTGTATGTTAAGACGACACTTAGTCACTACTATGTTACATCGAACTTATTATAGAGAGTATATGAAGCTATTAAATTGGAATTGTTTATACTCTATACCCGGTTAGCTTCCGTGCATCAGTAAATTAACTACTACTATTACAACTCCTCCTCCTCCTCCTCCTCCTCCTCCTCCTCCTCCTCATTCTCCTCCTTCTCCTCCTCTCCTACTTAGTTAATGCATTTTATTCAAAGTCAGTTTACTTTGATAGTGTTTTTTTTTATAGCGCCGTGAGTTCCTGGCGAATCGAGAGATTACCATGCGTCTCTGTAATGAGGAACACATACATATTTCACCAGAAGTTAATTTTTTTTTTTTATGTACACAGTTGATAAACAAGCGATCGTCGAGACATTGCCCAGTCATTTCCTCCGACTATACACTTTTCAATAAACAAACTCTGTTTAATGATTTAATCAGGGACAAATGCCAATTATATCAATTTACTTCCCAGATCTAATGTTGTTGTTTTCTTTTTCCCCCCTTTTTTATATAAATAAAACTACACTGTACGTTTGTATAATTCCGTCTTGACGTTTTCTTTATTTATTTCTACCAACAAGACAGAATTCTATTCATAGCCATTTTGCTACCAGATCACAAATCAGAGATTGTTTTATAAACACATATGCATGTGTTAGTAAGTGACCTTTTATTGTAGTATTTTTCCTTGTATATACATATGTTCATTTGAAATGCAACGTTGTTTCTGCTATCTCATCACGCCCTTTATAGGTGACGTGTGTAAGGCACACATTACATATGACGAGCGTTCTTCTTCTTCTTCTTCTTCTTCTTCTTCTTCTTCTTCTTCTTCTTCTTCTTCTTCTTCTTCTTCTTCTTCTTCTTCTTCTTCTTCTTCTTCTTCTTCTTCTTCTACTTCTTCTTCTTCTTCTTCTTCTTCTTCTTCTTCTTCTTTTCTTCTTCTTCTTCTTCTTCTTCTTCTTCTTCTTCTTCTTCTTCTTCTTCTTCTTCTTCTTCTTCTTCTTCTCTGCTCTATGAGTTTGATAATCAATACATGAAAACATTTTTGAAGAGTAATTAACAACTTTTAACTGTGTATGTATTTATTGCTAACTGATTACCTCATCGTACCTTATCAATCTGTGCGTATGCACGTCATTTTCCTGTCATTTAAATGATAAAAAAATAAAAATAAATTGACATGCAATTGTCAAAGTTATATAATTAATCAGGTCTATTTGATACTCGTTAACGTTTGATATTTAATCAACTTGATAATGTGAGGTATTTACCTCATGCATATTAAATATGCTCTTCAACGTGAATTGTGCAAATAGTAGGAGCTTAGTATTTTACTGAAAAGTCAAAATCTCTATGTTCAAAAAGTAGGTTTAAAGAGTTCCTTAAGAATACAGAAAAACACAAACGTCTCCATTGTTGGTGTGGGATGTGTGTTTTAACGCTTGCGAGGATTCAAACTTTAACCGTGTTGAAATAAATATAAAAATCCTATTAAACATTATTTGCAATACTATTATATTAACTCCTGTTACAACTTCATAGCCTTTTTCGTTATTTGCTTTATATTATCTTCCCTATATATTGCTGTATTTATTGATTCATATATTTACGTGTAGGACTATATAATTATTATTTTGCTATATCATGCTATGTCATGACGATAAGCTTAGCTTATGTTTATATGATATATATATATATATCTTACACGAAATTAACACAGCACGTGTGGTGTTGGTTGGTGCTCACCTTAGCCCCATACAGCGGCCATCCAATACGTCGCCATGATAATCATTGTTTAATGAAAGTAAGTATTGACATGACTGTATATGTTTAATTAGACGACACTCAGTCACTACTACGTTACATCGAAATTATGAAGCTATTAAATTGGAATTGTGTAGTACTTCATACCCGACCAGCATAGGAATCATTAGGTGCTCATTATTTAAATAATTACTCCTACTCCTCCCCCTCCTCCGCTTTCTTCTATTACAATAATCACACCAATACCACACCACCATCACCAGCAGCAGCAGCAGCAGCAGCAGCAGCACCACCACCACCAGCACCTCCACCGCCACCACCACCACCACCACCAATACCTCCACCAACCAGCTACTACTACTACTACTACTACTACTACTACTACAAAGTTGATTGATTTATTTCAAAGTCAGTTTTACTTCGTCATTTTAACATTTGGCAACCAAAAAATGTATTAATTTAGTTTTGTTTATTAACGCTGCGAGTTTTCATGAGATTACCGAACAAATATATAATTCACCAGAAGAGTTGTTTTTTATTAACGCAGTTGTTAAACATGCGGTCGTCAGTCATTTTTTCCTTAATATACACTTTTTGTTTAATGATTTAATGTTTTATAAGTGTTTTGTTTATATAACACAACATTTGTATCATTCCGTTTCGTGACAGTTTTTTTCTGCCACCAAGAAATACTTCCATTCATAGCCACTTCAATACCAGATGCCAAATCAGAGATTGTTTTATAAACAATATGTTGACCTTCCCGTAAGCACCTGCTTTTGACAAAGAGGATAAATACAACATTTTTACGAGGGCAAATTATCTAAGTTTACATCTACTGAATCACGTGGTCTGAGAGATGCCAACTCATTACTAGTTGGAATCCCATATATTTAATGGAATTCGAAGTTTATACAATGCTGAGCGATGTTATAGATCCATGTTCTTAGTTACTTCCTTACAAGAATGAATGAATGAATGATTAAATGAATGAACGAACGAACGAGCGTATGCATGAAGAACGAAAGAACGAACGAACGAAAGAATAAATGAATGAACGAACGAACGAACGAACGAACGAAGGCATGAATCAACAAATGATTGAATGCCGAATGATGAACAAACGAACGAAATAAACGAACTAACGAAAAAACGAATGAATGAAAACTATTTACAAATAACTAAGGGATGACATGGTAAAATGTTAACAAGTTATACTGTCCATGTAATACATCCCATCAAACATACTTAATATACTGGAAAGAAAAAGAAACGCATAATGAGTATTTCCGCTATATATTTTATGTTTAATATGCTACTGCTAATCGAATGGTACAGGGCGACATTAGGCCTGTCCTTTCGGAAAGAAGATGTAAACAGCACCGAACACACCAATGGTTACCCCTTTAAAGTTTCATTATCGACAGAATGCGCATTTGACACAAGCAGGTGAGCAAACTTAGGCTTTGAACGTTGCAATCTCTTAACATTAAACACAATGCTGAAATGGCTCGACTTTTTCAAACGAAATTTCAACATTTATGAATTTCGTGTAACAAAGTATACTTTGATTAAAAATGTCTGATATATGTTGTCCTTTCTGTAATTAGTTGTACACAACACATTGAGATATATCTGGAATATTACGTAGAATTAGGTGTATATACTAGTGTAGCATAGGCACTTTTTTGATTATGCGTTTCTTTTTCCTTTCAGTATACAATCGAGTCTGCTACTTTTATCTTTCGTTGCTTCCAAGGCATGTACTCCTTTTCATGATTTACTGATGTTACACTAGTGTCCGTTTAGTGCCGTGTGGCGGCTGTTAAAAGTCGCCGCTACGAATTAGTATGGTTATTACTTGTGCCATTTGGATACTTCGAGTACAATCTTTGTGGCTTTAGACATTGAGACAGGGCGATGGAAAAAAAGAAAGTGTTCCATGAAAGAAAATGTAAACAATGTAACTTGTTAGAAGACGAATTTCACTTTATAACAGAAAATAAAAAGTACAATGAATTAAGAAAAATGTACATAAAACTTTTTTTTTTTTAAAAAGTCATAGTTTAATGAAATTTAAACACTGAAAAACTAAACGAACCCTGTAACCAAAGCAATACAAACTTAGTATTACAGTTTATAGTGACAAACCAAATATAAATTCCAAGGATTTTCAATTTCAGTGAAGTAAGGTATATGCATACAAGTTATCATGCTGCTGCATGGTTCATGTTTAGGTCAGAATACGCACGTATACGAAATTGAAGATTTATTATTTAACTTCTATAGTAATTAAAAACATTTTATGTACTATTAGGAACCTACCATGAATTAAGTTTTAATCTGTAAAATAATTTTATCACTGCATGTTTCTGGTATACCGGATAAGGTTATCCGCGTGTTATATGGGTGATGGAAAGCCTGATCTTACACATGGGGGAAGATAAAAAAGTCGCCTGCTGATATCAATAATGACAGTTGCAAGACGTCATTGTGTAAATAAACATGCAAAACGTTAATAGTTGCCGACGTCAATGCGCAGAATGTAAATGATATGCAAGAAAAAGAATCATGAATATCCGGTTCAGTTAGGGAAAGCCCAACCCTCGGTATAACTCTTTTAATTGGAACCTCGGCAGAGCCTCTGTTCCAGCCTCGGTTCCGATAAAAACAATTATACTTCGTGTTGGAATTCCCGATTTTCACCGGATACCCATGACATTTTCTTATTTCTTGCATACCGGATAAGGCTATCCACGTTTTACATGGGTGAGGGAATATAAGAATATTTCATGGGTATCCGGTGAAGATAGGGAATTCCAACCCGAGGTAGAAGTGTTTTTATCGGAACCGAGGCTCTGCCGAGGTTCCGATTAAAACACTTATACCAAGGGTTGGAATTCCCTGTCTGAACCGAATACTCATGATATATTATTTCTCTTTCATATCAGAGACATGTTGTGCGTTGACGCCGCCAGCTACTAACATTTTGAATGTTTTCCTGCATACCAGATGTTGGCGCGCGTGAATTTTATCCCGACCCAAGGATGAGATGGATATATCTAGCCCCGGTAAAATGACGGTCTTTTCTTGCATACCGGACAAGGATATCCGTCATTTTACCGGGGTTAGTTATTTCCATCTCACCCAAGGGTCGAGATAAAATTCATGCGCGCCAACATCCGGTATGCAGGAAAACATGCAAAACGTTAGTATCCGTCAACGCACAACATGTCTCTGATATGCAAGAAAAAGAATCTATCATGGGTATTCGGCTCAGATAGGGAATTCCAGTCCTCGGTTCCGATAAAAACACTGACACCTCGGGTATGAATTCCCTATCTTCACCGGATACCCATGAAAGATTCTTATAATCTGAATGAGTAAAGATAAAAGTCACGCGCACACCAACATGCGGTATGCAACATCCGGTATGCAGGAAAACATGCAAAACGTTAGTAGCTGGCGGCGTCAACGCACAACATGTCTCTGATATGCAAGAAAAATAATCTATCATGGGTAGTCGGTTCAGATAGGGAATTCCAACCATGGATATAAGTGTTGTAATCGGAACCTCGGCAGATCCTCGGTTCCGATAAAACACTTGTTCTCTATCTTCACCGGATACCCATGAAAGATTCTTATAATATATTACCGATATACATGTACTGTGATATATATTTTTGAAGAAAAAAAACCCTAACATATTATCTGAAGCCATATGACCGTATTAAAATCATTTATTGCATTATTTGTAGACATGTTCTTTTGTTTTTGACCTTATAAATGATGTGTAACGAACAATAACGAGGTTTCACCAGATCGTGTTGTTTTCGAGAAAATAGGGTCATATGTTTTTTTAATTGCAATCAACAAATTAATGGTCGTTTATCTCAACCCGTAGTATGTTTTTGACACTCAATAAACTGTACACATATCAATTTAATATGAATCGCATTGTTATTTAAACAAAGCATCAAAATAATAATTATCAATGTAAACAAATGCATATCATATATATAATTTTTTCTTTACAGCTACAGAAGGAGTATATGAAATGTAGACGAAATCTTCAAGAGAGAAACAACAATCTGAAGGTATTTCAAAATAAATTGGGGTGCAAGTAAATAAGATCGCCGTGTGACCCTTTAAACATTGAAAACACCTACGGAAAAAAACACGTTTGCATTATTTGATACTATAGATTTTAGTCTTGTTTTAGATTTCCTGAAAGAATTCAGACTATATATAAATCATTATAATATGTTCTTATATATATTTACTTGTTTATATACCCGTTGACGGGCATTTGTTGATTTACACATATAGCTTATATTACTACCAAATCATCCTTTATTTGTAAATAGTTTTATCTTTATATATTTACATTAATTTTTAATTACTACTTCATTTCGTCATCTTTCATCAGTTTTTGCGCACAATATGACCTATTTATGTGTCGACATGCCGTAAAACACCATTCATTCATTCATTCATTGATTCATTATTTAGTGGTATGCCTTCGGTGATAGATGATTTTTTTATTCAAAATCTAGCAAATAATTTGCATATAGTTAGTTATAAAGAATTTTGATACACAGGGTGTTAAAGTTACAAACATAAATGTGATTCGGTTTATACAATATCCATTTACTATCTCTACTATACTGACAAGAAAAATGGCGGCAAGACATTTATATGGAGATGTGACTCTTTTATGTTCAATATGAACAGCAGGGAATAAATGTACCGCTATAATTACAAATAAAAGTTTCTGGTTCATATTTTTGAAGAAGTGCTGCAGAATGTATAGTGGAAAATGGAACCAATTACTGAAGAAAGGGGATCTATAATGCATTTGAAAAGGTTGAACAACCCTGGTTAGCATATAGCTAACCAGTTGTTTTTAAATTTTTCACATATATTATTCTTAATAGCGTCTTTTCTCAAGTAGTTATACGTATTTAATATGTGGTACAATGATACTCTTCTATCTAACTTGCATTTATAAATGACTTATTTTTCATGCAGAATTAATTTATTCTACCTGAAACCATTGTAAAAGGTAATATTGTGAGTATCTATGTTCCGTTTTGTGTCTTATCTAGACGATTTTTCCCCACCCACCTTTTTTGGCGATAGATGTTAGCTTCACACCCGACATCTTTGTTGCTGTAAAGTAGAACACCGCGTAGGCCGGTGATGATATGGGGGCGTTAGAGCTGTTGCAACGTATATTACCTCTCATGAACAGACTCAACAAAACCGAGTCTGCTACTTTCATCTCTTGTTTGTGTTTGTCTGTTGCTACCAAAGGAACCTCTTTTCAGTATTTATTTACATACAGTTTGCGTGATTATTCCAGAGAAAAGTAATATACCTGTAACGACAGCTTTTTTTTTTTACAAATGGGTGAGTACACTTTTCACCAACACTGTAGCGATGCTTTGTTTTCTTTTATTTTCCAGTGATAATCTGATGAGACCACACTGTCTGTTACTTGATATTGTGAAGCCGGTAATCACACAATCTCCATGATCTCAATTTAACTTGTGTCAGGATGTATCTGCAACGTGATCCTTTTACATTTGTTACAAATGAGTGAGACAAAATGCACTACAGAAATCAGTCAAATGACAGCACCAAGTCTCAATGGCACCGTAATTTCAAACACGCTGTCTGGGAAAATCTGCTGCATTAATTTTGCATTTTCACTTTTCCTGACACTGGTAATTTGTCTAACCCGTTTTTCCATCCTTCAGTGGCTACTAGTTCCGTGAGAGTAAACATTGAAATGCAAAACCAATGAAAAACCTTTTGCCATCGATTGCTGTCTTGTAGATTTGTGCTTGCTGGGAATGTGTTAAGTGTGGTTACAACTAGGTGGCTTTGTGGTAGAATACCACTTAAGCCGGTGCTAGGGGGCGTGGGAGGTGTTGCTTCTTTTATAACTTTTCATGAACAGACTCAATAAAACCAAGTATGTTGCTTTATTCTCTTATTTGTGTTTGTTGCTCTCAAAGGATCACCTTTATCAGTGTTTATTACATCGGACGCCTTACAGTCTTTACGCGAGTTCATTTACACACTGTACCAACGCTAACGGTAACCATTCCGCTAAAGGTAACAACTGCCGCTAAATGTAACAATTCCGCTAAAGGTAACAACTGCCGCTAAATGTAACTATTCCGCTAAAGGTAACAACTGCCGCTAAATGTAACCATTCCGCTAAAGGTAACAACTGCCGGTAAATGTAACCATTCCGCTAAAGGTAACAACTGCCGCTAAAGGTAACAACTGCCGCTAAAGGTAACAACTGCTGCTAAATGTAACAATTCCGCTAAAGGTAACAATACCGCTAAAGGTAACGACTGCCGCTAAAGGTAACAACTGCCGCTGAATGTAACAATTCCGCTAAAGGTAATAACTGCCGCTAAAGGTAAAAATTCCGCTAAAGGTAATAACTGCCGCTAAAGGTAACATTTCAACGCTAAAGGTAACAATTTCCGCTTCATGTAACAATTACCTGTACCGCTAAAAGTAACAGTGCTTACCGCAGAGGTGCCACAGTAACTAAAATAACCCGTTTGCTCAATTTCAGTTGAAACTGTAGATGTTGAAAACAGTTGTTAGCTTTAGCGTTAGCCTTGTTACCTTTAGCGGAAGAGGTGGTTGTTACCTTTAGCGGAGGTTGTTACCTTTAGCGTTGAAATTGTTACCTTTAGCAGCGGTTGTTACCTTTAGCGGAATTGTTACCTTTAGCGTTGTTACACACACACATTGTCACATCTGGACAAGCAAAGTAGCATACACTGACCTGGTTCAAACGTCTCTGTTGTTCTTAAAACGTCGAATACATCGTCATTTAAATAGTATGTACCAACTGTTATATTTGTTCACGTCCACACACAATGGGCTATTATTAATATAATATATGTTTAATATCAGAGGTCTTGTATGCGTGCTTCTTTAGATTGAATTGTTGGTTAATACCTATAATGTTTTGACGATCGTTATTTAGGGAAGCACCAAAACTTGGAGAAGAATACATATGAGTACAGAGCAAATGACGTATCGTACGTATGACATAATCAGATAGTTGTATCTTGTCCATTTTTTTTAATTCTCTGTGGAATAGCATGCTGCAAGACCACTGCCTTGAGAAATTCAACAAGGGGTTTCACCCTATTTAGTAGAAAATCCTACGTAATATACAGAAATACAATTTTCTTGAATTGTGTAATAAAAAGAATAACAAGTATCTTGAATTAAAATGAATTTAGTTTAATATATTATATTCATATCTGTATAGTCTTTCAAAAGGAAAGTTAATTCAATATTAAATAAATAGTCTCTTCTTCAATTTTCGAACACTGGTTTAAACAATATTTATTTCATAATGTTCACATATATTATATACACATTATAATAGTAAAACAAGCTTATCAACGCTTATATAAATTCATCTCCTTTCAGAGAAGTCACATTTTGATATGGCTAAGTAACACTTGTTGTTTTTTTTCAAGAAAAATCACAGAAATACAACTTTTAAGTAAAATACTTCTTCTTGTTTAAATGGCTGACGTTATGATAAAAAATACCATAACGAGGGCACGTCAATTCCCGTATGACGTTAGGTAAATGACGTTATGTCGCCTTAGTTAATGATGATATATGAAAGGTTATTAAGGGCTGCCGAAGAAAGAGGAGAAGGATATGTAGGAATCCCTAACGTCTTACTAACGATTCGATTGGTTCTTTAACTTGCTCAGAGGATAGACTCAAATACGCGGGACTTCTCGGTTTACATCCCCATCCGTCGGCCTAAGGGAGAGATTAAAACGACACAACTCATTTCCAGTGGTGTGACTTTCACCTTGATCCTCCGCATTTCAAGTCTACCAGGCCACCTTCGTTATTCAAAATGTAACTACCATAATAAACTGATGTGTAAAACCGCTTTTATTTCACAATAAGTAAAACCGAAGTGTATAAGGTATCAACTGTTTTAAATTGAAAGAATGCAAGAACATATCGAAGAATATTAGCAATTACATAAAATAATTAGAATAATTAATTGCAATTATATTAAAACGTTAACCGGCAATCTTGGTGTTTTAAAGATGAAGGGCCACTCTTTTTGTCGTATTAGCAAATAACAAATTTAACTCTAAAACATCATATAAACATTTCTTTAGAGTCCCGGAGAGCAACATATATTTAAAACCGCTATTAAGTTGCATGTGAAAATAAGTATTATTTGCATGACGTAGATACTTCTTTACCACTGCGTGACAGCACGGGGAAATGAGGTAAATCTAAATTGTATAGCTGCACAACTATTGTCAGATAAGTGATAAATACATTTACCTGTGGATTAATTTACCTGTTCAAAGTTTTCTACGTCATCCAATAAAATCTTATTCTCGCTTTCACAGATATTGCAATGTGTGAATTGTAAATATATATTGTTGAGTATTGATTTCAATTTAAATAAACATGTTCATGAAAAAAACATGGCCGGAGAACTTTAAAACTCGCGGCGTTTCGTTCGGTTCGTTTTTCTACATTACTTGAATATTCATTTGGAAATCATTATTAATAATTTTGTAAAGGAAATTATGTTTGCATTTTATTAATTTTTGATTATATTGCTACAATAATCCATTTCAAACTTCTGTACTTCGTATTCAGATTTAAGTAAAAACGATGTCGGATTGATACACTGAGTTGCTGTAATTTTTCAGTTTGGGTAAATACTTCACTGTTTAATATAATTAAGATGTCTCACTTGTAGCAGTGTTTTCGTGTTGAACAATATATTTTATTTGTCGTAATCACAAGTTTGCTCACAGCATTTACTCATTGGTTCAAGTCTTATCTTACAAATAGAACTCAAGCGGTGAACTTAAACGGTGTTCTCTCTGATAAGCAAATTACGACATGCGGGGTCCCGCAAGGGTCTATTCTAGGGCCTCTTTTATTTATTTTATTCATAAATGACTTGCCTATGTATGTACAGGATAATGTTTCAAACGTTGATATGTATGCAGATGATACTACAATATATGACGTAAATAAATCTAAATTAGAAGTTGAAATGAATTTACAAGCTGCTTTGAATAACGTCAGTACATGGTGTCTAAACAATGGTATGGTATTAAATGCTTCAAAAACAAAAGTAATATTGATAACGACACCCCAGAAACGGACAAGATTAGTTAATCAACCTCTAAATTTGAAATATAAAGACTTAAATCTGGAAATCACAACAGGTGATAAAATTCTTGGCATATATATAAATGAAAACCTTAAATGGGATACGCATATAAAATTTCTTAGGAAGAAAATATCTAGTAATTTGTGGCTATTATCAAGAATTAAAGTATTTATTCCTGTTAATTATAGAATAATGTTTTACAAAGCCTATGTCCAACCACATCTTGACTATTGTAGTATCATTTGGGGTAGTACAAAACAATCAAATATCCAGGTTTTAGTGCGATTACAACGAAGAGCATGTCGTATCATTCTAGGTGAACAATATACCACTTTAAGCGAGGCTTTAAATATAATTAATTCTCTTAATATTGAACAGAGGGTTTCACTTCATAAAGCCAAATTTATGTACAGGGTATCGCAAAATGCAGTCCCGTCATATATTCAAAATATGTTCAATTACAATGTCAGGCGTCCAAATCATTTACGTTCTTCAAATAAATCGGATTTTTTAATACCCAAACCAAATATAGAACTTTTTAAAGGGAGTATGTCTTACTCTGGGGTAAAAGTATGGAATAACATTCCAAATGAAATAAGACAGAGCGAAAGTATTAAAAGTTTTACAGTAAATTATACTAAGTGGATAAATTCGAATCAACAGTCATAAAGCTAAAATTGTAAATATGGCCATATGTAAGTCTGTAAGTTAAACCTCTGCCGCCATATGTATGTATTATGTTGTTGTGTAACATTGTTATCATGTTGATCATGTTTATGAATAATGCTAACTTTGAATTTGTTATGCTGATTGTTATATTGTTATATAATTATGTATTTGTATGTATGTAAATATTGCTTTAGAGGGCCCCAAGGAAGATTAGTTTATACTAATTGGGTTACCCTCTGTAAATAAAGACTTTCATTCATTCATTCATTCATTGTACATTATTGCATTATCCCATGATTATAGAGGCACTGAAAATGAATTTCTTGACATACTGACACATATTCATAAGGATTACGCACTTAACCGTACATGTTTCCTATACCCCACCTAACGTTGTGAAATGTAAACAATTACGAAATGTCCACAATATCTGTCAAGTTTAAATTAATCGTTTTTTCATGACAAAATGCGTGCCTGAGTTGCATCAAATATTGAATGACGAAATGGACTAGACAAGGACGTATTTCACCACAGTGTTTATATACTTTCCGGACTGTTAAGATTTCACCACAGTGTCTATATTATATAGGCTTTCCAGACTGTTAAGGCGAACACAAGGATAACGTAAGTGAGTGTCTTAAATCTTTATTACTTGTGTACATTTTTTAATCTTTATTACTAGTGTACCCTTTTTAATCTTTATTACTAGTGTGTCATTTTTAATCTTTATTATTTAATCTTTATTACTAGTGTGTCATTTTTAATCTTTATTATTTAATCTTTATTACTAGTGTGTCATTTTTAATCTTTATTATTTAATCTTTATTACTAGTGTACCATTTTTAAACTTTATTACTAGTGTACCCTTTTTAATCTTTATTACTAGTGTACCTCTTTTATGCAGTTTCCTTATGCTATCTAGCAAAATTAATAAACACCGGTTTATTTAAATCAGTTAATAACACATGTGGTGCACAATACAGGACTATTTTTAATCCTTATTTGGTTTGGCATGAAAATTGTGATGGCTGGTTGAGTATAGAATAAAACAATAGTTAATGATAAAATGATTATCAAATTATTACATCATCAAATTGCAAACCACTCTCAAGGTTTATTTAATAATTATTTTACTCCGACAGCGGTTTCACAATTACTATGCTAGCAGACATTTTTATTTTGACTGGGCTAAGTTATGCCATTTCTGACTTATATTCTACTGTCTGCAAAATTACCTGCCATTGGCATACATGTAACTGATCATTATGAAACTAACCCGCCGTATAACGGCACAATTACACTACAAAACCGTTTATGAAAACTCTGTCCACGTGTACATGTCATATAATAATGTATACGTGCCAATTAAAAGTATAGGTTTATTCACGGATTCTCAAAATATGTAATATATACCTCGTCGTCAATAGGTTTAGAAAATGTGTTTATACGTCTTACATGTTGTTGGCGGGGTTATTTGGAAACTTATATATACATGACATTGGGTCTAGAATCTTTAAACCGGTATCAGGACAATACGTTCTTTTTAATGAGATTGCGTACCTCACCCACTATACTCCTTTTGAAAAAAAGAAATTGGGTGGATGATCAAATATACCCATTTTGACCCAGTACACCGATCAGGACCCAATTATCGTGTGTACAAAATGAATATATGTTTTAGCATATATAAATATGCTAAAAACATTTAATCAAAGACTGTGTAGTTTACCCAAAATATGTACAGCACGTGTGGTGCAGGTTTGTGCTTACTTTGATTGATTGTAAAGATGGCCCCATGCTGCGGCCATAAATCTACTCGGCCATTCAATATGTCGCCTTAAGAGCGCTGTATAATTATACTCGGCCATTCAATATGTCGCCTTAAGTGCGCTGTATACATATATGTCGCCTTAAGTGCACTGTATAATTATACTCAGCCACTCAATATGTCACCTTAAGTGCACTGTATAAATATACTCGGCCATTCAATATGTCGCCTTAAGTGCACTGTATAATTATATTCGGCCATTCAGTATGTCACTTTAAGCGCACTGTATAATTATACTTGGTCATTCAATATGTCGCCTTAATTACACTGTATAATTATACTCGGCCATTCAATATGTCGCCTTATGTGCGCTGTATAAATATACTCGGCCATCCAATATGTCGCCTTAAGTGTACTGTGTATAATTATACTCGGCCATTCAATATGTCGCCTAAAGTACAATGCATAATTATACTCGGCCATTCAGTATGTCACGTTCAGTGCACTGTATAATTATACTCGGCCATTCAATATGTCGCCTTAATTACACTGTATAATTATACTCGGCCATTCAATATGCCACCTTAAGTGACTGTATAATTATACTCGGCCATTCAATATGTTGCCTAAGTGCACTGTATAAATATACTCGGCCGTTCAATATGTCGTCTAAGTGCACTGTATAATTATACTCGGCCATTAAATATGTCATCTTAAGTGTACCGTATAATTACACTCGGCCATTCAATATGTCACCTTAAGTGAACTGTATTATTATACTCGGCCATTCATTATGTTACCTTAAGTGCGCAGTTATAATTATTGTTGGAGATCCAATATGTTGCCTGAAGTGCGTTGTATAAATATTATAAAATATACTCGGCCATTCAATATGTCACCTTAAGTACACTGTATAAGTATACTCGGCAATTCAATATGTCGCCTTGAGTGCGCTGTATAATTATACTCGGCCATTCAATATGTTGCCTTAAGTGCGCTGTATAATTATACTGGGCCATTCAATATGTCGCCTTAAGTGCACTGTATAATTATACTTGGCCATTCAATATGTCGCCTAAGTGCGCTGTATAATTATACTCGGCCATTCAATATGGCGCCAAAGTGCACTGTATAATTATACTCGGCCATTCAATATGTCGCCTTGAGTGCGCTGCATAATTATACTCGGCCATTCAATATGTTGCCTTAAGTGCGCTGTATAATTATACTGGGCCATTCAATATGTCGCCTTAAGTGCGCTGCTTAATTATACTCGTCCATTCAATAAGACTCCTAAATGCACTGTATAATTATACTCGGCCATTCAATATGTCGCCTTAAGTGCACGGTATAATTATACTCGGCCATTCAATATGTCGCCTTAAGTGCACTGTATAA
Organism: Cyrtodaria siliqua; assembly: GCA_037043455.1. NCBI lineage: Eukaryota > Metazoa > Mollusca > Bivalvia > Adapedonta > Hiatellidae > Cyrtodaria > Cyrtodaria siliqua. Next base: position 74,841 of record JAWPHD010003046.1, on the reverse strand, counting down.
TTATACTGGGCCATTCAATATGTCGCCTAAGTGCACTGTATTATTATACTCGGCCATCCAATATGTCGCCTAAGTGCACTGTATAATTACAATTGGAAGTAAGCGATAATCAGTTTAATTAAAGAAAGTTAATACCATGTTACATCAAACTTATTGCAGAGAGTTTATGAAGCTATTAAATTGGAATTAATGTTGATAAGTTGGTAGGTAGTTGGTAGTTGGCAGTTGGTTATTCGAATAACCAACTACCAACCAGTTGCCAGTTGGGGATTCGTTTGTATTATTATAATAACAAGGGAATTTGTATGTCTTACTCAAGATTATATGTTAATACAAATAATCAACAACAAAAGGGAAAATTTTAATGTAAAATCTGAATCCCCAACTGGCAACTGGTAGCCAGTTGGTTATTCGTTGCGAATAACCAACTCAACTGGACATTTTGAACCGTCGACTGGCGAGAAAAAAAACCGATAAATTGATGAACAAAAATGACAAAGATGTGATTTTAATCAATATTAAAAGATTATTCACTGCATTTATTTATAAAAAATAATAACTTATACAACAAATCCGAATCCCCAACTGGCAACTGGTAGGTAGTTGGTTATTCGCGGCGAATAACCAACTGGATATTTTGAATCACCAACTGGCACGTAAATTCAATAAATTGATGAATATAACATGTTTTCTTCATTGCATAGATATAAAAAAAATATATATAGTAGCGACTTATACAAAAATCCGAATCCCCAACTGGAAACTTTGAATCACCGACTGGCATATAAATTCTATAAATTGATGAACAAACGCCGAAAAGATGTGATTTTTATCAATACAAACTGTTTATCACGGCATACATTAATAAAAAAATAATAATAGCGACTTATACAACAATTCCGAATCCCCAACTGGCAACTGGTAGGTAGTTGGTTATTCGCGGCGAATAACCAACTGGATATTTTGAATTACCAATTGTCACGTAAATTCAATAAATTGATGAACAAACGCGTCAAACATGTGCTTATGATCAATATAACATGTTTTCTTCATTGCATAGATATAAAAAATAAATAAAGTAGCGATATATACAAAAATCCGAATCCCCAACTGGCAACTGGTAGGTAGTTGGTTATTCGCGGCGAATAACCAACTGGATATTTTGAATCACCGACTAGCATATAAATTCAATAAATTAATGAACAAACCCGGCAAAGATGTGATTTTGATCAATACAAACTGTTTATCATTGCATACATTAATAAAAAAATAATAAAATAACGACTTATACAACAATTCCGAATCCCCAACTGGCAACTGCTAGGTAGTTGGTTATTCGCGGCGAATAACCAACTGGAAATATTGAATCACCGACTGGCATATAAATTCAATAAATTGATTAACAAACGCGCCAAAGTTGTGAATTTGATCAATACAAACTGTTTATCATTGCATACATTAATAAAAAAAATAATAAAATAGCGACTTATACAACAATTCCAAATCCCCAACTGGCAACTGGTAGGTAGTTGGTTATTCGCGGCGAATAACCAACTGGATATTTTGAATCACCAACTGGCACGTAAATTCAATAAATTGATGAACAAACGCGGAAAAGTTGTGATTTTGATCAATACAAACTGTTTATCATTGCATACATTAATAATAAATAAAACATTAACGACTTATACAACAATTCCGAATCCCCAACTGGCAACTGGTAGATATTTTGAATCATCAACTGGCACGTAAATTTAATAAATTGATGAACAAATGCGTCAAACATGTGCTTATGATCAATATAACATGTTTTCTTCATTGCATAGATATAAAAAATAAATAAAGTAGCGATATATACAAAAATCCGAATCCCCAACTGGCAACTGGTAGGTAGTTTGTTATTCGCGGAGAATAACCAACTGGAAATTTTGAATCACCGACTAGCATATAAATTCAATAAATTAATGAACAAACCCGGCAAAGATGTGATTTTGATCAATACAAACTGTTTATCATTGCATACATTAATAAAAAAATAATAAAATAACGACTTATACAACAATTCCGAATCCCCAACTGGCAACTGCTAGGTAGTTGGTTATTCGCGGCGAATAACCAACTGGAAATATTGAATCACCGACTGGCATATAAATTCAATAAATTGATTAACAAACGCGCCAAAGTTGTGAATTTGATCAATACAAACTGTTTATCATTGCATACATTAATAAAAAAAATAATAAAATAGCGACTTATACAACAATTCCAAATCCCCAACTGGCAACTGGTAGGTAGTTGGTTATTCGCGGCGAATAACCAACTGGATATTTTGAATCACCAACTGGCACGTAAATTCAATAAATTGATGAACACACGCGGAAAAGTTGTGATTTTGATCAATACAAACTGTTTATCATTGCATACATTAATAATAAATAAAACATTAACGACTTATACAACAATTCCGAATCCCCAACTGGCAACTGGTAGATATTTTGAATCATCAACTGGCACGTAAATTTAATAAATTGATGAACAAATGCGTCAAACATGTGCTTATGATCAATATAACATGTTTTCTTCATTGCATAGATATAAAAAAATAATATAGTAGCGACTTATACAAAAATCCGAATCCCCAACTGGCAACTGGTAGGTAGTTTGTTATTCGCGGAGAATAACCAACTGGAAATTTTGAATCACCGACTGGCATATAAGTTCAATAAATTGATGAACAAACGCGGCAAAAATGTGATTTTGATCAATAAAAACTGTTTATCATTGCATACCTTAATAAAAAAATATTAATATCGCCGCGAATAACCAACTACCTACCAGTTGCCAGTTGGGGATTCGGAATTGTTGTATAAGTCGCTATTTTATTATTTTTTTATTAATGTATGCAATGATAAACAGTTTGTATTGATCAAAATCACAACTTTGGCGCGTTTGTTAATCAATTTATTGAATTTATATGCTAGTCGGTGATTCAAAATATCCAGTTGGTTATTCGCCGCGAATAACCAACTACCTACCAGTTGCCAGTTGGGGATTCGGATTTTTGTATATATCGCTACTTTATTTATTTTTTATATCTATGCAATGAAGAAAACATGTTATATTGATCATAAGCACATGTTTGACGCGTTTGTTCATCAATTTATTGAATTTACGTGCCAGTTGGTAATTCAAAATATCCAGTTGGTTATTCGCCGCGAATAACCAACTACCTACCAGATGCCAGTTGGGGATTCGGAATTGTTGTATAAGTCGTTATTTTTTTATTTTTTTTATTAATGTATGCAATGATAAACAGTTTGTATTGATCAAAATCACATCTTTGCCGCGTTTGTTAATCAATTTATTGAATTTACGGACCAGTTGGTAATTCAAAATATCCAGTTGGTTATTCGCCGCGAATAACCAACTACCTACCAGTTGCCAGTTGGGGATTCGGATTTTTGTATATATCGCTACTTTATTTATTTTTTATATCTATGCAATGAAGAAAACATGTTATATTGATCATAAGCACATGTTTGACGCGTTTGTTCATCAATTTATTGAATTTACGTGCCAGTTGGTAATTCAAAATATCCAGTTGGTTATTCGCCGCGAATAACCAACTACCTACCAGTTGCCAGTTGGGGATTCGGAATTGTTGTATAAGTCGCTATTATTATTTTTTTATTAATGTATGCCGTGATAAACAGTTTGTATTGATAAAAATCACATCTTTTCGGCGTTTGTTCATCAATTTATAGAATTTATATGCCAGTCGGTGATTCAAAGTTTCCAGTTGGGGATTCGGATTTTTGTATAAGTCGCTACTATATATATTTTTTTTATATCTATGCAATGAAGAAAACATGTTATATTCATCATTTTATTGAATTTACGTGCCAGTTGGTGATTCAAAATATCCAGTTGGTTATTCGCCGCGAATAACCAACTACCTACCAGTTGCCAGTTGGGGATTCGGATTTGTTGTATAAGTTATTATTTTTTATAAATAAATGCAGTGAATAATCTTTTAATATTGATTAAAATCACATCTTTGTCATTTTTGTTCATCAATTTATCGTTTTTTTTTCTCGCCAGTCGACGGTTCAAAATGTCCAGTTGAGTTGGTTATTCGCAACGAATAACCAACTGGCTACCAGTTGCCAGTTGGGGATTCAGATTTTACATTAAAATTTTCCCTTTTGTTGTTGATTATTTGTATTAACATATACTCTTGAGTAAGACATACAAATTCCCTTGTTATTATAATAATACAAACGAATCCCCAACTGGCAACTGGTTGGTAGTTGGTTATTCGAATAACCAACTGCCAACTACCAACTACCTACCAACTTATCAACCATATTGGAATTATGTGGTACTCTATACCCGGTAAAGGTGCTCATAAATCAGTTACTACTACTACTGCTGCTGCTGCTGATGATGCTGCTGATGCTGCTGCTGCTGCTGCTACTGCTACTGCTACTGCTACTACAACTACTACAACAACTACTACTACTACTACTACTGCTACTACTACTACTACTACTACTACTACTACTACTACTACTACTACTACTACTACTACTACTACTGCTATTACTACTACTACTCCTACAACAACAACAACTACTACTACTACTACTACTACTACTACTACTACTACTACTACTACTGCTACTGCTACTGCTACTGCTACTGCCACTGCTACTGCTACTGCTACTGATACTGCTACTGCTACTACTCTACTACTATTACTACTACAACAACTGCTACTGCTACTGCTGCTGCTGCTGCTGCTGCTACTGTTGCTCCTGATGATGTTACTGCCGCTACTACTACTGCTGCTTCTGCTACCGCTACCGCAGCCGCTGCCGCTGCTTCTGCCGCTGCCGTTGCTGCTGCCGCTGCCACTGCTACTGCTACTGCTACTACTACCGTTACCACCACTACTACTACTACTACTGCTGCTGCTGCTGCTGCTGCTGCTGCTGCTGCTGCTGCTGCTATTTCCATTGCCACTGTCACTTCCACTGACAATGCCACTGCTATTGCTACTGCTACTTCTACTGCTACAGCTACCGCTACTACTATACTACAGATGCTGCTGCTACTGCTACTGCTACTGCTGCTGTTGCTGCTGCAGCTGCTGCTGCCACTGCCACTGCCACTGCCACTGCCGATACCACTACCACTACCCCTACCACTTCTACTACTACTACTATGCTGTTGCTGCTGCTGCTGCTACGCTACAGCTACTGATATTGCTCCTGCTACTGCTACTATTACTACGACTGCTGCTGCTGCTACTGCTACTGTTGCTGTTGCTGCTGCTGCTGCCGCTGCCGCTACCGCTTCCACTACTACTACTACTACTACTACTACTACTACTACTACTACCACTACCACTACTATTACTACTACTAATAATACTACTACTACCACTACCACTACTACCACTACTACTACTACTACTACTACTACTACTACTACTACAGTCACTACCACTACCGCTACAGCTACCACTACCACTTCCACTACCACTACTACTACTACTACTACTACTACTACTACTACTACTACTACTATTACTACTACTACTTAGAACCGTCAAATTGATTAAATTATGCAAAGTTAGTTTTACTTTCTTATTGTAATATGTGGCAAACAAAAATTGGATTAATTGAATTTTGTTTATTAACGCAGCGAGTTTTTCATGAATCAAACTTACCATTTTTAACTTTAATTACGAACAAAAATATAATTCACCAGAAGTCGTGTTTGTTTATGAACTTGCGTTCGTTGTGACACTGTCAATTTCCCTACTATACACTTTTCAATAAGCAAATACGCAAACTGTTTGGAATAATTTAATGTAGTTTTTTTGATAAGAAACGCAACGATTTGTATCATTCCGTCTCCACATAATCTTTATTTATTTCTGCCAACAAGAAGGAATCCCAGCCACTTCAGTTCCAGAGCACAAATCAGAGAATGTTTTATAAACACTATGTTGCCCTTCCTTGAAGCACCTGGCTTTGCCACAGAAGATAAATAAACGTTTTTACGAGGGCAAATTGTCTGTGTTCTACAATAACCTTTATTAATGCAGGAAATAAAAACCTGTTTAAGTTTACTCTATCTTGTCCGCACTTCATAATTCATGCAGTATTATGAAATGAGTGTTGACACATTGACAAGACGTTTACATCTTCCGCATCACGTGGTCTACAAGATGCCAACTCATTTAAGATTTGGAATCCTATTCTGTAACTGAATTTTATACATTTATCTGAGTTATAAGTTATATTTTTCGTAGGCATTTCAGGCCCTTGTTCATAGGCACGGCCTTACAAGAATGAATGAATGAATGAATGAATGAATGAATGAATGAATGAATGAATGAATGAATGAATAAATGAACGAATGAATTATTTAAATAAGAATGAATGAATGAATGAACGAACGAACGAACGAACGAACGAACGAACGAACGAAGAACGAACGAATGAATGAAATTGTATGGCATGTTGACTCATACTTCATAATGCGCAGGAAAAGTGATGCGAATGAACATAAATTATTAAGTTATTGAACATGTAATCGGTCAAAACTCTACGTTTAAAAAACTATTTGCAAATAATAAAAGGATACAAAGTCAATGTAGATAGTAATAAATACTAAACAGGTGATCCCTTGGAAGCAACAAAAACAAACAAGAGAGAAAAGAAGCAGACTTAGTTTTATTGAGTCTGTTCATGAGAGGTAATTATAAGATGCAGTACCTCTCACGCCTCCTAATAAGTCAACAAATTCTCGCTAACAGGTGTGTCAACAGATTGTGGACCCTATGATCACATCTAAATCTTGAGACGACGGTTGCGTTTGACGTTTGTCTTCAATCGTGTCGTGTCATTCCCTTCATGGTTTATTCTATTGTTTCCCTGTCTTCTGCCAAGTCATCGGGTACTTTCTTTGTGGCTTTCAATGCTTTTGTGCTTATATTCATATATACATGATCATCTTTGTTTTATACTTATATTGCCTATTAATGCTGCCTAGTTTGTAAGAGGACATAGCATGGCTGATATTTCATTATTTCCACCTTTTTATTGGGATGACAATACAGTAAGCGTGATGTTTGGAGCACCCGAGAAACTGGTTTAAACACCAGCGGCCTTTTTACCACTGACCGTTCCATGGCGATACACCTATTGTCAACCCATATTTTTGTTTATGGGCACGGGGGCTTACTTTGCTTTTTTTTTCTTGGTAATTGTTGGTTGTTTTGTATGCGTATTTTTGTTAAACTCTGTTTTGTGAATACTACATTTCATGCTTTAAATTTTCGGTAACTAGGAAGGAATTTACGAGTATAACTAAATAACGTTCACCCATAAACTGTTCTATGGGATATAGTACTGGAAAGTCCGCTCTCTTTGCGTTATATGCAGTGAATACGCATTTATTGAAGTAAATATAAAGAAAACTTTAGTTCAAAGCGAGGCATTAGAAACCTTGTTAACCTAACCATGTAACATATGCAGAGTTTATAAGAAGGTCATGAAATACGGTTATTAAGTCATATATTGCATCACGACAACATACAATGGCCCAAATTAGTTGCCAGACGAACAATAACCATCACAAATGCACCTGTGGAAATAAAAGTAAAAACGTTATTTCTTTTGCTTACATAAATGCTTACTATTATATATGATTTATAACGAACGCAGATAATGTGTTTACTGATTTTTCCCCCCGTAAAACGTATGTGCGACATGATCCATTTAATTTTGATAATACAAGCATTTGATTTAAACAAACTGTTCCTATAACCTGCACTTCCGAGACACGGCCATCTTTGACCATGGGGACTTCATTTGAACAAACTGGATAGTCTAGGCAAAAACTGTCGAAATCTGTCCAGCGGTTCTTGAGAAGAAGATTTATATGGTAATGGCGGCCATCTTGGATGTCGCGCTGACGTCATTTGTATACTTTCAAGGCATTGACCGCAATATCATCTATTTGAAATTTGGTCAAAATTGGCCAATCGGTTTTTGAGAAGAAGTCGTTTGAAGCAAAAGTTAACGACGTACGACGGACGAAGAGTGATCCCAATAGATAGGCTCAGGTGATCTAAAAACAACAACAATAACAACTGTAATTTAAACACGTGTAGCCTTTCTTATACTTGATTTTAAGAACATGCTTAAATAACTATATCTCATCAAATCATATTTGACAAGAACTAACTCACGATGAATGTTTAGAGTTGGGGTGGTCATGGTTCAGTGGAAGAGTGCCGAACTTGTGATCGGAGTGTCCCCGGTTCGATCCTCCGCCGCACCATATCCGTTGTGTCCTTGAGCAGATACTTTACCCACATTGCTTAGTACTGGTTCTACCCGGGATGCCTGCATATAATACCCGAAAGTGGGTGATGCAGTATTAATAGATAGATGGATGGATGGATGGATGGATGGATGGATGGATGGATGGATGGATGGATGGATGGATGGATGGATGGATGGATGGATGGATGGATGGATGGATGGATGGATGGATGGATGGATGGATGGATGGATGGATGGATGGATGGATGGATGGATGGATGGATGGATGGATGGATGGATGGATGGATGGATGGATGGATGGATGGATGGATGGATGGATGGATGGATGGATGGATGGATGGATGGATGGATGGATGGATGGATGGATGGATGGATGGATGGATGGATGGATGGATGGATGGATGGATGGATGGATGGATGGATGGATGGATGGATGGATGGATGGATGGATGGATGGATGGATGGATGGATGGATGGATGGATGGATGGATGGATGGATGGATGGATGGATGGATGGATGGATGGATGGATGGATGGATGGATGGATGGATGGATGGATGGATGGATGGATGGATGGATGGATGGATGGATGGATGGATGGATGGATGGATGGATGGATGGATGGATGGATGGATGGATGGATGGATGGATGGATGGATGGATGGATGGATGGATGGATGGATGGATGGATGGATGGATGGATGGATGGATGGATGGATGGATGGATGGATGGATGGATGGATGGATGGATGGATGGATGGATGGATGGATGGATGGATGGATGGATGGATGGATGGATGGATGGATGGATGGATGGATGGATGGATGGATGGATGGATGGATGGATGGATGGATGGATGGATGGATGGATGGATGGATGGATGGATGGATGGATGGATGGATGGATGGATGGATGGATGGATGGATGGATGGATGGATGGATGGATGGATGGATGGATGGATGGATGGATGGATGGATGGATACTTTTGAGAAATGTTGATGCAATGTCGGAAAACGGAGCTAGGGGAGATAATCAATGCATCTCTGACTTGCACTTCAAAAAGGTGGGGATCTGCGATGGCTCACCATCGACTACATCTAGTTAGAGATTATAATCTGGTAGGGATATCTTTATTTACACTGTCCCATTTATTGGGATGACAATAGGGTAAGAGTGAGGTTTGGTGAACCCTACAACTTGGTTTAAACCCCCAACGACCTTTTTGCCACTGACCGTTCCAAGACGCTAGCCCTTTTGTCAACCCTTGTGTATTTGTGATGTCTTATCTTGCCTTTTATTCATCTTTATATATAGTTGTTCTTTGTTTCTTTGTGTGTTTGTGGTTGACTGTCGTCCTTGAATACTGCTTTTCCTGTTCGATTTTTTTATATCTACTTTTAATACTGCCCTTCGTTATTCAAAACATTACTACCATAATAAAATGATGTAAGAAACCGCGCTTATTTCGCAATAAATAAGGTCAAAATGTGTGAGGTACTTTGGCCAGTTTGACAAAGTCCTCGGGGATTTTGTTTCTGTGGACGTTTTCGCACGCGACATTTTAACATACGTGTTCAATTGGATTAAGATTTCGCAGACCTTGGAAGAACGCTGACATGGTGGTTCTAGCAACATGACATGGGGGCATGTCTTCAGCTACGGACATCCCTCTATTTGCTGAGATATGTGCTATAAGGACTGGCTGCAAAAATTCATCTTCGTACCGCCTGGCATCAAGATTACCATTGATGTGGACAATAGACGCCATTTTGAAATTATGACCTTTTGTTTTGAGGTTGTTAAATTTTGTTGTTACAGTTGATATATTTTCATCAAACCAAGTACCGTAATACTTTAGACCACCATGCTAAAAATATTTCATGGGTATCCGGTGAAGATAGGGAATTTCAACCCGAGGTATAACTGTTTTCATCGGAACCGAGGCTGTGCAGAGGTTCCGATTGAAACAGTTATACCGAGGGTTGGAATTTTCCTATCTGAACCGGATACCCATGATTGATTCTTTTTCTTGCATACCATATACATTCTGCGCGTTGACGTCGCCAACTACTAGCGTTTTGCATGTTTATTTACACAATGACGTCATGCAACTGTCATTGTTGATATCAGAGCGCGACTTTTATCTTCCCCCATGTGGAAGATCAGGCTTTCCGGCACCCATGTAAAACGCGGATAACCTTATCCGGCATGCAAGAATAATCATTATTTCATGATTATAGAGACAATTCTGAATGGTTACATACTCGAATATATTGCGTCAATTCATGGGAACATCAAGGTTCAGTCACATCACACCAATATTAAAGGATCTCCATTGGCTTCCCGTGCAATATAGAGTGAAGTACAAAATTCTTACCCATACATTCAAAGCTCTTCATGGCCAATCACCAGTATATATCAAAGACATGATACAAATTTACAGACCAACACGAAATCTACGCTCAGCACATCAATCATCGACACTGGTGGTTCCATCAAAAAGTAAACAAGTGAAATACGGTGACGGGTGCTTTACATCAGCTGCGCCTACATTGTGGAACTCATTACCATCAAATATTAGAGACTGTGAAACACTTCAAAGTTTCAAGAGACAGTTAAAGACCTTTTACTTTTTGCAAGTCTACGGCCGCCTTATCTGAACAGTTTGCAGCGCATGGCGCACCGAGCTCGCTCGGCAGTCAATCTGTTCAGGCAGCAGACCTTAATATCAATTACTGTGACATTGAAAGTGCGAGTTCCTTGCTAGTAGTTTTGCAATTAAAATTAAATAGTTTTCTTATAGCATTTTTTAAAGATTTAACATTTTTAATTTGTATGTTGCTGTTATTTCTATTTTTATTGATCCGATTCTTAAAAGAATATATTCAATGTATATTGTTAGCCTTAATGAGTCGATTTTTAACAATATTCTGTTTTAAGTTTTTAGTATTTAAACAATGTAGTCTTAATCGTAATAACTCATTTGATTTTTGTGACCTTATATTATGTGTTTTAATATTCTTAAAGCTTTTGAGGTTTTTTAGTGTTAATTTTCATACTAGTAGTGATTTTCTGCCTTTATTCCTGTGATATTTTATGTTTATTGTACAGCGCCTTTGAACGTATCTTGTGTATGAAAAGGGCGCTATATAAGTTTGGTATATAATAATAATAATTCTACTTTTAACATACCCCTGTACCCTACTCCCCCACTTAAACGTTTTCCAAATGTAAACCATTACGAACTGTCCAGAATATATGTCACGTTTAATTAACCGTGTACTTGCCTGCGTTGAATCAAATATTGAAAGACGAAATGGACTAGACAACGAACGTATTTCAGTGTTGTCTACATACATATCTGGACGTATTTCAATAGTGTTTACATACTTATCGGACTACTAAGGCGAACAGCAGCATAACGTAAGTGAGTGTCTTTAATCTTTAGTAATAGCGTTTTATGCATTTACATGCAAAAGTAGTAACATATATTCCATTTAACTATACAGTTCTCTGGATGATAATTTATGCTGCACATCCAAGGATACAATAACAAATCAAATGTTAAAGAGTTAAAGAGACACACGGCAATCTTGGAATGTTTATCAAATCATTAGAATTAGCGTCTCGATTGATTATTTCAGTATCATTTTTACTTTAATCATGGTTGCATAGAATTAAAAAAAAATTGGGTTTATAATTTGTTTTCATTATTCTACCATTTGCTTAAAGGGGCACTGTCCTTAAGTAAGCAGATATTGAGCATAGCCAAATAACTGTCTTATTGTTATTCAGTGACATGTCTACATGAAAACATTACCATAGACCCAGATAAGCTAGTAGTAATACATTCGTGAGTTTGAAAGAAAAAAAGTTTTATTTATTATTTGTAAATAATGTGGGAACCACATTATTTACATTTTCTCCTGATCACATGACAACCATTAGCGCATTAGCTTTTATATATTGTATCTCTTATGTAATACATATGGCCCGGTTAGCTCAGTCGGTAGCGATTCGACTACTATTACCTGCGAGTGTAATTTTAGTGTGGGTTACGAGTTTAACCCACGAAGCGGTACTTCTTTTTTTGTATCGCTATTGAATTCTGTCAAACAATCTCGGTTTTATTTAATAAATATGCAATATTGGTTGGTGTTTTATGTTTGTCAGCGTAATTATTTTGTGTTTTATAGGCTAAAAGTTAAGGACATTGTCCATTTAAATATATTATTGGTGGAATATAATCTACCGTTAAAAAGCTATTGTCTGTACAATATTCTTAGAATTAATAGTAATGATTGAACAAATGCAAATAATGTAAAAAAAACAACACACAAACGGGACGCCCCGAGTTTTAAGAATTTCAAGATTGCCGTGTGTCCCTTTAAAACATGAATTGGGTTAGCGGAATAAAAAACAACAACACTACTAAATAAATTTACTATCAAGTATCAATTATTGTTTGGCATGTTTGGTTAAGAAGGGCATAAAACAACAGTTAATGATAAAATGAAACAACATTAAATTACATCATTAAATTCCAAACCACTCTTAAGGTTTATGAATTATTGTTTTGCTCCGACACCGGTCTTAACAATTGTTATGGTTACACATAAGTTTAACTTCGCTAAAAGTTTCTCCATTGCCTTCCATTGTCATATGACTATGCTTCAAATCTGTAGAAAACACCAACCTCCTATTTATACTGAGAGACGTACTGCTTCATGAAGATAAACATGTCTGCTATTAAAATGCAACATGGGTGTTTAGTTACTTGTAAGGAAGTATTTTTAGCAAGTTTACAAACACTGGGACAAATGTCAAGATTTACTAAGCTTCTCACTCATTCATACCCAGGCTATTTTCACTTTTAATATTCGTATTTAAAGTTGGATAACAGAAATAAGTAACCTCTCACAGAAACACATATAATATTGAAACGGTGTAATAAGTATTTGAAATACATTTTAGTGAAGGTTGACAAAGGGTATAATAGTGATTTTAAGAGTAAATTATGTTTCAATAATTCAATTTAACATAAGAACATGCATTGCGAAATTCTTCTGCATCAGTGGGTCCAACAAACTGTTCGACGCGGTCGACGCAAAAAACAGGAACTACGTTTTGCGTAGTACGCAGGACCGGTTCACAATACGAATTCAGAATATATTACTGCAATATATGCAACGTGTGTATACATGCTCCTTAAAGACCAGATGACCTTAAAATGCCATGCCATATGACGACGTTCTTCATCTGACAATTGGCGGTGTACTGCATCCCTCCATTCTGTATCATACTTTAGATGTTTTCGTCATAAAAAAAAACTTACTGAGATAACTTGAGAACAGGAGAAGTAGGTATTAAAGTCAAACAGGAAATAGCTTTCGCAGAAAAAAATCATTAAAACAAACGACAATTACTAAGAATCAAAGCATGTGCTATCACAAGCACAAACGGGTTGACAATAATGCTACCGGCTTAGAACAGTCAGTGGCAAAAAAGGCCGCCGGGGTTTAAAGCCAGGTTGTATGGTGCACAAAACCTCACTCTTGCCCTGTTGTCATCCCCATAAAACGGGACAGTGTTAATTAATAAATCCCCACCAGGCTATAGTCACTAACAAACAAGGCATACATTAATAGGCATTAATAGGAAATTTACAAATAATACATAGATGATCATGTATATATGAATATAAAAACAAGAGCATAGAAAGCCACAATATAAGTACTTTATCACTTGAAGCTAGTAGCTAGAGAGCAACACAAGAACAACTCATTAAGGGTACGACAAGACACGATTTAAGACGAACACCTAGGCCATTGTCCCTTGAGGATTTACTAGTAGGTAGTCTGTCCGGTAATCGTACAATCAAAGAGGAAATCGTATTGGCGAACTGTAATTGGGTCAACCACTATGCATGCAGTGCGTTGTAAAGTGATAGGGGCATAAACGTTTTTGATAAAAAACATTAACAAGTTTAATAACGTATGACAGTGATTATGACCAAGTATCTTACGAAGTTTGTAAATCAGGTCAACATAGAAGTCAGGTTGTGATAGTTCTTGTCGCAGAAGAGTTTTCAAATTACTTTTATATTTGAAAGGTAGATCAGGATTACGATGCCGTTACCCTGCATAGGAGACGCCATTTTGCGTTTAAAGCACAGCTGTTTTCTTAGGTTCTAGCATCAATGCTAAATGGAATGTAGTGACACTGACAAGCGATCTTTATTATTGAGAGTATTGAAACTCGTGGAAGACTGTGTAAGCATTATCAAAATCAGATAATAAACAACGACGATATGACCATTTGAAGGTTGTTCTAAAACGGATATGAGAGCCGCCATTTTGAGAAAAATGATGCCATAGTTCTGAATTACCATTTATCACATAACTTACGTTGTGGGAGTGGAATAACACCATTCTATATTTTTCGATATACCACTAGTTATATAAGTATGCAAATAAGCCTAGTATGCGCTGTCAAAACACCCATCGATAATGACTATGATCCAATTCCTACGGTTTATATCGGTTTTGCGTGTTAAAGCGACAGGCAAAATGCAATAAAAGTCGATATGTGAGTTATGTGATAAGTAGAACATTCGTTCTCATTCATTATTGAATTTATTGAACTCGTTACCAAATATGATATAATGCTCGGCAAGAGACTCGCATTATATCATTTTGCCAACTCGTTTAATAACTTCAATAATGAATGAGTACTCATGTAAGATCCTCTATATATAGCATGTTGATAAATATTATTTAAAGCAAAGAAAATCACTGCAAATCAGTGCAAAATCCTTTACTGGTCATTATGTATTATAGCACTATAGTACACTTATTTTTCATACTTTTGCTATGATTTCCACCCCCACATTCACACACTTATAAATCATTTAAATGACATATTTATAAATATTCCATGTAAGATAAATTAGAACTGTGATGTCATAGTTTTGAAAATGGCGGGTTCCATATCCGTTTCAAAAGAACCTTCAAGTGATCATATCTTCCTCGTTTATCATCCGATTCTGATATTTCACCCTTGACCGAGGTTTTCAGAACTCCCAATAATAATGATTGTTTGAATGTATGCCTACATTCCCGTTAAAGGCCAGGGTTGAGTATAAAAAAAACAAAATGATCCCGGAGAAACTTTTCTGATCATTTTATGCATTATGCTGCTCAGAGAGGTTTAATCACAAATTTCTAGATAAAAAAGCATTTTTAAACCATAAAATTTGGCATGTAAATACATTAAACTTTACTCTATACATATATATCAAAATAATTATACAATGTATTTATTTTCCATACTTTCTAGAACAAAACTTTTATTCCTAACTGTCAAGTTTTGAATTTGGTGCATCTATTAATAGCTGTACCTTTTAAAAAAAATAAGATCAGTGATTGGTCAGAGTGCTGAAACTTTTATCTTGAAGCAGACGAAATACTAACTGGCTACAGTGTATACATAATGACGGTAGGCTCTACCTAACGCTGGGGTTTAATATAAGTTATATTATGTATCATCTGTTCATGTTTATTTACTCTTGTCTAGATGCATATCTTGCTTTTTTTATTTCGCTTTCGTCGATACGTAGTTTTGAATAAAAAAAAAATCCCGATTTGTTTCAATGACGCGCTGTAACCAAAACCACTTGAAGATAAGTGATGACGTCACTAAATAATTATGTAAGATCATGCAGCAAATTACGTGTACACATATAATGTTCATATATCGGAGAAGCCAGACAACGAAGTCAGTAGGTTAACTATTACAAACGATGTGAAATGGAACAAAAACAAGAGATTCATTAGTAAACCCATTTAGATAATGCGCAAAGCCAATTCCCTACTAAAAACGTTGATTCCGGTTTTTATAAAAATCGATGGTTTAAATCACAGTCGTTACAAAAATTCAAAACAGTTAAGCAGATTTATCCAAGTAGAACAGTATTAAAATACTTGATAAAAGCATGACTAAAATAGAGAAATTGTATTTAGACTGCTTAATGAATTTGTAATATGGACTTTACCGTCATATTTATGACATCATTAAGTTGATATACTTGTAGTTGTATGTTGTTACGTATGTTGTTACGTAATTACCATTGACAGTGACTTATATATCCATGGGGCCGGGTGCTTTATAATTATATCGCAAAACTCCAAACAAACAAACTTCCCTATAGAAAGACAATACGGTTCCACACAGTGGACCGACTGTTCTCAATTACTGAAAAACATAAACGTTACTGAGGTTCGGATCTCTCGGAATTTAAACACCACCATGTTTTCTCTTATTTAGGCTTATATTTCTTGTCAACGGGAGAAGCCTACAGTTTCATGTGGCAGTAACCGAAATGACACACTTTCGAGTTCTCACGTTAATAGGTTTGATAGGTATGCCGGCCATTCATATCAAAGAGTAGATTATAATGCTGGGATATTGAAGGGATATTGTGTGCGTGATCGTCATACCGGTTATTCAAGCGTTCATTGATTATGCCAACTATTCAAGGTGTTCATGATTATGCCAGTTATTCAGGGGTCTGATGGTTGTGCCAGCTAGTCAAGGGCAGTTATTCAAGGGTCTGATGGTTATGCCAGCTAGTCAAGGGCAGTTATTCAAGGGTCTGATTGTTGTGCCAGCTAGTCAAGGGCAGTTATTCAAGGGTCTGATGGTTATGCCAGCTAGTCAAGGGCATTTATTCAAGGGTCTGATGGTTATGCCAGCTAGTCAAGGGCAGTTATTCAAGGATCTGATGGTTATGCCAGCTAGTCAAGGGCAGTTATTCAGGGGTCTGATGGTTATGCCAGCTAGTCAAGGGCAGTTATTCAAGGGTCTGATGGTTATGCCAGCTAGTCAAGGGCAGTTATTTAAGGGTCTGATGGTTATGCCAGCTAGTCAAGGGCAGTTATTCAAGGGTATGATGGTTATGACAGTTATTCAACGGTCTGATGGTTATGCAAGTTAGTCAAAGGTCTGATGTATATGCCAGTTAGTCAAAGGTCTGAGGGTTATGTCGGTCATTAAAAGGTCTGACGGTTATGACAGTTAGTCAAAGGTCTGATGTATATGCCAGTTGGTCAAAGGTCTGATGGTCATGCCACTAATTCAAAGGTACGATGGTTATGTCGGTCATTCAAAAGTCTGATGGTTAAGCCGGTTAATCAAGGGCCTGATGTTTATGCCAGTCAGTAAAGGGTCTGATGCTTATGTTAGTTAGTCAAGGGTTAGGTATTATGCAAATTAATCAATGGTTTGGTGATCATCCCAGTTCGTCAACGGTTTTGTGATTATGCCAGTTAGTCAAGGGTTTTGTGAGTATACCAGTTAGTCAAAGGTTTGGTGATTATTCCAGTTAGTCAAGGGTTGTGCGGGTATGCCAGTTAGTCAATGGTTTGGTAATTATTCCAGTTAGTCAAGGGTTTTGTGATTATGCCAGTTCGTGAAGGGTTTTGTGAGTATACCAGTTAGTCAAAGGTTTGGTGATTATTCCAGTTAGTCAAGGGTTGTGCGGGTATGCCAGTTAGTCAATGGTTTGGTAATTATTCCAGTTAGTCAAGGGTTTTGTGATTATGCCAGTTCGTGAAGGGTTTTGTGATTAAGCCAGTTAGTCAAGGGTTTTGTGAGAATGCCAGTTAGTCAATGGTTTGGTGATTATTCCAGTTAGTCAAGGGTTGTGTGGGTATGCCAGTTAGTCAATGGTTTGGTAAGTATTCCAGTTAGTCAAGGGTTTTGTAATTATGCCAGTTTAGCAATGGTTTGGTGATTATGCCAGTTAGTCAAGGATGTTGTGATTATGCCAGTTAGTCAATAGTTTGGTGATTATTCCAGTCAGTCAAGGGTTTTGTGAGTATGCCAATTAGTCGAGGGTTTTGTGATTATGTCAGTTAGTCAATGGTTTGGTGATTATTCCAGTTAGTCAAACGTTTTATGATTATGCCAGTTTATCAAGGGTTTGGTGATTATGCCATTTAGTCAAGGGTTTGGTGATTATGCCAGTTTATTAAAGGTTTGGTGATTATGCTATTTAGTCAAGGGTTTGGTGATTATGGCAGTTATTCTAGAGCCTGCTGTTTATGGCAGTTAGTCAAGGGTGTGGTGATTATGCCAGATAGTAAAGGGTTCGGTGATTATGCCATTTAATCACGTCTATTCCAGTCGTAGTACGTTTCTTATGTGTATATCTCACTGAATAAAATACACCTTAAATGGCCTTTCAAAATGCTTTTGTCGCTTTTTTAGAAGTGCCAACCAGGCCATAATACGTTAAGCGTGTATTGGCACGAGTTTACAAATGCAGTTATGCTTTAGATTTTTCGCAGTTTAAAGTAGCTATCCCGTCAACAACAGCAAAATTGTACATGTATTAAACGAGTTGGATGAACGTATATCATGCGAAACTGTGCAACTATAATAAGAGTTGTCGTCGCCGACGTTTTACACCTCGAGCAGGATTGTTGTTGTTGATTTAGAATGCATGAATATTTTTATTATGTATATACAACAGTTCTCTCTGTGAGGGTACAGTCGTACTGGAGGATTAGATGCTCAATCAGACCCTGTGATGAGACTGAGGGTTTGCGTCAAGTGATTGTGAGTTTGTTTGTCCGTGTGTCTGTGTGAATACTTAAAAACATTGAACATACAACATTCATCCTGTAACAAATGTTTGCCTTACTGAATGTAAATAGTAAAACAAAGAACAGTTTGCTGAGATAATCATGAATTTGTGTTTCTTCTGAGTCTCTATTTACTTCCGGTTTAATGCTCATGATGTTTCATGGGTACATCTGATAAAGGAAGACAATGCGTGGTTATTATAAGATATATACATAAATCAACATAATTTCAATATATCATAATTTCAATACATGTATATGCATGTTCATTTGCAGTATCAAGATATTGTACACATCATCCGCCTCACAAAACCTGCCTCACAAAATATGTGCCTCATAATATTTTGACATATACAGCATTATTGATTAATGAACTAGAAATGTGTACACGGAACACGGACGCCCTACTGAAAACAGTCCGTGGAAAACGTTAAATGTGAAGTAAAAAGGGCCGTAACTCCGGTAATACTAGGTATATTTTGACGCCGAATCGATATGCACATACTGACATAGGTAAGCATCCTGAAAGGTTTCGAAACAATCGGTCAGAAACTGTGAGAGGAGATAGACACACAAGCTATGTTAACGTAACATTTTACAAAAAAGGCCATAATTCCGTTAATACCGTGACTAAGTCGATTTTGACGCCAAATCGATATGCACATCTTGACATCATAGGTAAGCATTCTGTAAAGTTTCGAAACAATCCGTTGAAAACTGCGGGAACGCGATAGGCAAGCAATATTTTCGGAACGGACAGACGGACGGACGGACATGGCTGATGATATATGCCTCCCTCACAATTCGGTGGTGGGGGCATACAAATAAACTGTTAATATATTTTGCATTTACATTATATCTATACTGAAACAAACAGCTATGGCACCAGTAGACAATACCTTAATGTATGAACGTATTATATGCCGACAGGTACCGTTGGAGACAGGTGATTTGAATGATTTTTTTAAATTTACAGTCGTTATTGACAAGATATTTGTCTCATTCAGAATGAAATTTGTTTTGATTTATTGATTGTTATTATTCAGATATTAAAGGTATTGTCTACTGGTGCGTTAGCTGTTTGGTTCAGTATATTTAGCCTGTGCGAAACGAGTTGAGAGCGAAACGACCTTTTTATAAGTCTAGGCGAAGGCGGAAATCGCTTATTTTGGTTTACGTATCAAAAAATATATTTGATCGTCTCTGCTAATCGATAATATATAAAATATTGAAATAAAAACAAAGAATTGAAGGAGAAATACATTGCTTTTATTTTGCGTGTTTTCGTATTGCGATAAAATAGGCTGACATTTCGTGTTTTTTTAACACATATACGGATATATATGACGGTCGATTTTTTTGTGTTGGAGGCAGACCACCCACATGTCCTGGGTAGAACCAGTACTGTACACCTCGCGCCATCCATAAGAATCGACACTTCCTCACTTACAAGTCGAGCTCCAAGTGGGACTCGAACCCGCAGCGGTGAGAGGCGAAGGTTTAAAACGCAACGTCGTTAACCATTCAGACACGGACATGCCGTTTTTACAGAACATTTATAATAACACAAATACGGAATAGTTTGATGATAAGTTGTCAGTTTTGTCCTGTCAAAGAAGTGCTCTGTAATCAGCCCGTTGTTAAAGGGACACACGACAATTTTGTTATTTGTTATAATTCCCGGCGTTCAGTTCGCTTTTTCTACATAACTTGCGTTATGTGCAAATCATTAATAAAATAGTTGAAATATTTCAACACATATGTAAAGCTATGCTAAAATAATAAAGAAAAAACTGAAAGTCTTAAATTGTACGAGTATTACCTTTAATTTAATTATATGAAACCGATTTAAAGTAATATAAGTAGGTGCTTATGTAAACCTGAATTGCGTGTGATCATCTAAGATAAACAAAAGGCATGCTGTATACCCTGTTGTTATCACCCTTGCCATTTGCCCACTACCACTTCACTTCAATTCCGACCTGTGTAAAAATTAAAAAATAAAATTAGTAAAAACAATGGTATTTGGAATGCAACATAATTAAACACATTTCACACGTTGTATGTAATCTCTTTGCGCAATATATCAGAAATGCTGTATTTATGGTGGAGGTCTGATTATGCAATATATTAGAAATGTTATATTTATGGTGGAGGTGTGATTTCATGATAGATCAGAAATGTTATAGTTATGGCGGATATTATTTTAATATATTCATTTTTTTAAATTTTTAATAGGCATCTTACAAATCAACCCTGTGTGTTACTTTCGGAATCTCTATAATCTGTAATTTCTTTTTTCCTACTCAGACATTACGTGGTCCGAGTATTAACGTTCATAACCCACCCAACCCCTACTTCAAGAAGCGAAAACTGGGTTGGCTGGGGTATGAAATAAAACTTTTATTTCAGTTTAAAAAGTTTGCCTATTGTAAATTTGAAACATTTAATAGGTAATTTTAAACAGGTTATCGCATCTGTTTTAGTGAAACATGTTTTTAAACAAGTTTCATTGTCGAAATATCCGTTATAAAATCCTGCTAATATAAGTTTTCCTATTGCTTAATGGAATTAACTTAATGGAACTAAGGCGGGAACCACGTAATGTTGTGAGTGCATTGTTAATTTATACGAGTTGCCACACGTGTTTCATGTACATGCTATAAACGAGACCGCCACTGAAGACTTTAGTGCAATAACCAGAAAATATAATATTTTTTTATCCCATTTTAACGCTCCTCTTGATAACTGCCTCTTTATATATAACATAACTGTTTCACTCGAAAACCCATGACAATATCTCAAGTGAAATATTCTACGACAGAAAATAATGTTATACAAAGGTCTTGCAACTAACTCTTCTTGGGTGAAGTGATTTACAAAGTTAATAAACTCAGAAAGCTCATCAAAAGCGGTTATGGCCATTTTACAACGCACATCATGTTTAGTGACTTCGCCACTATGCTTTCGTAACGTTGGTCTTCAACCTTGGGTTGTCGTGTTCATTGAGTACTTGCTTTTTGGCGGTTATTTGTTATATTATCTTTCATAACATAAACTGACTTAAAACCGAATCTGCTGCTTGTTTTCTCTTGTTTGCGTTTGTTGCTTCCAATGGATCCCGTTTTTGGTATTTATTGATATTCAGATTAGCGTTTGTTTAATGTTGTCTGGCGGCTGTCACTACAAATCAGTAGTGTACTGGTCCTTTGGGATCATCAAGCCCAATCTGTGTTGCTTTACAGTAGAATATCGCTTAAGTCGGTGTTTGGAGGCGTGAGAGGTGTTGCACTCTACATTACCTCTCATGAACAGTCTCAATAAAACCGGATCTGCTACTTTTTTTTTACTTGTTTGTGTTTGTTGCTTTCAATGGATCCCCTTTCCGGTAAGTCTTGAAATTCATACTAGCGTTTGTTTAGTGCTGTCTGGCGGCTGTCACTACAAATCAGTAGTGTTATTACTTACTGGTCCTGTGGGATCATCAGGCACACTTTGTGTGGCTTTAAAGAATAATGCTTTTCGCTCTTGTTTGTGTTTGTTGCTTTCAAGGGCTCCCAAGTATTTATTATATTCATATACAAATGATCTTCTTTGTGTTATACTTATATTGCCTATTAATATTGGCTAGTTCGTTAGGGGATATAGTCCGGCGGGGATTCTTTATTTACTCTGTCACCTTTACTTGGGTGGCACTATGGTATGAGTGAGGTTTGATGCACAGAACATGGTTTAAATCTTCAGCGGCCTTTTTGCTAAATCTGTTTCACGGTACCCATAGTGTCAATCATTTTTTGTTTGTGGTGTCTCATAATTTGCTTCTGTACATCCTTGTAAGTTTGTTTTTTATTGCGTCTTTATGGTTGACTGTGTTCTAAATGTATTGTTCTTTAGAGCGTATATATAACATAGCGTTAATGTGTTATCGTCTAAAAGTTACCCGTTAACACAATGTACGATAATGTACTAGGACTTTGCCGAAATGTTTCAGTTGTTAGAATATGAACGAATTAATTGGAAATGAACCAAATTTATCTAATGTTTGAAACCATAACAAAATAGAGAACCAGGCACAATTAACTAAGTCTGACGCATTGCATAGACTAGCTTCCTTAGAGGCAAGCCAATCAAGTCCTAGGAAAATAAAGGGCGAGCGACGCCATCAAAAGCGTATCCAAGCATCTCAACACAAACGGCGATTTATTTTGGGAAATCAAGCTTCGCATCTGTCAATAAACGCTTGTTCAGGCGAATACGTTCCATAAAATGACACTGAAACTCCACAAGAAAAGAGTAAGTAATCCTAAAAAGTAATCATACCAAGGGGTGGGCGCGAAACTCTTGTATCTTGGTCCTGATTTATAGATAGTTACAACAGTTTCGCGTTAATAACTCCATAATTATACTAACACTTTTCTTTCATAGTGACACTAGGAATTGAAACTCTGGCACTTACTTTCCTTATGTCTTGTTTTCACGCTCAATAATACGCTACCCCCTTTAAAGATATGGCCATCTTGAAGTTTGCTCAAATACTTTCGGCGTCCCGTTCATCTTAAGATAAGATAAGATAAGATAAGCGACTTTATTTAAAGAGGGTAACATATTTAGTTTAAAACTAATCTTCCACATGGCCCTCTATTATTTACAACATTTTCAACAACAATACATGTTTAATATAAAATGACATATCTGATGTACATTTCCAATTAAATCAAGTTCATCATCTTCTTACATAAGTGGCATATTTGCAATTCAATATTAAAACTTTTTTCAATATAGTTCATAGCAAATTGTATGAGTTTATTACTCATTATATTGCGCAAATAATTATAGGTTATTAGATTTATATTAGGATATATGCACGAGTTCTTTAGGAGTGCAATATGTATGCGCCAAAGAACGAGTGCATATATCCCAATAAAAACCTAATAACCTTTTTTTATTGCATACGCATTTTTATATTAGAAAGAATAGAATAGGTTGTAACATTTAATTTTCACCAAAAACATTTATTTGAAACAAACATATTGTTATTACATAATGGGAATTTTCACAATGAAATCAACATTGTTTACATCACGTGACATACTTTCTTCGAGATGAACGGAAACGAACGAGTATACACTACACACCCAATATGACTTTTCTACACGTCAATATGGGCGAATATTGACGTTTCATGTTACATTGAAAGTAAACGGAGGTTGTAAATGCGTATGCAATAATCTAAGTTAATATATGGAAGAGAAACGAAGAGAAGCGCTTTTAAAAATCTAAATTGTATTATCTTGTATTTAATTATATGCAAGCAAGTTTAAAGTCAAACTGATCATGGTTTTTATTATATTGACGCGTTACTATTAACTCTTGACTAATACTTCATGATTGCGGCGTATCCCTTAAATGGACACGCGGCAATCTTAAAGTATTTATCAAACATTGAAATTAGCCTCTTCATTATTTTTGCAGTATCATTTTGACTTTAAACCTGCTTGCATGTAATTAAATAAAATTTCGAATTTCATTGTTTTCGTCTTACTCTACCATATGATTAAATAAATTATTAGTGCACTATATTCACCAGTTACTAATATGAAAAAAAATAGTTGCTTTACGCTATTCTTTTAATTAATATTAATATTGAACAAATGCAAGTTATGGAGAAAAACAAAGGGGGCGCCGTGAGTTTTTAAAAGAAAATTAGATTACCGTGTGTCCCTATACATATGTTTAAACTCCTCGATGACCGTATCTGTCAAACTATACTGAAAGGAAAAAGAAACGCAGGGTGCGTATTTCCGCTATATATTGCATATACTGCACACTTAATTCCATATATATTCCAAGGAAATCCCAAGATGTTTTGTAAAAAAAAGAGAAAGGACACAACTGTGATGTTGTAGACGTTTTAATCACAGTACACGTTGTAACAAGAAATTCATAAATGCTGAAGTTCCTCTTTGAAAAATTGAGCCAGTTCAGTACTGTATTTAATGTTAAGTGATTGCAACATTTAAAGCCTAAGTTTGCTCACCTGCTTGAGCCAAATGCGCATTCTGACGATAATGAAACTTTAAAGGGGTAACCATTGGTGTGTTCAGTGCTGTTTAAACCTTCTTTCTAAAGGACAGGCCTAATGTCGCCCTGTACCATTCGATTAGCAGTAGCATATTAAACATACAATATATAGCGGAAATACGCACCCTGCGTTTCTTTTTCCTTTCAGTATATATGCATATAGGCTATGCTTTATATTCATATTCATAATATTTTATTTTATCGAGTATATTCTTCAATAGTGCCGGCGACCTTTTAAAAGCATAGTATGCTATAAGATATATTAGGATCGTTAGTCTCGCCTCTCACCGCTAAGGGTTCGAATCCCACTGGGTGCTTGACTTGTAAGTGAGGAAGTGTCGATTCTTACGAATTGTGGGAGGTGTACAGTACTGGTTTTACCCAGGAATAGGGTCTACCTCCGCCACAAACAATTGACCGTCATAAATTACCTTACGTATGTTGAAAATGACGTAAAGAACCATACAAACAAAATTCATTCATTCATTCATTCATTCATTCATTCATTCATTCATTCATTCATTCATTTATTTGACAAGTGCGTGCAGCTTGATAATAACCTTTGGAGATGCATGTCCGACTGTACGTAGTACCTAATACGTTAAAGTTTCGCCCAGTCGGCCCGGAATGTAGTCCAACAATCGAAAGCAGTGATTTATGTAAAATTACTCTTTTTTTTTAATCGACGAAGAACTACATGTATCTATTTACATGTCAGGTGACAACGAATATGGCTACGGTCGACCTAGCAACTGGATTGACAAAGACACAGATTGACCTGGTACAAGATAGCTGGACAGAGGTATATGGCAACAGGAAATGGAAAACCAACGGCATGGACTACTGGGTCAGGTAAATAGATATGACAAAAAGTAAAACAAAATGATATTAAACGCAAGGAAAGAGTAATGATACATTTGTCGAATGGGCAGCATTCGTTGATGTCGCTGTGAAGTAGCATACATTAGCGCAGGAGATATATCTGAACCTATTATTTACGTATGTGTCATACGTCTAAGGGTACATTAGCATGGGTATTATGCTATAACATTACACTATCTGCCCTCATTACTGAGACGTTAGCCGAAAGGAGATACCATATATACTGCATGGTATTTCCCATAATTGCATGGCCAAATTGTAGATATTAACGAAATCTTGGATAAGTTTGAAACATCAAAATGCTATCACCGTCGCCATTACAGTGTACACAGTATTATTTTGCACTCGCAGTGTTGTATAATTTACATAACATTTTATATAGACACTGAAAAATGTAACTATGATTCAGACGGAGTCTATTAGCTTGTATATCTGTTTTCTAATTGCGACTATTAAACGGTCGATATACTGTCTCAATATTCATAAATACAGACTATGTAATGCTATAATAATTCGTATTTGATCGACTTTTTTTTCTTTTTCAGGTTATTGACAAAACACCCATCAATAAAATCGTTCTTCAAAACATTTGACCACATGGAAGCGGATGAGTTAAAGAAATCACCAAAACTGCGTGCTCACGTTATAACATTTGGGCATGGACTGGCGTCATTTATAGACAACATCGACGATATAGAAACACTATCATCTCTTGTGCAAAAGTTTGTTGCAAATCACGTAAGAAGACGAATAGATACATTAGAAATATATCAGGTTTGTAAAATATGAAAATAACTACACGTTTCATACACTGTTTTTTTTTTACTAGTATATTTTTACAATTTCTTACCCAAAAGTTATAAAGAAATATAGAGTCCAATCCTATTTTCTATAACTGTATTTCTGTTTAACCTCTACTTGCTACGAAACTATTATGGCGAATTAATATTTACAACATATTAGTAATAATGGTATTGTCTCTCTCACATGATGACTGATCTCCTGTATCTAGAAAAAAAAACGAACAAAGGAAACCCTCCCTATTTATCAGGTCCCTTCCAAATAAGGGGTTAGAATGATCGTAAATATCGGCATGCTAACTCATCAATCTTAAAGCATCTACAAAGAATGCTAACACATAAATCATATACCAGTTCCATAGAACATCTCCCAAATAAGGATGCTAACCCCTAAATTATGATCATTAACGTGTGTGTGTGTGTAGTTCTAAGGTTTATAGTCCGTCCGCCAACGAACACGTCAAGGTCTATGATCATTAGCATCAGTAACCAGGCTTAAATACTGGTACCTCTACACAATTACAACACTTTATTATTATGAACTTGTTTTTACATGTTTTGATTTGTCCTTAAACAAAGGATTCCCCCTTTCTATTATTTTGATAAGCGCTCTTTGTGTTTTGTATTGTCTTTTTCAATGTATACTTAATGTACTCTTTGTAGTAATTCTTTAGGAAAGAAGCCTCTTAATAGTCGGACGTTTTAATCCATTGTTTGATAGTTTCTGTTTGATGTTTTAATACATTTATTTCGCAATCTTAATTTGAAATATTTGAAGATTTGATATTATACCCAAGTAATGATGTTATTGTCGCCTTGTCGCGGATCTACTGTGCCATTGCGTTTGGGTGCTATGCTTTTTAAAGGACCATTTTTCTTTTGTTTTGTAGGAAGCCTTTACAGCTTTTCTGGACTTTATGCAAGAGCTATATGACCTGGACAAAGAAACGAAGGATGCATGGCAGAAGACCGTAGCTATACTGGAATGTATTATAGATGAAAATTTAACAACACTAAGAGGGGATAATAAGTATTCAACTTGATAAAAGCGTCAGAAAAGAACATATTTGATACTGAAGATGTAAATTAGAGGCAAGAGATGGCTTCTGTGAACAAACGTGTCCGCTTTTCTCTGGTGAAATGAAACACTGTGAAAACTAGAAGTTATGTATTGGAATATCCGAATACTTGGATTCTCTGTTATTAAATAATTATAAGTAAAAGATATAAGTAAAAGTAACATACAGTAGTTCAATGTTTTTGTAAAATATCTCCAACCACCCCCCGCACCCCCACACACACCCCCACCCCACTCCCACACACACACACAAATTGCCCGACCACGTACGTCGGATTGCAAGTTACTCAGCCGGGGAGTCACTCAAAGTATAAATGTGTGACGGGTTAAACTTTCGTATTTTCCGTGAGATTGGTTGTATAATACATTAAGCATAAGTATTAACTTGATTCCTTGAACATGTACGTGCATACCGTACAAACTGTGCTGTGGGACGTAGATAGCGTTAAATTACCCTCGATTTAACGGATACACGCACTCAGATACGTATCGGTTCTAATGCAAGGCGTCACTGAGTTGGGATAATTTCATTTGCAAGCAAATCATCTGACCCGTAGAATCTTTGCAGATACGCATCAGGTATATCAGCATTGATTAGTCGCAGTATATGAGTCAGTTGATCATCTTGTTGCTTTCGAATCTGGATAACAAAGTGTGTGTGAATCGTGGTAAGTGCATCTTGATCGTCACTTTCCTCATAACTTACTTAGGTTTGTCATCCATCCACGCAACAGGGAGTAATGGATTTAATTTGATGACGGGTTTTACAACACGCACACTTAAGCTCGTCCCAAATTTAATTTTTTGCATGAAGGGATATATTCAACGACAATATGGTAATGTTTTAAATGTAATTACATTTAAATGGCTAGCAAGCTCACTGGGTCTTAACTAATAATAATGTCTTTTTTAGTTTAGTGTTTGTCTTACAAACTCTAGAGTCTTCAGAGAAAACATAAACCAAACGATAGAGGACTTCATAAAAGTTTGTTGTTTTTTCTTCTTCGCGGCCATTTTATGAACATACGCGAATGATAAAAATACATATTTTCTAAGTAGGAGGTTTGTCAGAGAACGAATATTCACGGGCTAAACTATTTTATAATCGTTTTTTGAAATTTTCGAAAAATAAATAATTTCGTATACATCTTCAACAAAAACATCTGATGAAACAACGTGTGTCGTCAACATTTCGTGTGCGTGTGCGTGTTTGTGTGCATGTGTGCGCGTGTGCGTGTGCGTGTGCGTGTGCGTGTGTGTGTGTTTCAAATTAGGAGGTGCTATCAACGCATTCAGAAAGATGATAAATAAATCACAAGAAGGAGCACTATTAGAGATTTTCGGAAATTCGACATCTACATGGTAAATGACCATTTAGAACACATTTTGTATCCTGTCAAACATTATAAAAGTCGAACAGGAACTTTAGCAGTTACAGAACACAGTCTATAAAAAAAAACGTCATCAAAACAAGCAATAATTACAAGGAAAAACGGAAGTAAACTATGCGACACCACAAACATAAAAGGTTGACAATAGGGGTTCGTTCTTGAGCAGAAATGCCTCTTCACGTTTAATTGAAAAATGGTAGAGTGGTTCTTATAGTTTGCTTAGCATGTGTGGTTAACATCTAGGTAATACCTAACCTCGTACATCCAACCTATTAACCTATTCTACTTTCCAAATTAACTGGTTGGTATTACTTAAACAGTTACGATATACGATACGAGACACCAGTTTCAATTTAGTGTTTATCCTACTTTTTCAACAATCAATTGACTCAGATTTTCAAATACTTGCACCTTTTCTTCATGAAGGTTTTACTACAAGCAGTCTTCGCTGTGAAGAGTGTGACCTATATAGACTATCGATAAAACCTGTGGTAAACACTAAGCCGGATAGAGTCTATGAAGAGAAATCTATATCCTATATTAAGTATCAATTAAGCATCACATTCTCCTTATTTTGTATACTAAAGGAAAAAAGAAACGCAACTCGGGAATTCCCGCTATATATTGCTTGTATAAAATGCTGCTTTAACCGAATGGTGCATAGATGCATAGTGCATCTACTTTCGGGAAAAAAGACTTAAACAACACATAGAACACTCAATGTTATTCTTTCAAAGAGTAATAATGGACCTTTGGAAACGGCCGAAAACGACACATACGAAATATTGCAGTCTCGGTTTGATTGAGACTGTTCATGAGCGGTAGTGAAATATGCTAGCTACCGCTCACGCCCTCAAAGTTTCATTATAATTTCAAGAAGGTGAGCAAAATTATAATGTAAAAATTTGCAATCTCTTTAAATTAAATATATAGTAGTGAAATGGCTCAAATTTTCAAAGCGGAACTTCAACATTTATGAATTTCAGTTAAAAGGTGTACCGTGATTAAAAAGTATACAACAGCACAATTTTATATTTTCTCTACTGTAACTAGCAGCAATCACATATTTACAAAATATTTCTCTGGAATATTACGTTGAATTAAGTGTGCAGTATATAAATTATATAGCGGAATTTCCGAGTTTTAACGAGTATGCATACGATACCTCACCAGTCTGGAAAAACGTTCGTATAGTTTCAAAAAGAATATAGTACAGAGATAATTAAATCAACAGTGAGCCAGAAAAGCCTGTGCTTAACCCTTAACCCGCTAAGCACAACTATAATAACCTTTGCGTCCATTGTAAACCCAGTGAGTAACTCGTAGGCTGATCAGGGTTTACACCGGCTGCTGATCAGTCGTTTTCCCCAGCACACCACTTTGTCACATAAATGGAATGGTCTTAATTTAAAGCAAGAACAGACCATTATATATATGTAGCGGGTCAAGGGTTAAATATACAGCTGAGCATCGGTCTTCTAATTGTTTTTGTAATTGGGATAATCTTTTCCGATAATTACAGATATTCACTAATTGCTAGTAATCTAGCGGACATGATCCTATAACCGATTTTATTCTAGGCGAGCAAGTGTTCTACCTCAGCCAATGCTGATTTGTGAGATAGAAGCTTACTGTTTGACGCTGATCATATGGAGATTGCTTGGAGTTGTGTGTAATGCAAACGCGAACAATTAATGCAGATATCCTGCAAATACTGAGTGCGTTTCATAACAAAGAACCCAACTCCAGCCAGTGCAGATGAGCTAAGGCTTCGTCAAAATGTTATCTTGAGCTTCAGAGTTTTTGTTTTGAAAATAGATAGGAGTATTTTACCTTCTAATTTGCAGAGTGTTGCATACGGCGATACACATTTTTTAAGTTAAAAAGTACAAACTAGCTAAATTATCTTGATTGCCGATTGAATAATTATCATATATGTATAACCGGACCGTAGGGTCTGTCAAATTAACAAAATAGTCAATCAACAATAGTTTCTTTGTTTAAAATGCAATTTATTGGATTCATTTTAGATAAGAAGCAGAGCATTTTGAGTGAACATAATAGCTGCAAATGTTCAAAACATATTTAATTGATAGAAATGATAACGATGAACTAGTGTTTCTAAGTATTTTTTTTTATTAACAATAATACAGATTGAATACATTGATTGAAAGCTGTAAAATTTTTGGGCTTAAGCTTAATTCGCGGTAAGGATCGAGTTGCGGACGACTAATGTTTTTCTAAAATATACTCAGTTGCAAAAGAAAGTGGACACTGAGTTTTGTTTAGATTTAATTTTATATAAAACAAATTTAGAATTAAATTGACAAATTCCAAAATAAATATGCCATGTTTGGTACCAAAGTTTTTATCATTCCATTGCCAATATCATGTTGTCATTTGTTTTTTAATAGGTCGAATCATTAAGGGACAGTCGCTTGATAAAGAGGATAGGGTGTAAAGTAAAATTTTCAAAGTTTCTTTTGCAACTGAGTATATATAGCAATATTACATAAAGAATTTTTATCATGGTTCTGCAGTAATTCTTACATTTTAAACATGCTAGGTCGAATATAGAAGTATTTTTCAAAGTGTCGTTTTCGTAATTCTGTATAAACTGGACAAATAAGCATGAAGTGATATTTGTCTTCAAAATCTAATATATTACATATCCGGCAGTATCTTTCATTTCTAGGAATTCTGTCTCTACTGTATCGTCCTGTTTGTATTCTAAGTGAATGTGCCGAAATTTTTATTGTAGTAATAAATGGTCTAAAACTAATAATTTAAGTTGAACATTATTATATATTTCTTTAACCCTTTGTTTGAAAATAAAATAAAATAATCTAAATAGGTCAAGGTCATTGATATTCATCTACATCTGGAATGAAAATATATGTAAACACCTGTAAAATTTGAAAGCGGTATGACTTCTGGTGTGAGAAATTGGGTAAAGGAAAAACTTGAACATAACATGTTTCGTACATATGAACGGACTGTCGGACGCTTGGAGAGACGGATGGACTTCGAGGCGTGGCACAACTACAAAGATGAGAATAGTTATTCGTTATTGCTAAATAACACACAAATACAATGAAAAATGAATACGCGAAGAAACATTTTAACTGATCAAATATAAGAGAAAACTTGAAATACACGAATTATGTTGTCGACAAGCTAGTTTTAAAATAGGTAAAAAACACTTAAAAAACATGTACATCTTATACAATTGCGTCTGATACACAAGAAAGTTATGAAGTTACATACTGAAAAAAAGTCAAAAACTGAATTATGTAGTGTGTTAAATTATAGTAATACTAATATAATAGGTCATACTCGGAGTGCAGTTGGTTACCTGACCATTTTCACGTGTTTACGTTTACTTTTTGTCCGTATCTTTGGTATCAAAGAGGTTGATTCCAGTTAGGATTAGGAGACTCTACCTTTATCTACGCGATTAAATACTCACCATTACTGCAGTTTTATGTAAACGTCGCTAATTTATGAGTATTCTGTGAAGAAACAAGTGTTGTAATATTTTCTGAGAACTTAGTATTTATGATCAAAATAAAATCTTGAATAAAAACCTGCTCTGCAGTTTAGCCCATTCATATTCCCAGGCGATTTACGTTTTTTTACCATTGGCTCGGACATGCGCAATGCGTTTTTTTGACCATTTGCTCGGACATGCGCAATGCGCTTCATTTGAACAAAAAAGATCTTCGGAATAATTTCGGTAGTAATGGATCGGAACATGTTCGTAATTGGCTTCACTAAAACAATTACGAATACAACTGCATACATCCGACCGTTTTATAACAATAACGGGTAGTACAGTTGCCTTTTATCTTTTGTTTTTATGTTCGTCTCTATGCCTGAGTAAGGTTTGTACCATTTGGTACCATATATATATACAGACGGAGCCTCTTTAAACGTTTTAAAACATATCAAGCAGCAAAATCTTAAAACTGCATTTTTTTTAATGTTTATTTGTATATTTAGAATCTTATCGCACGTCATCTTGTTTGGAAACCAGTTTTGGAATCTCTTATCCTACGCCATCTTGTTTTGAAACTAGAAAATGCGATTACTTATTTGAGGCAATAACAGAACTACACAATCCATACTAATAACTTTGACCGTGTATCTGGGTGTATTAATACATGTGAAATCAATCCATTTAATCTATGACATGTTTATGGTAATGCATACTATTAAGTCTACTGTAATCTATATAAAATAAACAGGCAAATATGTACTGGTAGTATGTAAACTAGACAGCCAATTTGTAATAGTAAGCACATAACTTCTAATTAATAGTGTCAATAGCGTCCTCTGGGAAGATTATCTGATTCTTATCACTCCCATTAACGGATAGCGTAAAATAATGTAGAACATTGAGGGCAGGTCATAAAGTTCGAAAGAATCTCGGAAAGTGAAAATATAACTGTATTTGTATTTTTGATTTATTAAAAACGCAAATATACATTATTTTCGGCATTTTTAGAATTAGATTTCATATACCATTTTTTCTTTTTTTATCTTATTACATAAAAAAGTGTTGATTGTATTTTCTGTTCCTCAAAGGAGATAAGATATTGAAAATAATACATTGTGCGTTTTTAAAGTCGTCCAGTATTTTATAGCTACAGTTAAACACATTTCAGTATCTGTTTCTTTATTAATATCTGTTTCTGAATGTCACCAATAACAGTGTGTTCATGAGTGTTTTTCATTCATATAACCAGGTATAAGTACATGTAAACCTCCGAGGTGCGAATGAAGTTCCTATAATAAAAAGTAATCCCTCCTTTTTCGATGGAAATGGGAATTATAAGTAGGGGAAAACTGCCCATTTATATTCGATTTTGTGGTTATATGTATAAAAAGCGTATTAATAGGTTTTACTGGATCACTGATGAACATTTTCGAAATTTCGACTCTATGCTTACACTTTGTGAGCAATGAAAACAGTCGATCAATAAAAACAGCTGTATTCTTGACCTGTTTAGTAAACAAACAAGAACTTTCTTACATGTCTTGTGACCCCACGTTTTCTGGTGATTTTTCAAGTGGAAAAATAGTTTTCTATATGAACATTACACTGCTGCATTATCCATACTTGAGTTGAATTTGCAGACACTTTAACATTAGTGTCTATGGGGAAAATAATTGGTGCTTTCATACCTTCACGAGATGGTATAATTTACGTAGACATTGGCGAAAGTAAGTGATGATGTTACAATATATTAAGATAGACCTAATGTGATTACGTTTGTTAACATGACAAGTTCTGTTAAACTTAACACACTTAACATTTTAGGAATGTTTATATAGCATGCTTTCGAGAAAAGTATATAATTTTATTTATTGCACCTCGCACAAAATCCTAGGAATTTCATTGGATTAGAGCGGTCACATGGTGACCCTCTATTATTCTATAGTGGGTCAGTATCTATGTCATAGAGGGTCACTAAAACAATATGAACTACAATTTTGATTCAAAGTTTAAATCATTTGCAAATAGTTCTTTAAATTGTTAGTAACAAACATAATAAGTAAATTTGATAATGTTTTTAAACTGTACCGGTCGTGACGTCAACGTCATGACGTCAAATTGCGCGAACGTCTCAATGACGTTGACGCTCCATTATAATGGTTAAATATCGGCGTTTGCCTTAAAAAGGTGCTCGATGCAATAAATCAGTTATTGGGTTTGTTACTGACCCCCTACAGAAATATGTGGGGTCAGTCAGATTTATAGGGGGACTCGGCATTCGCCTCGCCCCCTATAAATCTTACTGACCCCACATATTTCTGTAGGGGTAGTCAGATTTATAGGGGGACTCGGCATTCGCCTCGCCCCCTATAAATCTTACTGACCCCACATATTTCTGTAGGGGGTCAGTAACTAACCCAATAACTAATAATAGTATACCTTTTCATCAAAATGTATAAATGTAATAATACCATTACATTACAATCGTATTTGTTTCATGTTTATATAGTTTAATTTTACAAAGCACATGCATAACATTATATGTTCCTTTTTCATATTTTGCATTTTCAATGTAAATGTTTTTGGAAGAAACAATATAAAGAAAATACTATATAATTAATTATAACATATAACTTTAATTTGCTGAAATCTTTGTATTTTGTTATTCATAATAATTATTGTAAATGTAAGATGCTATACAGAAATGAGGTTGGAATTGCTTTTCTTGAATTGAAACGTTGCGAATATACGTAATATTACGTGGTCCGAGTATTAACTTTCATACCCCATCCAACCCCTTCTCCAAGAAGCGAAAACGGGGTTGGATAGTGTGTGAACCTTAATTTCGCTTAAAAGTTTCCATATTGTAAAATTAAAACATTTAGTAGGTAATTTTAAACAGGTTATCGCATTTTTCAGTAAAACGTGTTTTATTGTTTTATTGTCGAAATATCCATTATAAAATCCTGCTAATACAAGCTTTCCCATCGCTTAATGGAATTGGACCACGTAATGATATAACAAGTCCAACAGTGGGAGTTCATCACTAAATTACAGCCTTTATAGTAACATTTTCATTTTCGCTACTAAAATAGTTGTTTTATTTTAATCGTACTTCGTCTTGTCCAGTATTGCATGCTCTAGTATGTGGAGACATGAATAACTGTTGTCTTGTATTAGATATGTGTAAGAAAAGTTCTTTGCGAATTAAATAATCGTTTAGCTGAAGATAAGGGTATTAGTTTTTTCACTTTTGTTGGGAGCAGCGGCCGTTCTGTTGTTGATTATGTATTGTCACAGGATATGTTATCGTTTGTAGATGCATACAAAGTCGGTGAACTGAATTTATTATCTAATCACTGTCTTACTTCGTTTGCATTTTCGAATAAAACATTTGAAGCAAGTATTTACTCCCAGGAGTACTAACATGTTAAATAGAGATTATTTAACTGTTGGGATCGATTATAGGGAAATCCTTCACGAGATGGTAGACGTGTGGCTCTTTTCACGAACGAGCGTAAGCGAGTGAGTGAAAAAACAACACACGTCTACCATCGAGTGAAGGATTTCCATATAATCGACCACAACAGTTAAATAATCTATTTATTACATTTTCAATCAGGTTATGTATGATTTTAACCAGAATTATTCCCTTTATTAAGCGTTATCGGTGGATGACGTCGACGTCACCAACACAATATTGACGTCATAACTCAACGTCGCAGTTAGTTATTTTTGTGTTCGGAGTTAGTTAATAATATTTAGCGATTATGAATATTCTTTCACTGAGAAATCCCAGTCCTTCATCCATAGAAATGGAATAAATATACATATTTGGAATTCTAATAATAAAAAATATGAATTATAATACTAAAAATGATTTTATTTAAAATCATCTTAAAAACACAAATGTTGGAGAAACCTTAATCGTTTTAGATAATAAGAGCAATGCGTGAGTAATGTTGATATTGACGCATGTATACATGATTTTACTGTTCTTATTGAAGAGGTCTCTTCACCATATTTAAACGAAAGCTACATTCTGAAAACGATGTTACAACCAATATATTATGTATAATACAACAGAAAATCCTTGGTATGATCACGTGTGTTACGAAAGGAAATTTGTTTTCTTACACATATTAGATAAATATAGGATAGATTATAAGAATGTGTCATGGGTATCCGGTAAATATCGGGAATTCCAACACGAGGTATAATTGCTTTAATTTAAAACAGTTGTACCGAGGGTATCTGGATACCTATGATTGATTCTTTTTCTTGCATATCATTTACATTCTGCGCATTGAAGTCGCTAACTACTAACGTTTTGCATGTTTCTTTACACAATGACGACATGCAACTGTCATTGTTGATATCTGCGCGCGACTTTTATCCCCGAGTAAAATGTGGATAACCTTATCCGGTATGCAAGAAAAAACTGACACAAACAGAATAAACACGGTAAAGGCTTGATCGGTTTACAAGACGAGTGTAAGAAAATACAGGTTATTATATGATAGAGATAAAACTTCGTCGTATATGAAAGATGATAAGTATTATTGGCGTATGTTGAAAGAGCCAAACCAGCCAATATACCTTTAGCGCTTGTTGAACAATGTGTAAAGCTATTAATGATCCAGATGATGTATTTTTGGTTCCTGACGAAGATATCTTATATTTTAATGAGCGACATGAGCAGAACGAATTTAGTATTATGTTTGACGAATTAAATGTTACATTGACAACGGTAGAAGTTATTAAGTCAATCAAGCAACTTAACACAAATCGATTTAGTGGAGCACTGTGGTCTAGTGGTAGAGCGTTGGACCCATGATCCAAAAGCCGTGGGTTCGATTCCCGTCATTGCCATATGCGTTGTGTCCCTGAGCAAGACACTTTATCTGCATTGCTTAGTACTGGTTCTACCCAGGAAGACATTGAGAGTGATTCAAAATAAGTTCATAGAGCTTTCGTTACAATCGATGTAAAATAAATAAGTTTAAACTAAACACAAATCGAATAGCTGGACCGGATATGCTGATAAATCAATATTTTATACATTTAAAAGGTATTTTAAACCAACTTCCTGTAAATTGTTCAATTAGGTGTTTAGGTTATTTTCCAGAAGTTTGGTCAGAAGGATACGTCATTACATAAAAAAGAAAATATAAATGATGTTGAGAACTATAAGGTATAACTCTACTTAGCTGTTCAGGGAAAACGATTACGAGAGTTCTAAATAATAGATTAAAGGAATGGGCTGGGAAAATACAGTCAATAATTAAAGCACTTATTGGTTTCAGATCAAATAGGGGTACTGTTGATATTAATTTTGAAATTCTGAATCAAGGAATGAAATTGTATTGTGTATTTGTTGATTTTTCAAAAGCATTTGATAATGTCGTGGGAGATACCTTATAGTATAAGTTAATGCAATGTGGATTTCGAGGCAATATAATTAAATCAAATGTATACATGTGTTCAACCTAAAATCAAACATTGCAATAAATGTAAGGACAAATTTTGTTTTGTGTTAGGTGAAATACAAGGTGAATGTGTGTCACCTTTGCTTTTCTCCATGTATCTGAATGATATAGAAAATGTATACATGGTTCAAAATGAAAGACTAGTTGCGGCCACATGGTTCTTATAGAGGATCATTATTGAATTTATTAAACGAGTTGGCAAAATGATATAATGCGAGTCTCTTGCCGAGCATTATATCATTTTTGCTAACGCGTTTAATAAATTCAATAATGAATGAGAACGATGCGAAACCGACATAAACCGTGGGAATTGGATCATAGTCATTATCGATTGTTTTGACAGCGCGTACTAGGCTTATTTACATACTTATATAACTAATGGTATATCGAAAATATAGAATGGCGTTATTCCACTCCCATACCGCGTAAGTTATTGTGATAAATAAGGTTATACAATGTCTAAAAATCTAAAAAGGGCCATAACTCCGGCAGAAATGATCGAATCACATTGACTATAACATATGTTCACCTTCTCATGATGACAAACGTTCCTACAAAATATATTTGAATCCCTTTACAACTGAACGACAAGTTGGGAACACAAGAACACAAGAATATTATCAGGCCCTGGCTAAAATGTCTAAGTCTAAAACGGAACATAACTGTGATAGAAATGGTCGAATCACATTGACTATGAAATATGTTCACATTCTCTTGATGGCAAACAATCCAGCTAACTTCTTTTTGAATCACTTTACAACTGAAGGACAAGATTATTATCAGGCGCCGGCTAAAATTTCTAAGTCCAAAACGGAACATAACTGCGATGAAAAATATCGAATCAAAATGGCGATTAAAGACGATCATCTTCACGTGATGGCAAACACTTCTGCCAAATACGAGTTTAATTTCGTTTAAAACTGAATGAATAGTTGCGGTCTGAAGATTTTTTGACGCGCCGACGGACAAATGTCCCTCCGCTTTTCTTCGAAACGGCGGGGGATAATTAAAACAAAAAGTAAATTTAAGAGTAATACATATGAACATATATAACAGACAGATATTGACTGAATATTTTTAGAACTAGACCTAGTCTGTTGGCAGTAATGCTGTACTAAAGGTTCAATAATGGTAGACGATGACAATTAGCAGAACATTCCACCAATACTTCTGAAAAACTCCACCCACTAATTATAACATGTAATACACATATAGCCATAGCCAGCTTACTTTGCATGAGAACAAACAGTAAACTAAATTCGGAAAAAGGATGACGCCCGACCATATACCTTGTTGTAGTAAATCTGTATGATCATAATGCTATCGATTTGTAATAAATGCGAATTATTATCAATGAATAAAGTATGGTATTTTATTGCATACACATATATAAACATTATGTTTACGAGCTTTAACGTATGAATACATCCTAACACAAGATTACTTTATAGGTATGAAACCACTAATTATTTTCTCCATAGACACCAATGTTAAAGTGTCACATATTAATGATTTGCTGCAAATTCAACTAAAGTATGGATAATGCAGCAGTGTAATGTTCATATAGAAAACTACTTTTCCACTTGAAAAATCACCAGAAAAGGTGGGGACACAAGACATGTAAGAAAGTTCTTGTTTGTTTACTAAACAGGTCAACGGTACAGCTGTTTTCATTAATTGACTATTTTCACTGCTCACAAAGTGTTAGCATAGAGTCAAAATTTCGAAAATATTCATCAGTGATCCAGTAAAACCTATTAATACGCTTCTTATACATACAACCACAAAATCGAATAGAAATGGGCAGTTTTCCCCTACCCATAATGCCCATTTCCATCAAAAAAGGAGGGATTACTTTTTATTATAGGAACTATTCGACTACACCTCGGAGGTTTGCATGTAATTAGTGGTGGTAAACCTATAATGTACATGTATACATCTTCCTCTATTGAGCGCCTCATGGTCGCTGCGTTTGAAACCTCCTTGTTCTCAACGCTGCGGTTTCGAATCCTGCTGGGAACAACTCGACTTGCAAGTGAGAAAGTTTCGATTCTTGAAGGATCGCGGGAGGTATACAGTACTTGTTCTACCCAGGAATAAGTTGGTGGTCTGCCTCCACCACCACCACTAACTATCGACCGTCATACATAGCCTAAAATATGCTGGAAAATGACGTTAAGCCCCAAACAAACACATATTTTTCTATTGTGGCTTCAATTTAAAATGTACGACACTGAAATTACTGTTAGGTAATGCACTTTCCTTGAAATTTCTGTT
Organism: Cyrtodaria siliqua; assembly: GCA_037043455.1. Classification (NCBI taxonomy): domain Eukaryota; kingdom Metazoa; phylum Mollusca; class Bivalvia; order Adapedonta; family Hiatellidae; genus Cyrtodaria; species Cyrtodaria siliqua. Next base: position 34,333 of record JAWPHD010003046.1, on the reverse strand, counting down.
AGAGATAATACACCCTTGAAATTACTGTTAGGTAATGCACTTTCCTTGAAATTACTGGTAGGTAATGCACTTTCCTTGAAATTATTTTTAGGTAATGAGCTTTCCTTAAACTTACTGTTAGATAATGTACTTTCCTCGAAATTACTGTTAGGTAATCCCTTTTCCTTGAAATTATTGTTAGGTAAGGCACTTTCCTTGAAATTACTGTTATTTAATGCACTTTCCTTGAAATTACTGGTAGGTAATCCACTTTCCTTGAAATTACTGTTAGATAATGCACTTCCCTCCAAATTACTGTAAGGGAATCCATTTTCCTTGAAGTTATTGTTAAGTAAGGCACCTTCCTTGATAAAACAGTTAAGATTACAGTGGTGAAATGTACTTAAAGCCTAAGTAAAAGTAAATTCGTATTAGTAATGCATGTAATGAGACATAGAACTCTGTTAAGATTCCGTCGTATGATGCCCAAATTACGGTTACATTTTTACAAAATATTAATACCGAGCAGAGCTCGGCCGGCCAGCCGGCCGACGTTGATCGGCTAACGGTAACACATGTGCAAATGTTGAAATCGTACCTGGCTGGGCAAAAAAACTGTGTCGCACCGGAAGCGCCGCCATTGATGAAATTGTGTTCGGCAATTTCGGATTTTTTCCTCAAATCATCAGGGAATCAGTCTGTTTCACTTGGACGATTGTCTATTTTCATAGTTTGGAGTATTCGTACTAGTTCGGCTAATCCCGTCACAATTAGTTACGAATGAAGCGATATTCATTAAAAGAATGCTTATCATTAGAAGTTGTTTTATTATGTGTTATTGGTTGTCAAAATTAAACTAATTCAAGAATTCAAAAATTCAAAATTTCAAAATTCAAAATTCAAAAATTCAAAATTTAAAAATTTTAAATTTCAAAAATTCAAAATTTAAAAAAAAATTAATTTAAAAATTTTAAAATTCAAAATTTAAAAATTCCAAAAATTTAAAAATTCAAAAATTTCAAAAAATTCAAAAATTTCAAAATTTTCAAAATTTCAAAATTCAAAAATTTCGAAATTCCAAATTTTCAAAATTTCAAAATTTCAAAACTCAAAATTCAAAATTTCAAAATTCCAAAAATTCAACATTTCAAAATTCCATGAATAATTTGATTTAATAATAAAATAATTGTTGCCTTTTAGGTTCGGTCGATATGTGTTGTATTTATCGACCTGAGAAAAGTGATATCGACCGAGGCGATATCAGGTCGATAAATAGAGTTTAATAACCAGTGTTTTTGAGATATGGGAAATATCTCCCTCGGTAGAGAAATGGCCCCGATATAAGAATGAGTGCGGAGCATGAGTTCTTATATAGGGACTATTTCTCTACCGAAGGAGATATTTTCAGTATCTCAAAAACACTGGTTATTAAACTATACTCGGTAAAAAAAGTTTTGGACCAGGGTATATAAAGTCATATAAAAATAAAACTAGTTGACAAAATTTAAGTATCTTCTTTTAGTAACCAAGGTCTACCCTACACGGTTAATCATTAAAGATTTGATTTTAAAAAAATATCGCGAACACACAAAGGGTCTGTAAAAAATGTTGCAAAGTCCATACAAAGTAACAGTTACGGACACATTCGAGTAACCAATAAAAAGATTATTATTTTTTCGCAAACTTTCATTGTAAACGATAATTATTGTTGATTGTTAATCTATTGTGAATTATCAACTGAGATAATAAGGGTTATGGTCAAATGTCATGGTTCAGCAATCATTGTACGAGTTCGAACACTGCCATGGTCCAAAACTTCTTTTACAGAGTATATATATTACATAATTTAAAATGTTTTTATTAATATTTTTAATGATTAATGCCTTTTTACACCAGAACGCCAAGACGACGTTACGTCATCCAAGACGACGTTACGTCATACAAACAAAACAAGTGGACCGGAACTCTTCGTTAATTTCCGTAATCGTTATTTCCTAGTGGCGGAATCTGACGACGACGTCCGTAAAACAATCGGAACGTCATCTGGCATTCCCGCCACATTCGCAACATCTCGTACACTGCTTCGCAGCATGACTCGAATGTAATACGCAGGTTTCCATATTGGTTACGTCATACTAACGTGACGCGCATCATATTCCCGCCAAAACGAATTTGCATTCAAAATCAAAGTTATCTTCAACATTTTGCAATGTCATTTAGCCGATTGCTCCATCTATAGTTTATTTACGTGAATAAAACCTTCATCTGTATTGTAAATAACAAATATGCAACGCAAATCATACATCAACACGTGTGGCAAGCTGCCATAATGTCTATGTAGCAACAGTGCACTATTTTCTGTGCCGTTGCCTTCCGGCTAACAGAATGTTAAGATTTTGAACATACCGAAGCGCCGTGATACACACGAGGCGGGATCCCGAGGAATGGCGGGATTGGCCGAGCGTTCACGATTGATTCCCGCTTCTGACGCAAAAGGCCGAACAATGTTCCGTACTGGGAAATATCTCCCACTGGGCAAACGAGTAGATATAGCTTTTCTATTACCAGTATTTCCTATACAAATCACAGACAAATATGTTATATATACACATATCGACCTCACTAAAAGGCAATAATTTTATAATATTGCTGATAACAGGGTTGGCATGGAGGAGTTAGTCCAAATTTACCACAGTCCTGACATGACCAAACTTTAATACGAGAGGGAAATGATTAATGGTCAAGGGTGGGCCACAGCTTGTGAGATTGAAACTGTGTCTACCATTTTAGGCTACAACATCAATGTAACATGAGTTTGGTGCAGAGCAATATCACATGTATTCTTTTTCAACCAATGAAGGAGAATTGTCATGTACAACCATTGACTTACTTTTGAACAATAAACAGTTTCAAGTTCTAATGATGCTGATAGTAGTAAAAGTAAAAAGCGAATATCACCCACCGAAAACACGCATGGCAACAAGAGCAAACATAATTCAGAAAATTATATTAGTACACCATATACTGAACCAAATAAGGACTCAAATTCCAACTCTAATATAACCAATGACATCCAATCTTTATGTAGGAAACTAGGAATCAAAACCTCTTGAAAACGAAACACAGTCAGAATCAAAGAAAAGGGAAATGAGAAATAAACGGGGAAAAAGGTATATTATCAAAACATATCAAATAAATGACATACCAGAAGCTGCACCATTACAGAAAGATGAAAAATTCAACCTTGCTATGGGTGCTATACTTGCCTTTGGAATAGAACAGATGTCGTACGTTTTTTCTAAATGCGAAATTTGTCTAGAAAGAAGAACTGAATTGAAAATGTTCAATGACACTGCAGGGCTTTTTCCCACAAAATTGGGAAGAGGCCCAGGCCTGTCCATTTTGGGAAAAAAGAACGCGCTTATTTCTCATTTTGGGAAAAATACAAGATTTCATAAATTAAGTAAATATGACATTAAAATACTTTATTTATATTGTCATCCATTATTTACCATAATTATTAACTTTTACAAGTCGGAATTTACTTAGCAGACAAAAACACATTGCAGAATTCATGCTTTTTCTTAAATTCTGAGATACTGCTGTTTTCCGATTGGGAAATATTTCTGCCACAGTTGGGAAAAAAAAGTCAAATTTTCAGTTGGGAAGAGGCCCTTTACAGGCCTCTGTTATATAAGGTAAAAAAGCCCTGCACTGTTTGTAGTAGCTGCCAAAAAGATATGTCTGATACAAAATACTTGTCTCTGGAAAACAATATAACCCCAGGAAAGGTGCCTCTTGAGTTGAAAGAGTAAAAATAAGATAATTTTCAAAATTTGGTTTTAAAAAAAATCACACCGTAAATACCTTAACTTTGACAATAAACTTGGTTGAACATCTATGATAAAGACGAAGCGTCTCCATGGTCGAATGGTTAACGACGTTGCATTCTAAACCTTCACCTCTCATCGCTGCGGGTTCGAATTACACTGGGAGCTCGATTTTAAGTGAGGAAGTGTCGATTCTTACGGATGACGGGAGGTTTACAGTACTTGTTCTACCCAGAAAAAGTGGGTGGATGCCTCCAACACAAAATAAATCGACCGTCATACTAGTATATAACCTTACATGTGTTGAAAATGACGTAAAACACCATACAAACAAACAAACTATGATAAAAATCGAGCTTGAGTTTACCACCTACCACAATTTAGAGGTGTGTCAAATGCCTAGGCCATTGCTTGGTCAGCTGATTTTGTTGATTGAAATTATGAATAGTCAATTAATTTACTAATATGTTGATTGACAAGAAACATAATATAGGTTAGTATTTTATCACAACAATATAGAATAATTATTAAGAGTAAAATAGTTGGTTTACAAGTTAAATTTTACATGCGATCCGATATATCATGTGGATATTAATTTTAAGAGCTCTGCTCGGTCTTAGGCAGTGCCTAAAATTCATATTAATAGCCGGCGACGATGATCGGCTAATGGTAACACATGTGCAAATGTTGAAATCGTACCTGGCTGGGCAAAAAAACTGTGTCGCACCGGAAGCGCCGCCATTGATGAAATTGTGTTCGGTAATTTCGTATTTTTTCCTCAAATCATCAGGGGATCAGTCGGTTTCACTTGGACGATTGTCTCTTTTCGTAGTTTGGAGTATTCGTACTAGTTCGGCTAATCCCGTCACAAGTAGTTACGAATGAAGCGATAGTCATTAAAAGAATGCTTATCATTAGAAGTTGTTTTATTATTTGTTATTGGTTGTCAAAATTAAACTAATTTAAAAATTCAAAAATTCAAAATTTCAAAATTCAAAATTCAAAATTCAAAATTTCAAAATTCAAAATTTCAAAATTCAAAAATTCAAAAATTCAAAATTTCAAAAAAATTAAATTAAAATTTTTTTTTTTTTAAAATTCGAAATTCCAAAAATTTCAAAATTCAAAAATTTCAAAATTCAAAATTTCAAAATTTTCAAAATTTCAAAAATTTCAAAATTTCAAAAATTTCAAAATTCAAAATATCAAAATTTAAAAAATTCAAAATTTCAAAATTTCAAAATTCCATGAATAATTTGATTTAGTAATAAAATAATTGTTGCCTTTCAGGTTCGGTCGCTATGTGTTGTATTTATCGACCTGAGAAAAGTGATATTGACCGAGGCGATATCAGGTCGATAAATAGAGTTTAATAAACAGTGTTTTTGAGATACGGGAAATATCTCCCGAGGTAGAGAAATAACCATGATAGAGAAATGATAGAGAAATGGCCCCGATATAAGAACGAGTGCGGAGAACGACTTCTTATATAGGGGCCATTTCTCTACCGAGGGAGATATTTTCGGAATCTCAAAAACACTGGTTATTAAACTATATATTACATAATTTAAAATGATTTTATTAATATTTCTAATGATTAATGCCTTTTTACACCAGAACGCCAAGACGACGTTACGTCATCCAAGACGACGTTACGTCATACAAACAAAACAAGTGGAACCGGAACTCTTCGTTAATTTCCGTAATCGTTATTTCCTAGTGGCGGAATCTGACGACAACGTCCGTAAAACAATCGGAACGTCATTTGGCATTCCCGCCACTGACGCAAAAGGCCGAACAATGTTACGTTCTGGGAAATATCTCCCACTGGGAGATCGTTCTGGGAAATATCTCCCACTGGGAGATATTTTCCAGAAGAGCAAACGAGTAGATATAGCTTTTCTATTCCCTGTATTTCCTATACAAATCAGACAAATATGTAATATATACACATATCGACCTCACTAAAAGGCAATAATTTTATAATATTGCTGATAACAGGGTTGGCATGGAGGAGTTAGTCCAAATTTACCACAGTCCTGTTATGACCAAACTTTAATAAGAGAGGGAAATGATAAATGGTCAAGGGTGGGCCACAGCTTGTGATATTGAAACTGTGTCTACCATTTTAGGCTACAACATCAATGTAACATGAGTTTGGTGCAGAGCAATATCACATGTATTCTTTTTCAACCAATGAAGGAGAATTGTCATGTACAACCATTGCTTTTGAACAATAAACAGTTTCAAGTTCTAATGACGCTGATTCTAATGACGCTGATAGTAGTAAAAGTAAAAAGCGAATATCACCCACCGAAAACACGCATGGCAACAAGAGCAAACATAATTCAGAAAATTATATTAGTACCCCATATACTGAACCAAATAAGGGCTCAAATTCCAACTCTAATATAACCAATGACATCCAATCTTTATGTAGGAAACTAGGAATCAAAACCTCTTGAAAACGAAACACAGTCAGAATCAAAGAAAAGGAAAATGGTAATAAACGGGAAAAAAGGTATATTATCAAAACATATCAAATAAATGACATACCAGAAGCTGCACCATTACAGAAAGATGAAATTTTCAACCTTGCTATGGATGCTATACTTGCCTTTGAAATAGAACAGATGTCGTACGTTTTTTCTAAATGCGAAATTTGTCTAGAAAGAAGAACTGAATTGAAAATGTTCAATGACACTGTTTGTAGTAGCTGCCAAAAAGATATGTCTGATACAAAATAATTCTCTCTGGAAAACAATATAAACCCAGGAAAGGTGACTCTTGAGTTGAAAGAGTAAAAATAAGATAATTTTCAAAATTTGGTTTTAAAAAAAATCACACCGTAAATACCTTAACTTTTACAATAAACTTGGTTGAACCTCTATGATAAAGACGAAGCGTCTCCGTGGTCGAATGGTTAACGACGTTGCATTCTAAACCTTCACCTCTCATCGCTGCGGGTTCGAATTCCACTGGGAGCTCGATTTGTAAGTGAGGAAGTGTCGATTCTTACGGATGACGGGAGGTTTACAGTACTGGTTCTACCCAGGAAAAGTGGGTGGATGCCTCCAACACAAACACAATCGACCATCATACTAGTATATAACCTAACATGTGTTGAAAATGACGTAAACACCATACAAACAAACAAACTATGATAAAGATCGAGTTTGAGTTCAATACCACCTACCACACTTTAGAGGTGTAACAAATGTCTAGGCCATTGCTTGGTCAGCTGATTTTGATAATCGAAATTATGAATAGTCAATTAATTTACTCATATGTTGATTGACAAGAAACATAAGATAGGTGAGTATTTTATCACAACAATATAGAATAATAGTAAAATATTTGGTTTACAAGTTAAATTTACATGCGATCCGATATATCATGTAAGTATTAATTTTAAGAGCTCTGCTCGGTCTTAGGCAGTGCCTAAAATGCATATTAAACACTGGGTCGAAACGATGTTACATGATGATTGGTTCCTATGTACAGCACGTATCAGATTCCTATGACTGTTGTTGCTATTTATAGGATTTTGTACTTTCACTGTCACTGACACATTGTTTTGAAAAGCATATACGGTTTTCTGTCATCTAAGTTTAGGTCAGTGAGTGCATGAATTATTGTCCAATTCGTTTCTTTTGTTATTTTCTAACCATGCACTTGTTAGATTGTCTATAAAGCGGAATTAATTGGTCAAAACAAGGGAAATTGTCTTTTACTGTATTTTTTATATGTTTTAACACAATTTACCTTATTCTGAGAAACATGAACAGTGATGTTATACTGTTAATTATATTTTCAAGCGGTAACAAATGTTTCAGAAGAGATTTATTATTTGAATAAATTGCCAAAATGGTAAAACATCATTGCATTGAATAATCTGGATGCATATCAGATTCTGCAGGCATACAAGTTTTATGTTACAGATTCTTCTGTACAATATTCTAGATTCTAACGTACGTTGTTATGGATTCTCTCTTTCAGCCGTATCGAATATCACCATTTTCATAAGTCTGTCTAGTGTTATTTGATGACGGACTCTTGCATATGTCATTTCCTTTATACATTCTGTTGTAATAGACATTGTATGGAGTATTTGATTCTTCAGATACGTTTGGCTTTCGTGTGATAAATCAGAAATACTTTCAACATCTCGTTCAATCCATTCGACGTGTTTTGTATAGTTTGGATCTCTACTTCTAACCTTTTCTTCTTCTGGGAAAGAGTTGGTTGCGCTTCGTGTCCAAAGAGGTTGACCTCGCCTGCAGTCTTTCCGAATCCTGCTGTAATTTTTTTGCCATCAAGACATATATGGTAAGCTTTCTGGTTTACCGACAATTGTAACACTATGCTATCTGGCACTATTAAATAGAATAGCTATCATGCATGTTTAACTCGCATGATATGGTGTGCCATTATTAAAGCTTAATATATAAATAGATGTTTACATCATAGGTTAAGCCTGTGATTGGTGGTTATCAGAATGAGGCTGCCTATCAGAATGCGGCTGCATGAAGAGAGCCGTGGGCAGTCTTGGTCGAGCTATGGTCTAGAGTAGACGTATAATTTGTACCTAGCATTTTCAGTAACTAAAAATGTAGACTTATTAAAACAGACTTATTTGTTTTACTCCATGCAACTAAATATATATAGTGGTACACAATGTCACAACAGCGTCAATATTAGATTCAATAACACCAGATTTAGTACACTTTAATTAATACGTCTTCTTCTGTGCGTTTAATGTTTTCGGATCGGGACATACGAAATTCACAAGACACACGTCAGTTTTACTTTTCGCAACATTCATCTCGTTTCCTCCATGTACTGTCATTGTTTTATACCCGCCCATAAACCTGATAAGTTTAGAGCGAAATAAGATTGCCCGACGACTGTTTCACGTCTTGGGAAAATCACATTAATCGTGCATCACCGACAGTTGAAAATTGGATTACATCGAAAAACATTTGCGCTGCAATATGATCGACACTGAAATCACCATTACCTACCATGTCAAAGAATGCTATCCACCGTTAGTCGACCATGCTCAATCACGTAGGCGTGAGTGAGGCTGTGGTTTGTATGAAATCCGCATCCGCCAAAATTTCTTTCTCTCCAATTTCTTCAGTTTCGACCGGGATATCCTCACTAAGTACAGTGAAACCTTCACTTTCCCCCAATACTTCATTACATGGATCACCTTGCGTTTCATTGAGTCCTTGATTTGACAAATGCGTATCACAAGTTTGGATGTCAGTAAATAGCTGTTTATGAAATGATTTAGTGGGAGTGTTAATTTTACACATTATTCTAAGCGGGCTATCTGTTGTTGTTTTTGTTGGTATCTGTAATTTACCGGTTATGTCGTCTACTGACAAGTGACGTGGATCACATTTAATGTCTTTGCCTAACACCTGAAAAGTCCGTATCTTAAATGTGGTTCCTGTTGATGTCTGACACTTAAGTATGACAGATATTCTGTCATTCTGATGTTGTAGAACACAATGCTGGACAGCTTCGTGGCTGCTTTCAAACCATAATGTGCAATATGCGCACTGTGTTGTCAACATTGTCACCTGAAACAGAGAGTATATGTGTTTAGAATCTGATACATTTCTGTACGCGAGAATCTGATGCAAATAAACTGACTGTACATCGGAATCTGTAACACCTTCCCTCGGACACCGTAACACGTAGATTATAATCGATGATTAATGATAAATGAAGGACTGATTTATAAAAGATGTATGTTTATTTCAGATTGAAATACATGAAAGTTCTACGCTAGATGATTTTTTATGATCTGGGCTCATATTTAGAGTCTTTTTTTTTTGCAAAAATCAAATATTGGATAATTCAGGCATATATTGGTTAAATACTGAATGTTGACTTTGTCTATGACAATAAATGAATAAAAGGCAACTTACAATAAATTCCAGAATGAGTTCAAACTATCGTTATTACTCAAACATCATTTTAACAACACTTAGACTCGCCACATGGAGAGAATCCACAACAATGTGTACAAAAAATCAAAATAAGGTACTGCAGAATCTGATACGTGCTGTACATAGGAACCAAACATCGTGTAACGTCGTTTCGACCCAGTGATAAAGTAAATTGTGCAATAACATTATTATTTCAAAAAATCTTGGTTCAAAGACGCTTAAACTGATATACAAAACATGCACAAACTCCAACAACATCACATATAAAACTAAATTTACTTTTTTTTCATGTTGGACACTTGAGAGGAACCTTAAGTTTAATCGCTACAGGCTAGACAGTTTAATATAGTTGAACGGTATGTCGCTTGTTTAAAGGTTTTGATAACAACTATAACTTGTTTTAAAATGGGTTGAATATTTTATCGTTTTTATCGTTAGTATCGGATTGAATACCTACGGAGTATAATAGTAGGAAACATCTAGTGTTCAAGTATCGTGTAACATTTAAATTAATGATATCTATCATAATTCATGGGCTTGTTTCCTTAGCCGTGAATAGATCGCGGAAGTGGAGCGGAACAGGTCAGTGAACCCGCCATTTTGTTTTATTGTGTGTAAACAAAGGCGAATAAACATGGTGGTGAGAGTTCAAGTTCTAGGTCACTCTTTTGTGAGACATCTTACGTTACAGTTGAATACGAGCATTTATTTAATGCCATAAAATTATCTTTTAAAAGCATATATAGTCCTGGGCTACCATAATACAATTAAGAAAAAGCCTGAGATTTTTGGAAATGCTGAATTTGAGCGCGCGAAGTGAAAATTTCAAAATCGACAATTTTCAAAAGCGCTTGACAAAAAAGAACATTACAATGTGTATACAACATATTACATTCTGTTGCATCTTATTCATACTTTTCTATTACCCAGATGTTGAGATTTCACCTTATTTTCAGTATTTTAAGTAGGCCGTTCAATTTGTGTTACTCGGGTTTTATCCTTAGGTTCAATTCATAATTTTGCATTGGAGAGATGTTGAGACTTGATTTTATTTTCAGTAGGTGATAACATTTGTGTTACTCGGTTTTTATCTTTAGGTTCTAAAGTAAAATAATAATCTTTGATAGAGTAAAAAGATGATAATTTTCAAGATTTTGATTTTAAAAGATACATATATTGAACCAATTTGCATGAATGTGCAAGAAATATGCAAGGTTTTAAAAGAATCACACTGTAGATACCTTAATTTTGATAGTAAACTTGGTTGAACATCAAGGATGAAGACCGAGTTTATCACAAAACAGAATGTATTATTTCTGGTCACTGATTGGTCAGTTTTTTTGATGATGCTCTAAAAATCTTTCTCAGTGTATAAAGATACGAATTTTAAAGATTAAATTTTGAAACGGATACATATGTCATATTAATATTCATATACATGTATATGCAGGATTTTAAAAGAATCACACATAAATGCTGATACGTTTTACAGTAAAATTGGTTAAACATCTAGGATAAATACCTCGTCTATCACCTACCAAAAAAAGTCAGTCTACTTAGATGATGCTTTAGCAAAATTATGAATAAGTTGTTTTATCGGAAAGAATTTATAAAGCTTATTACTTGGATACACATTTATTCTGTCAGGATTTTGTTATTTTATTTCCAGTGTTATATTTTGTCCGGTCATATTAGGTCGATCTTGCATAATAAAGATTAACATGTATTATCTTATTTTCTATACGTGTATATAAAAAATAAATATGCTGGATATTCATAGTCTCTTGTAATTTAATTGTTAAATCCAGGTATTTGTGCATTTTAAATGTGTTAAACCACAAACCTAATGACTTTATTCACAGGTTAGTATGTACAAGGATTAATCCATTATTTTTTATGCCTATGTGTTTTAACGACGAGATTTAAAGAACACTTCAACTGCAATATACAAGTGACCGAAAATGTAACACAGTGGCCGAAAATACCACATTAAAAACAGTCAACTTTAAAAACACTATAAAAAGCAAGTGAAATATCAATTTCCTACTTATCATATACAGAACTCGAATTACATAAGACGCCGCGGGCGATTTGGACTAATTGATTGGTGGACACACCAATTAGTTGCCATCAGCTGACCACACGCAGTCGCGTATTGGGTACACGTGTTGGTATTTTTGTTAATAATTGGGTACTAATAAAATGTATGACTTTTTTTTTGAAAAAGCCGGCAATTTTAACAGAAAAGCCGGTAAGTCGGTAATCTAATCAAAAAGCCGGTAATTACCGGCGCAAGACCTGATAAATGGCAGGTATAATATACAATGCCATATACATAATTATTATGATAATATTTTGATATCATGATAATTCAAGCATTTTTGAACTTATCTGGTTAACTAAAAACGAGTTGAATACGGGCATTTATTTGATGCCATAAAATTATATCTTTTATATGCAAGAAGAAAAAGAATTTATCACATAACGTTCCTTGTTAGCAGTGTCGAACACCCATTTAATATTCTGTTGTATGACATACGTGTAATACAACCTGGAACGATTTTGATTGGTTGAGTTAAACCTGTAACACTACGCAAGTTTATTAACTGAAACTGTTTTATTATAAATTCACCCAGATCTGAATCATAAACTTATTATTGTGTCAGCTTATAAAAATAATGCATGTATACAAAACATTGTTGTTGGTTTGTTAAAAAGTTGGCATAAACTGCTATTTTGTTTAAGAAATAGAACATCGTTTACTGTGAATTATCGTTTAATATATCACGGTTTGGAGTTCAATTGTAAACAATAATATCAAGAGCCCGAAGGGCGAGTGAAATTATTGTTTACAATTGAACGACAAACCGTGATATATTATAGATAATTCACCGTAAACGATGTTCTATTTCCAATCTAATACCCCTAAAATGTGAAAATAACGCACACATCTGAAATATTTCGCATTGCTTTGCTTACTCTCCTAACGTTGCGTACGTTACAATGCGCTATGCGCAATGCGCAATGCTTATTCTCCTAACGTCGCACAAATTACAGTGATATATCGTTCAATATAACGAGATATTTTAAACTAGACTATATAGTGCGGGTGTATTAGAAAAAGAGGTAAAACACGAACTCTTTTATACGCAACGTTATGTGTGAGACGCGACGTTACGACGTCACTTATTTTATGACGTTTTTGCGCTTAAGTGTGTCTGACGTCGTGGCGGTTCTATGTACATCTGAATTATTTTTTACTAATATGATTGCAATGGTATGTGATAAAAAGGATCTTAAACTCGTTCCCATTCCATATAAGATTTATGAAACTCGTTATGAATTATTTTTAATTTTAACTCGCCAAAAGGCTCGTTAAAATTAAAAATAATTCATAACTCGTTTCATAAATCTTATATGAAATGGGAACTCGTTTAAGATCCTCTATATATTAAGTGTCCAATCTGTTTGTTATTAGGTCTGTGGAAAGTGTTAGGCCTCTAATTTCTTATCATGTATTTTTTTTTAATAGTTTGTCTAAATCTTATAAAAACAATTATATTTTTGACGGCAGAGTGTTTTGAAAGTGTACTTGTCCATTCTAAATCAATGGTGCAAGTGTAATCACGATAGATGGCAATCAATAAACACCTATTGTTTGGGGCGCTTGTTTCAGCCAAAATTTTTTTTTGACTTTTCAAATAAAATTCATCTAGTACCTAAATATGTTGTATATCAGTGAAACAGACATTGTTAGTGGTAAGTAAAAATGTCTTAATTTTCAAAATCGGTGGAGAAATAAAAATTGAATGTTCTAAGATGTTTTAGATGGTACATTTTCAATACAAAAAACTCTGCTTCATGAAAAAACCTAAACTCTTTTTTTTTTAGAATATTTATCCAAAAGTGGTTTTAAATTGTTGGGTATTCGTAAATTAAGACACCCTGGAAGTTTTATAGCAAAATATGATTAAAAGGTTATTTGAACTTCCTTAATTTTCTGCTGTCCCACCAACAAGGAATTTACATAGGAAAAGCCCCATCAAAAAATCATTTTGGCTGTTTTTATTTTTCAACCGATTTTCAAAACTAAGGTAGCGACTAAAAAATGCCAGTTCTAATGATATACTCTTGAAGTACGTATAAGTTAAATTGCTGACGCTACTGCAGAAAAACCTTTGGCTGAAACAATTGCCCCAAGCAATCACGAGTCCTATAGCAGACTCCTTAGACCAATTAGCCACCTACTCAACCTAAACAGATTGATTTCGGTGAACGGGCCATACTAAGGTCTTACTGTCGAACGCGTCGGATATCTTCCGGCATTTCCGTCAAATAACGACAACCTTAGCGTTTAGTTATGCGATAGGGGATTCACATTACACGATTATAATATATATATACTATATATATAAGGCACGAAATACAACACTTGCTAACGTTGTCGTATTAGTTACATACCTAACACGTGCTGCTAGGGTTACTGCCTTGGAACATTCAGTGGCAAAACGAGTGAGTTCGAACGAGATTTAGTGTACACAGTATGATACAAATTATTTTTATTGTTATTATAATTATTCAAAGCATTGCAAAATCTTTAGCTTTTGCAACTGAAGAAAGCAATACTTTTCAGTTGATGTATGATAAATGTCATAGGATATTTCCATAAATGAACTGTGTAACTAAACAAATGCTTTGTCTGGAGTCGGAAGCAATGACTACTACATGCATTACAGGGTGCCTAGACGTCGAATATGAACCGAGATTTTTTTATTACTTTCTATATGTTTCCATATCTGATATGATTGACTAGAATGAAAACAAACGCTCCTGAATCTGTTTGCAATATTCGCGTAGCCATCCTCTAAGCTTCGCAAAGCCAAAAAATCATTTTGACTCCCTCTGTAAAAATGTAATTTTATTGACAGCCGAAAACCAAAATTGTAAACAGATATCTAGGAGCGTCTATTTTCATCCTATCTAACCATATCAGGTATGAAAACATATAGCAAGTAATAAAAAAATCTCGTTTCATATTCGACGTCCAGGCACCCTGAAATGCACAGTTGATTTGTATTGAGAACAAACATTTGTATAGAAATGCACCGTTGGTTTGCATTGAGAACAAACATTTGTATTTATTAAACAATTGACAGAAAGTGTCAGATCATCGGAGAACAAACATTTGTATTTATTAAGACAGAAAGTGTCAGATCATCGTAGCACGAGAAGGTACAACAGTTGGCCAGTATCAATGTTTTCCTGACTTTTGACCGATAAGTAATTCATCAGCTACGTTAATGAAGGCTCTACCTTTGCATCTTTTAAACAGTTTGACAGGTTGCTCTAAACATAACATACGTTGCATCTGTACCGGTGAATCTGTAAGTGTAAATAATGACCTAGACTGGCCGTATGTTTATTTGAGACAGCTCAAGCTATCATCAGATCAAAAAGTCTGTATTACGTACGCTTGAATTAGTGGCTTCAACCACCAGTGGTTCTAGTCCCGGCCTGCCAAGACCATGCACATGTCTTACTTGCAGATATCTTGTTCTAAATTCGCATAGCGAAGAAATCAGAAGCGAGCCGGGTGACCGAGGCTACAGGTGTCAGGCCGGTGAAATTCAGCTCACTGAACACAAAATAAACCTTGCTTGGAGATCAGTCACAAGTTCCACAACATTCGTTCGCTTAACTACACTTTAATTCTGTGAATTACACACATTTGTCTCGCAAACGGTCCCATATCTGGAATAAAACACCGATTCAGTTTTTCAACATTTCGCGTCATTCATTAACACTATATATGCGTATTTTGAAATAAACGTATGTCAAACCCATATCTCTACCTACCCTCTGGGCTCATACTCTCCAAAGAAATTGTCCTGACAAACACAGTAAAATACACACTATTCATGACAGCAGACGTAATACTTTAACAACATGTTTGATTTAACAATGAAATAAAAACTAATCTTGGGGAAAACACATGCAAATTAGAAACTTTGGATTTTTTCATGAAACAGTTTTAGCATCCTACGACCCGGAAGTACTTGCTGACTGGTCTGACACCTACGGTGGTTCAGAAGACTGGAATACCATTTAAAGATTTTATTTTTATTATGATTGCAAAATATTAAAACAAACTATAACCACTAAGACGAGAGCCAGTATGATGATATATTTGAGGTGCTGTTGGCGGTAATGGAGAATTCCGATGCGGATTTTACAGTCTTATAATTATGTAATCGATTTAAAATGAGCATAGGCTTTGTTATGCGTTAAAGTTAAGACAATTTAAGCACTTGAAAACTATTAATCTTGTTAATACTTATATAACAAATGAAATACACATAACTTCGGCACAGAATATCGTTGATAGCTTTACTATGTCGGTGATTCTGTAGGAGCGTTAAATAATTAATTTGAAGTAATGCCGACGATAATGGAGAGTGCTGACGAAGTACAAAAAAAACATGTGTTTTCTAAGAAACATGACTTTTGTTTTCAATACATTAACTTTTAATTTCCAATGCTTAAAATAAAGAAGAATGGTAATCCTTTCTGTAAGAAGTGCACATTTTCTGAAAAAATAACAATATCATCAGCTTATAACATCATGAAATATATGAAAGTATATTTATTATTATTTAAAATTTGAGAGTTTTTAAGTTTTCCTTCGTTATTCCACCGTGGTTATTCTACCGTAGGATTAAATAGAGATTATTTAACTGCTGGGATCGATTATAGGGAAATCCTTTACGATATGGTAAACATGTCTACCATTGAGTGAAGGATGTCCCTATAATCGAACCCAGCAGTTAAATAATCTATTTATTACATTTCAAATCCGTTTGATATGTGATTTTAACCGATTTTTTTTGCGCTATTGAACGTTGTTGGCGGTTGACGTTGACGTCACAACACTTTATTGACGTCATGACTCAGCGTCACAGTTAGTTAGTTTTGTGTTCGGAGTTTATATTTAGCGATTATGAATATTCTTTCACTGAGAAATCCCAATCTTTCACTCATAGAAATGTAATAAATATAATGTATTGGCGCAGATACGAGACCGCTAAAGTTTTAAAACATAGAGGATCTGACACTCGTTGTCATTTCATACAAAATTTTATTAAACGAGTTCAGGAATTTCCGGCGAGCTTAATAACAAATTTCTGGACGAATTTAATAAAATTTTGTATGAAATGACAACGAGTGTCAGATCCTTTTTATCACATGGCTCAAAAACGACAAGAAACTACACATTATTGCTTGTGGTGAATTTACATACGGCGGACTGTTACCCTCACAACATCGCCGATTCAGTGCCATATCCACGGACTCCACGGGTGTTCCGGGACATTGACTAGACGAACGTACTGACACCGACTGATTCGGTCGCCTTGTATTACACATGGTTAATATAAGGAAATACGTAGTGGGTATATTATACGGAATACAAGCAGATCCATGTGATAAAACAAAGATATTAACCAGCATAAAAACATTCATATTCTTTACCACACATGTTTCTGTATTATATCTACACTAAACTATGATAAAACCCGATTCATAAACACACACATATATTGAATAAAATAGTGAGATATATTTCAGCAGTTTTTGCCAGCATTTATTCATTTTATCATATGGAGTGTATCAGTAAGATGTGTTACAAATATGTTTCTCTTCTCTTCTGTATTCTTCCATATCATCTTATCGGTATGACGTAGGTTGTCTAAAAGTAATACATAAAACAACGGATCAAAGTAACCTCTGCAGATTCCAGAAATAAGCTTAGCTGAACTTTTGAAATTGATTTTGTGGCGTTTGTTCATAATAATGACAGACATAATGCATAAAGAGCAACCTGAACACTTCTTGGCGATGAGCTAAATGCAAGAGAAGGTATAAACGTAGAATGTAACAAAGTAAAAAATAATCACACATGACAACATGTGTTAACGTTTACTAAATGGAATGCAACGAAATACTCTCATTTCATTTTACAAAACAGAAACAAAAAACAAAAAAACACCACAAAACAATGTTGTGCATTACAACACAAAAACACACACAAAAACAACAACAAAAAAACAACAACCACAAAACAAACAATGTTGCGCATTATAACACATATAAAAAGCATGTTTCTTTGATAGTAATAGCATTTCCAATGTCAAATTAATAGCAAAACATCTCGTCTTGAGATATGTTCTGCCGGCATATATTTGCAATATATTTCACATTAAACTGTATCTCAACTTCTGAAACAAAGTTATAAATATGTAAAAGTAAGTTGGTTGAACCCGGTGGAAATAAAATCTTTGACAAATAAACAAGTAAAATATCTTCCCCCTCAACTTATCGTAGTACGATTATAGTCGATTATATATGGAAGCGTATCGTTTAAGTATAACTTAAAGCAGACAGAGTTACCGAATAGTTGTCATATATGTTTTTTATTAAATTTACCGCTGTTTTCAGAAATAATCCTTATAAATCTAAAGTTTGTTCAAGCGAAAAATAAATGCTATTGTCATTGAGTTGTAATAATTATCTTCGTGTTTCATGTTTGCATATTACTGAAAAACTGTAATAGTTTAAGTCAATAGTATCTATCTAACTATCTGTCTGTCTGTCTGTCTGTCTAATATAAATATAATGTTTTTGTCTGTCTAATATAAATATAATGATCTTTGTGGTATTGGTAATGTTGCAATATATATTCCTCAAAACAAGTTAAGGACCGCAAGAATATCTCTCCATATGCTTACCAGTAAAAATGACTACACACCATTTTCAAACGGTTACACAGAATATGTTAAACTGGACATTGTCAGGTCGTCTGCATTAGATGAAAGAACAAAATGTTTACATACACTGTTCTGTTAATTAAAAAAGAATCCGAAATTTGTGATAATTTCTAAAAATTCATTAATTTGCCCCAAAACATCAATACTAAAATGTCTGTTAAGTAATAATACGAAATAATGTTTTTGAGTGAAAAAAAAAGCATTTTATTGGAATTTCAAAATCCGAGTTTTCAAATATTAATATTTATTTATTTATTGGTGTAAAATGTTCCTAAAGAATGTAGAAACACGAAACAGTTTCCAATTTTGGAATGCAATGTGTATTTAAACTTTTGAGATGAGGCATACTTTAATCTTATTGAAATAAAGAAGGGATGATCCTTAACTTATTTTGAGGAGTATATCAATATATATCGGCCTTCAAATATTGTGAGGAGTTATTATATATAAATATAATGATCTTTGTGGGTGTTATATCTGTCTATGGTTAACTGAAGTGTTGATAAGCAAGCTTTACAACTTGATTTCCTAGAGAACTCGTCTGAAAAACTTGAATGGTATAAAAACATATTTTGTAATGTTGAAAGGTTACCATTTCGTTTGCTGAAATGACGTTTTCGTAAACTAGTCTACTAAATATAGCATGCATTATATTAGCGATGAAACATTCAAAGGCCTCTATAGCACGGTTGTCTGAGGCGTCTTGTTAGTGTCCAGGAAGGTAGGGTTCAAGTCTGCTAATTTCCTTCTTTATTTTTTATTTTCATTATTATGGTTTTCATTATTGCTAATGGTAAAGTAGCAACAGTTACCTTACATTTTTCACTTTGATAACGCAATCTTATAATAACACATGGTAATAGTGAACAGTGTTATATGTGTTGTAATGCACACACTAACGCACACGTATCCCTTACATGTGAACAAATGTATTTCTGACAATTCTGTGCTGATGTGTACTTCCAGCACGTCGTGTTACATGGGTGAATTGTAATCAATATGTAATATAATGCATGTCAAGGTATTCGCACAGAAAGAAGCGAGGTCGCAAACATTGATTCAAAATGCTTGATAGGAAGGTAAAATGCTTGGTAAAAAACGGGGAACAGTTGTTGTTTTCAATATTGTTTTAACACCCGCGACTTGATATCTCTCGGCAGCTATTTTACACTTGCGTAAAACCTTGCTTGTAACTGTATCATATACCTATCGACCTTATTCTAAGGAACTTATACTACTAGTTAAAATGGATCGACATTATTTTAAGAACTTACTTTAAGGACAGTAAGAGTTACAGAGAAAATATCAACCTTATTCCGTTGATCATAGCATGTTCGATTTTTGAAACAAACAAAAATGAGTTTTAACACAATTTATATGAGATAATACCAGTGAAGTAAAAGATTTCATGATGGAAATATAGTATTATATGTTTATATGTAGGATACAAAATCGTCTGTTTAGTAAATAATTGTTAGCTTGCCAATGGTGAGGGGCTGTTATGCATTCTCAAATATCGTCATAAGACTGGATCAAAACATTTTACAGTTGTTTCCGCTACACGTGCAGCGCTCGTATCCAACACGCCTTTTATGCCGATTTTGCAGTATTAAACAATACCTTCATCTCTTAATTGTATGACTAATCTCTTCGAAAATTTATATTTCAATAGCCCCTAAAACAGTAAGAACACCCATTACTAGGCTATATAGAAGCATGTTTAAAATATATAACGGCCTTATTTAATGACATAAATACTTACTGTATCAATCTTAGTCTAAGGTCTTATAAATACGTATTGTAAATATGTAATGACCTTTTCCACCCTAGTTTTTGTGTTCTTAAACTGATCAGATTCACCCGGGCATGCCAGAATTAGTGCCCTCGATTGGCAAACAATTGGACACAAGCAATACTTCTGTTATTCTTTATTCAGTATAGACCAAAACTGTTAGATTAAATTATTCAGTAAAACCTGGCTGAAATGATTACGTTTCCCTCTTTGTTTATTTATTATATCTCCCCCTACGAAGTGGATGGGGAGACAAATTGTTGTGTGCTGTCTGTCTGTCTGTTTGTCACAAATTGTGTTCGGTCTAGTTCTCCTGAAGCCCTGACCGGCTTTCAATGAAATTCTGCACGAATGATCAGTACTACGCCTAGTTGCGCATATCGTCGCCGTGTTCCGGTTGAATGATATGACCCCGTACACAGAAACCTTTTCCGGGATAGATCTCATGAACCCCTATCGTTTACTTCACTGGTATTATCTGATATAAATATATACTTGTTGCGATTTCTATTAAGCTTGTTTTAGCTTACTCATTGTATTAACTGGCTTTAAAAGGACACCTGGCAATCTTCTTTTTGTGAAACTTGCGGCGTCCCGTTGGTTTTCCTACGTAGATGGCATATTTGCAAATCATTATTTAGGTAATAATTATTTAAATACGTAAAAGCAGACTTTTGTTTGCATATAACTACTTTTTGATTGCATTCCACCAACGTTATATATACTGAAAGGAAAAAGAAACGCGACACAGGAATTTCCGCTATATATTGTATGTACAATATGCTGCTGTTAATCAAATGGTACACGGCTACGTAAGATCTTTCCTTTCGGAAAAAATACTAAAACAACACGTAACACAGCAAATAATATTCCTGCATAGTTTCATTATTGACAGAGTACGCGTTTGGCTCAAGCTTATGATGCAAAATTTTGCAAACTCTTTACGTTTGATACAACTGAACTGGCTCATTTTTTCAAAGAGGAACTTCAACATTTATGAATGTCTGGTTACAACGTGTACTGTGATTAAAACGTCTACATCATCACAGTTGTGTCCTTTCTCTTACAAACTGCAATTTTTTTTTTTTTACAAAACATCATTGGATTTCCTTAGAATATATATGGTGTGCAGTATCTACAATATATAGCGGATATTCCCGTGTCGCATTTCTTTTGCCTTTCAGTAAGTTTGCTCACCTGCTGGAGCAAAATGCGCATGCTGTCGATAATGAAACTTTAAATATGTAACCATTTGTGCTGTTTAAACCTTCTTTCCGAAAGGACAGGCCTAATGTCACCCTGTACCGTTCGATTAGCAGTAGCTTATTAAATCTACAATATATAGCGGACATACCCATTACGCGTTTCTTTTTCTTTTCAGCATATAAAAACTATGGTAAAACAGTAAAAACACAACTTGAAAACGCTCAATTATAATAACTTTATTAAATTATATGCAAAATGTAAAACTTATACTTAATTAATAAATCAAGTCCACGAGAATTCTCCCTGGATAACTATACATTTTAGCACGCACGCACGCACACAGACACGCGGACACGCAGGCACACGCACCGTCCTACTTGATGAATATTATTTACTGTTTGAAACAGTTTGGTACTATTGCATGATAAAAAGTATATAATAAATAGAATATTTGTTGGTTTGAATATATATTTGTTTGGTTTGAATTTATATTTGTTGGTTTGAATATAGGATTTATTTTCATCCCGAAGTGAGAAAACATATTTTCTAAAGCACTCGTGAAAATATATTCTCACTTCTCGATGAAAATAAATCTATATTCACTCCAAGCCATCAAATGTCCTCTATGTAGTAATACATTTGTTAATTTGAAGACAAAAACAACCAGATTTTAGTGATTGATCGTTTGGACCTCTATATTTACAGTTCTGTTGCTCACGTGATATCCATTAGCGCACTACGTAATCACATAACTGACACGTGTAGTTCAATCGGGCACGCGTTCATTTTACCCTCAAATGTAATTTTAGTGCAGGCTTTGAGTTCAATGTAATACCATAAAGTGGTACTTTTTGTTTGCACTGCTATTGTCTTTGATTTCCGTCGAAACATCTATTCAGTAAACATTTAATAATGATAGACGTGTAGTGTTTGCCAACGTAATTAGTGTGTGATTTTATAAGCCGCCACTACTCAGTATACATTCAAGTACTGTTTATGTTTGGCTCAACTAGAGATTATCTCTGAACTAAGTGAGTTACGGACTATACATACATACATATATAATCTTATCCCATTCTCCTCTCTCTCTCTCTCTCTCTCTCTCTCTCTCTCTCTCTCTCTCTCAACTGTAGATTGTCTTTGATCTAAGTGTGTCACGGACTATACATACATATATAATACTATCCCATTCTCTGTCTCTCTGTCTCTGTCTCTCTCTGTCTGTCTCTCTGTCTCTCTCTCTCTCTCTCTCCATACACATATAATAGTATCACTCTCACTCTCTCTCTCTCTCTCCTCCCACCACCTCCCCAAATCGTTGTTTTACACTTGTATGCGTTATTTCCGTAACAGCTGATGTGGTAAATGAAATGTATACTCCCAGGGCAACACAACGACTGGTTCGATTGGCACATCATATCCCAGAAGTAACTAATTGGTTATAATGAGCATATCTTTATCTATAGCTATCTATATTTATGACGTTTACTGGTTGTTTCCTTTCCCCACATACCACTTTCACTATAATTATGTGTGTGCATCTGTTTGGAGATAAGTCGGTCAGTGCATCATGTCACAGACATGTTCTTAGGTCTGTGATCAGGCTATAACTATTTAGCTCATCGTCGAATTCGTCGAAGATTTTCTTGACACAAACATTCAAATAAAAACCGGTAAACTTTGAATGCATAAACCGTTCACTTTATTACGTTCACAGGCTGCCTCAGTTATCACGAACAACAACTCTGGTACGCAAGGAACAAACTTGCCTAGTTGAAGTCCGTGATCTTAATAGTTTAAAGATATTTTATTTCAAATATACAACAATAAACGATATTGGCATACGAGAAACCAATGATATTGAAACAAACTCTCAAATACAAGTTGGTAAAAATCCTGATATTTTCAAATACAAGTTGGTAAACATCCGTTACCGTTTGCTTAAATTATCTTTTTTTTTCTTTTTTTTTATGCCAGTTTTTAATAATCAAGGGTAATTACTCTGCAATTCATGCGTTACTTTTGCTCATTGTCCCGCTCATCTTAAACAAACCGTCAAATCAAAATTGGTTAAATTCCGAAACCGTTTAATGTTTTCAGCTAAAATACTCAATTTTGTCATAAAGGGGAATCACTCTGTAACAAAGGGGAATCGCTCTGTAACAAAGGGGAATCTCTCTGTAACGCATATGTTAAAGTCTAAGATATTACTGAAACACACTTTCAATGACAATTGGTGGAAATACACAACCTTTTACCGTGTTAAGAAGAATGAGTCAAAAAAAAAACGGACAACGGACGATGGTCGATCTCGTTCAACGAGCTTACACATATGCTCGCCTGGCCTTTGGCCCGTAGAGTGACCTTTGGCCAGTGGAGCTACAAAATTATTTAACTGACAATGACATTGAACACATTATGAGAGACTTTTTCTGTTTCAAAAATATTTGTACCGCTCTTGCTTTCATGACGATAATCTGTTCATGAATGTATAGGAGGCCTCGGTAGCTCAGTGGAATTAGAGCTTGGGTTTAGAGATACCGACATCTGTACGAATGGGTTCGCTCCCTTGCGGAGGCATATTTGACGGGGGAAAATTCATCATTCATCTCATCTCCCCCATATTATGATGTGTTAACGGGACGTAAAATCCCATTTCATTTCATTAGAAAAAATCTCCACTTTATGAATCACGAACTGAGTGCCTCAGTTATCGTCATAGTGCACCAGTTATCGTCATAATGCCCGAGTTATCGTCATAATGCCAAGTTATCGTCATAATGCCCTAGTTATTGTCATAATACCCCAGTTATCGTCATAATGCCCCAGTTATCGTCAGAATTCCCACTTATCGTCATAATGCCCCAGTTATCGTCAAAATGCCCTAGTTATTGTCATAATGCCCTAGTTATTGTCATAATGCTCAAGTTCTCGTCACAATACCCCAGTTATCGTCATAATGCTCCAGTTATCGGCATAATGCCCTAGTTATCGTCATATTGCCCAAGTTATCGTCATCAGCACGACATATAAACTCTAATGTATGTCGCAAATAAAGATGAAACTAATTGATATACTTTTTTCTGACAAAAATACACGGCAATTTTATCTAATATATAACAAGTTGATAGACCTTTTTCCAACTGACCTATACAAAGTGACAAGATAATCTTTGTAAATAATAAAATGTGCCATTTTGGAAAGTAAATCATCGAGACAATTGAGTACATTCACACTGTCACAGCGGGAAATTATTTAATTTATACCGCAAAAGAAGTTTTCACACTACCGCTGTATTTAGTCATGGGTATGC
Source organism: Cyrtodaria siliqua (assembly GCA_037043455.1). Lineage (NCBI taxonomy): Eukaryota > Metazoa > Mollusca > Bivalvia > Adapedonta > Hiatellidae > Cyrtodaria > Cyrtodaria siliqua. The sequence goes on along the minus strand of JAWPHD010003046.1, from coordinate 9,428 downwards.
CTCTACTTTTGATATCGAAATAGAAAAAGAGATAGGATTCACGAATACGTGTTTCACAAAAAGGCGAACATTTATATGCTAGACATATGAACTATATATCCGGATCAAAACAAAATATACATTTTGCACATGTAAATAATGGTACGATTGAAGCAGAATACTCAAATGCCAAATTGTCGGAACCAATCAGATTTATTCCGTAGTAGTTTCGTATAATATTTTTTGAAATCTTAACAGTAAGGCGCAGTTGCTTTGTTACGATATTAAATAGTATATGACAAATGCCACGATCTGCAATCTGATTGATTACGATCATTTGGCATATGAGCGATCTCGGACAGATCACCGCTCAGTATTCCCCAGTAGTCGAAGTAAATAATTGGTTGTATATACCCTGTAAGTTAATATTCCCCACCCATCCCTTAACGCACACACATAATATCCAAAGAATATGTTATAGTAATTTCCCCCTACCCTCTATTGTCTCTACCCCTGACACACCCTACACCCTCCACCCTTGCAGTGTAGCGAAAAAGAAACGCAACTCGGGAATTTCCGCTATATATTGTATGTACAATATACTGCTGTTATGCTGTTAATCTAATGGTACATGTTCGGAAAATATACTAAAACAACACATAACACAGCAGATAGTATTCCTTTGACAGTTTGGCTCAAGCATGTGAGCAAACTTACGATGCAAAATAGTGCAAGCTCTTTACGTTAAATATAGTACTGAAATGGCTCAAGTTTTCAAAGAGGAGCTTCAACGTTTATGAATTTCTCTAACTAACTGCAACTTTTATTTTTACAAAACATCTTCGGATTTCTTTGGAGTATTATGTGGAATTAAGTGAGCAGTAATTCCACTTAATATATAGAGGAAATTCCCGTGTTGCGTTTTTTTTTCGTTTTAGTATACGAATGGAGTGTGATAAATAATCTGCAAGATTATTTAAAGAACGAAGCAAAGGATTTGTAGGAAGGGTAAGAGACTGAAGCAGGGAGGGGTAGGGAGGAGTGAACATTATATAGCTTTACTATAAATAGTATAGCTATACTATTTTCAACCTCCCCCACCGTCAGTTAAAACAGCCACATACTATTATGGGTTGGACAATGTCAAAGGGAGTTGAGGATAATAATATACTCAACAAAAAAAGAAACTTCCGCAACTTTACCCATACATGTAGACACAATGAGAATATATTTTGTTTGGTCTTACATGTTAATACCTTTGTTAAAAGGCCAGCAATGTCATGAAAACACTTTTCCTTGAATCAAACTTGTACGCAAAGCTATTCCCCTTCTTTTGGTTTAAACAGTATTTCCGGGTCTCGTGGTTTAAACTCTGATTTAACACAGTTTTGTTCTATTGAAATAAACAGAAGATAACCCCAACACCAAGTAAGCTGACCTGTTCACTCACTTTTGCGCCATACAGCTTTCAAAAATGAATATTTTCAGATTACCTCCCTTTATAATACAAATATAGTGATTTCGCAATTTGAATAAAACATGTCTTAGCAGCAAACACTAATTCTGGTGTTTGATGGTTATTAATATTGATCAGAATGATTTAGTGATAAGTATATAATGATGAAATTGTATCTAGATTGGTGTACAAAGTGTAACAAAGTCAACCCTATGCAAATCACAGCTTTAAATGCGGAAGTTTCTTTTTTTGTTCAGTATAGTATAATGATGTGTTTGTGTGTGGGGGTCGGGGATGGGGATTGACATCCTGAATGTGAACGTATTATATATTTCACAGAGGTACTAATATAATATAGTGCATTCACACTTGTATACGCGAACCACATATATGTCTGATGTGTGCAGCTGTTTTAGAACTATAATACTAAAGAGTATGAGAGTGGACCTTTGGAAACGGCCGAACACGTTACATACGAAATATTGCAGTCTCGGTTTGATTGAGACGACTGTTCATCAACGGTATGAAATATGCTTGCTATCGCTGAAGCCCTCTAGCCCCACGGTTGAGCTGAACTCAATATTCATAAACGCAATAGTACAGAATTTTAACCATCCCGAAGATGGTATGCATATGACGTGTGTGTGTGTGTGTGTGTGTGTGTGTGTGTAGAGTGTGGACTGTGTATGCATATGGCGGTGGACATAGCGACCTTTATACTTATTATACCTCCATGTCCAGCGGCGTATGGTCCCAGTATCTAACAAAATTCTATGCCTCAAAGAGCGAAATAAACAAAATGAAATTTAGTTGGAACTAAACATGCATTTGGTTATGTATTAAAAAACACTAACCCTCCAAATAACGGCAAAATTGCACTACAAAACCGTTTATCGCTGTTCAGGTGATATAATAATGTATATGTGCCGATTAAATTATGTTTATTCAAGGGTTTTTAAAATACCCTTGATCGAATATATGTAAAATGAATGAGATGGTATTGTAACTCTTAAATCTACGCTCCACTTTTGGGGTTTGACCTGGCTGATTAAAGCGGTTATATTGTGTTTATAGAGTTTGGATGCTCAAAATAGGGAATATATATATATAAATTAGACAGATGCCTCGAAAAACTGCATGGGGAAGACATGTACCGAAAAACAATCGAGGGCTTATGGAAGAATAAGCTCAGAACTTATAAGCCGTACGGCATCAATACGAAGGAATAGCGCGCCAAACGACGTCGCTTAATAACGTTACGTCAGTTCCGTTTTACTGTGTATATTCGTTGTTTATAAATACGCCACTGAGGAAGGCCGCAAGGCCGAACGCTACGGCATAAATATAATTGCTAGAGTTTTTATTTATACAATACTACAGAGATTTTAATACAAATACAAATGCCAATGGATATACAGGAAACGGAAACACGACAAGATGCAAGATTACGGAAGATCATGAATAAATTAGACAGATGCCTCGAAAAACTGCATGGGGAAGACATGTACCGAAAAACAATCGAGGGCTTATGGAAGAATAAGCTCAGAACTTATAAGCCGTACGGCATCAATACGAAGGAATAGCGCGCCAAACGACGTCGCTTAATAACGTTACGTCAGTTCCGTTTTACTGTGTATATTCATTGTTTATAAATACGCCACTGAGGAAGGCCGCAAGGCCGAAAGCTACGGCATAAATATAATTGCTAGAGTTTTTATTTATATATATATATATATACATCGTCGTCAGTAGGTTACGAAACGGTGTACATATGTTGTTAATTTGACTGTGAGATAATATTTGTCAACAATAAAAGGCTAATTTATGCCTACTTGACGAAGCAACTGAACAATTTTAAAAGAAGTCTTTATTCACCAAGCAACTGGTTCGTGAAAATAGCATGTATACTTTATATAAAGGCTTTAGTCAACAAGCTATAAACAACGGATTAATGCCGATAACAAGTACATTTTAAATATAAAAAAATGTACAGTTTAAAAACACTTAATTTCCCTAGCAACAGGTTCACGCCAATGATATTTAAAATTTAAATAATTGATAACCTTCTATTCAAAAGCACTTACACATACAATTACATTATAATCAATAAGACATTGAAATTATATTATTCAAGAAAAGTAAATGTTTCTCTAATGCTTGTGGCAATAGTCGACCCTTACTAACAGGATTTAATTAGCTATTTTCAAAAACGCCCGAACGAGTATTTTATTGCCTAATAGCCAAGGGACGTAATTTAATTTCTAGATAAGAATCACGTGGAAATTATGTAAATTGTTATGTATTTAATAAACAACTTGAATTGCTATGCATAACATGTTACACAGGCTTATATTTCTGTCTTGAAAGACGGACAATTTAATTAATTCAATTAAGCGATGGTTAAGTTTATATTATCAGGATTTTATAACGGATATTTCGTCAATAAAACACGTTTAAAAACATTTTTTTTTCTGAAAGAAGGTGATAACCTGCTTAAAATTACATATTAAATATTTTAATTTTTACAATATGCAAACATTTTAAGCCGAAATTAAGATTTTATTTCATACCCCAGGCAACCCCGTTTTCTCTTCTTGGAGAAGGGGTTGGATGTTGTATGAAAGTTAATACTCGGACCACGTAATGGTATGCCGATACCTACAAGAACCCGAGTACACCACTTGGAGTATGACACCTGTATACGTTCCCTAACACATATTTTTATTTGCATGTAACTCTGTTTGATTTTGACAATTTACAACATACTGGGATAATAAAACTCATTACGTGGTCCGAGTATTAACTTCCATACCCCATCCAACCCCTTATCAAGTCCAAGAAGCGAAAACGAGGTTGGCCAGGGTTTGAAATAAAACCTTGTTTTCGGCTTACAAAGTTTGCATATTGTAAAATTAAAACATTTAATAGGTAATTTTAAACAGGTCATCGCTTTTTTTTCAGTAAAACATATTTTTAAGCTTGTTTTATTGTCGAATTATCCGTTATAAAATACTGCTAGTATAAGCTTTGCCATCGCTAAATGGAATTAAGGCGGGAACACGTAAACTTCTTTCATAATAACTGATACTGAATAAGTATGTCTGGACAAATGCACATTCTTTGTAAATAAAGAGTATGTATTCTTCTTATGCTAATAAAAACAATGTGCGCCGTGATTTTACAGACCATAAAGCCGCAATAGTTAAATACTATTTAAGAAAATAATAAATTTAACATCACATTTGAAGAGTTGAATGTATATTTTACTGTGGATGAGATTGAAAAATCAATTCAGTTACTAAATTTAATTGGTCATCTGGGCGTGACATGTTATTAAATGAATGTTTCATTAACGGTAAAACAATTTTATCACCAGTTATTTGCAAATTATTTCATAAAGTGTTTGAGGTTGGTCTGGTATGTTATTCCACTTGACAAAAGTGGCAATAATAATGAAGGTACTTTGTTTTAAAATTACGAAACGAAGCACAATATAGAAATTGCATAAGTAAGCAATTATGTTAACGATTGTGTTATGTAGTGATATACACGCCTTCTCAATTAACGAATGTAAAGTATATCATCTATGACTTGTGTGCGACGGATGTTGCCTGCATTTTGTTGACGGGTGTTGTCTGTATTCTTTTGGCAAGTGTTGTCTGCATTCTGTTGACGGGTGTTTCCTGCATTCTGTTGGCGGTTGTTTCCTGCATTCTGTTGACGGGTGTTTCTTGCACTCTTTTGTCGAGTGTTGTCTGTATTCTGTTGACGGGTGTTGTTTGCATTCTGTTGACGAGTGTTGTCTGCATTCTGTTGACGAGTGTTGTCTGCATTCTGTTAACGGGTGTTTCCTGCATTCTGTTGGCTGATGTTTCCTGCATTCTGTTGACGGGTGTTTCCTGCATTCTGTTGACGAGTGTTGTCTGCATTATGTTGACGGGTGTTTCCTGTATTCTGTTTACGGGTGTTTCCTGTATTCTGTTGACGGGTGTTTCCTGTATTCTGTTGACGGGTGTTTCCTTATTCTGCTGACGCGTGTTTCCAGTATTCTGCTGACGGGTGTTTCCTGTATTCTGTTGACGGGTGTTTCCTTATTCTGTTGATGGGTGTTTCCTGTATTCTGTTGACGGGTGTTTCCTTATTCTGTTGACGGGTGTTTCCTGTATTCTGCTGACGGGTGCTGGCGGATGTTGTATGCAATTCTGTTGACGGGTGTTTCCTTATTCTGCTGACGCGTGTTTCCAGTATTCTGCTGACGGGTGTTTCCTGTATTCTGTTGACGGGTGTTTCCTTATTCTGTTGATGGGTGTTTCCTGTATTATGTTGACGGGTGTTTCCTGTATTCTGTTTACGGGTGTTTCCTGTATTCTGTTGACGGGTGTTTCCTGTATTCTGTTGACGGGTGTTTCCTTATTCTGCTGACGCGTGTTTCCAGTATTCTGCTGACGGGTGTTTCCTGTATTCTGTTGACGGGTGTTTCCTTATTCTGTTGATGGGTGTTTCCTGTATTCTGTTGACGGGTGTTTCCTTATTCTGTTGACGGGTGTTTCCTGTATTCTGCTGACGGGTGCTGGCGGATGTTGTATGCAATCTGTGTTTCCTGCATTATGTTGACGGTTGCTTCCTGCAATTGTGTTGACGGGTGCTGGATCGTGTTTCATGCAGTCTGTTGACGGGCGTTGTCACAAGTGTGTTGACAACTATTGCCTGCGTTCTGTTGACGGGTGTTGACTGCACACAGAAGTTTGTATTTAGTTTTAAACAGTGACGTCTTGTTTAGCAAAGAGTCGATACCTACATGGGAAGTTTTGCTTTGTAAAGAAATGTCACAATATGAATAGATAAAAATATACATATGATATTATATCAATAGCAAAGGGATATAGTTCAACTAGTAGACCAACCATTGACCAGCTGCGTACAAGTGGATTATCAGCCCGGTTTGAGATACTAGATGATTTACAGCATGGGTATTATATAGCTACCCTTGATCTTCACAGGGTAGCGTTAAAATGACTCGGTGTTAATTTACTGACTGGGTAATCTATACACAGTTTTGAAGACCTTTTTACTCCTTCAGGTAAGTGTCCGATAAGTTATTGTTTGCGAGTGAAGTGTCCGATAAGTGAGTGTTTGCCAATGGTTTAAATGAAAGTGCCATAACACATAGTCTAATCGGTGGGTTAAAAACGAAATAGCTTGAACGAATTTAACGAAAATAAACTCACTTCAAAACATACCACATTTAAATTAAAACATGAATTAAGTGAAAATATTCATTGGCACAGATTACAGTAAGCTACATTGGCACGCGTCAGAGTTAAGGTTATTGTTAGGAACTAGGGGATTAGGGTTCAGTGATAAGGGCTAGTTGTAAGTTTCATTGGTTTGTTTTAATGGTGCGTTACTTCATGTTTAGCACATGTTAGGACACATATGACGGTCCATTTGTTTTCTGGCAGAGGCAAACCACCCCATTTTTCCTGGGTAGAACCACTACTTTATGTTATACCTCCCGTCATCCGTAAGAATCGAAACTTCCTCACCAAAAAATAAATGGGAAGAAAATCTCGGTGTAAGCTCATACAGTTAGATATGTTTCTCTCATGACCCTGAATAGAGGTGAAAACTTGACTGTATACAGCGCCAAAGAACACTCCCCTAACAATATGCTATTATTTTTCTCCATTTGTCCGTTTCTTTATTAAATTTCGTCGAGCAAATTAACCTCATGTAATGGAATTTAAACTGTTGGACAAACATTTTCGTTGGACAGTTGTAACATAACAACCTACTGCGAACAATAGTAGTTCACTATCCACTTTCTCTAACTGTTCACATAAGCAGGTGTAAATTGTATCGACCAAAGAAAAGTTGAAAACTTACATTGTAGCCGCGGTCAAACTGTCGGTAGTGGCTATAGAGGGTATATAAAGCAGAGTGTATAACTGGGATACTAGTAAATAAGCTGTATTAACTCTTCAATATCTGAGTCTTATTGTGTTCTATGTAATAAGAGAGTATATTATTTAACAATAAGTTTTGAATATCTAAAATAAGAAAAAAATCTTTAACGTTTAGTTTACGGATCAACGACGGCGTTACCATCTATTGTACTCTTAAGGTAATATATATTTTCTCATTTTATAATATCTTTTTTTTTCATGTATAGTATGGTTGTGTTTGTTGCTCTATTTAACTTCAAAGAAATGGTGATAATAATAATTATAATATTTATATATATATATATATATATATTTAAGAGAGAACTCATTTGAATTATTGCAATCTTCCATGACACACTGAACAATTTAATATATAATTATTATGTATAGAAGATATGGGATATATACTCGCCGTCAATGAACGCACCGTTTAAAAGTTAGAATGTTTAGGCATTTTGAACAAAATATGATATATTCCATATAACGAGTCGACATATAATATTGTTTTGCGTGCATATCTGGATTAAGTACATTCCACATTGGTGTTATGAAATGCACGTGCAATTCCGGTTTTCTTCTTATTGCAGCTTGAAATTTAGTGGAACAGTCTTCTTTTTATGATTATCCATAGTAAACAATGTTAAACAACAAATAAATAACTACGTAACTACTTGTCCAATAAAACCTTAATTTCGGCTTAGAAAGTTTGTATATTGTAAAATCAAAACATTTAATAGGTAATTTTAAAAAGGTTATCGTATTTTTTCAATATAAAACGTTTTTAAAAATGTTTTATTGTCGAAATATCCGTTATAAAATCCTGCTAATATAAGCTTTCCCATCGCTTAATGGAATTAAGGCGGGACCACGTAATGCTAAATAGCATTTTTCCTTTTGGAGTGATAATTTGTCCCAGAAAAAATACTTTGTTGTCTTTATGAATCGACTTTGACCTCTTTTTTGCAATGTTTCGCATCGAAAAGCCGTAATTTGGAGTTTCAGAGAAAATGTCATAGAGAACTGTATGCAAAATGGGTTGTCCAGTCATTAACACTTTACGTTTAAGCACAACGCTAGTACCAGACTTGCCTTTATATTCAAGTAGTGCTACCGAAACAAGTATGATGCCACAAATAATAAATAATTGCCTTGTAAATTGGATTCTGGGTTAATAATCGGTACACTTTGTACTCAAAGAGCATATTACTAAAGCTGTTTATTTTTTCGTGTTTATTGATTTTATTAAGTATTTGTTCGATAAGATCATGTGCAGATATGCACAATGTCATTCTTTATAACAGTTATGCAAGGGTTAAATTGTATAAGAAAAAAAACGCACACTGATAGTGTCGCTGTCGACTGCTCTGTTATTGTTTTTGAAACGCATATATCTTGATCGATATTAAGTCAGTCGATTCGCCAAAACTTAAGTTTTTAATGAATTATATTCTAAGTTTTTCTTTGATAAATCAATAAAAATTAAGTGTTCGTACAGGCGTAAAGCACCCACTGCATCCCAGGAAATGTCGGCTGGGGAAGTCGCATAATGGCGGCGAGTAAATAATGTTCTTTTCTTTTTGTAAAAAAAAATATATATATACATTTAAACTAAAAAAGTGGTTTAAAATCTTTATCTATATGTGACATTTTTTTCAAGCATTTTCATGTTGAACTTGTTTTGCTTGTATATATGTAAATGAGTGTTTGAATACACTATGTTGACATCTCAGTGTTTATGCCAGCTAGTAAATGCAGTCATTCGTGCGACAAAGTCTTCCGTAGGTCATGGGTGACTTTTCATAAGAATGGAAGTAATTCTAATTTAAAACGTGTCTGGCTATGAATGCCGACATTGCACTTTTATTTCATAACATAGATAACTAATGGCAAAACTCAATGGGCGTATTACACCTACATTTCGCATAAAACAAGTCTCTAAGATAAGCAGGAGTATGATATTATGGAATGCTTTAACCGTTAGATTACACGTCTGTCAATAGACTGGCTGTCGTCCCAATGATTTTTTTTCTAATATTTTGCAATTAGAA
>JAWPHD010003045.1:0-230762 GCA_037043455.1 Cyrtodaria siliqua | reverse complement strand
TATCTCTCTGATAGTTATATATCTGCTTTAGATAATAAAGTGAGTATGTATGTTGGGTGTATTAATGAAGTATTGGCTTGGTTAAGGACATAATAATATCTCTCTGATAGTTATATATCTGCTTTAGGTAATACAGTGAGTATGTATGTAGGGTACATTAATGAAGTATTGGCTTGGTTAAGGACACACTAATATCTCTCTGATAGTGATATATCTGCTTTAGGTAATAAAGTGAGTATGCATGTATCTTTGTTTTTTGTTAAAGGGATACAAGTATTTTTGCTGTGGTTAAGGGTACAGTCATGTATTTTTAAATCTCTGAATGTTCATATTATTTCTGGCCTGTGACAGTCAATCAAAAGCAAACTTAAAAAAGGAAACAAAGTATGCGAAACCACACACATAAAAGTGTTGACACAAAGGATACCGCCTTCCAGAATCTGCCAGTTCATCAAAGAGGAAAGCATAAATGGGTCGACCACTATACATGCAGTGCGTTGCAAAATCTCCTTTGGTAACGGGATAATACAATGTAGCATCTTTGGTGTGATTTTGCAAACAAGTATAAACTTATTCACTTTACAGCGATTCCGAGACATGGGATTCTTTTGGAAAACCTTCCTGTCAAAGTAATGAAGTTATGTAGCGTTTATCTTTTTAGAATCGGGTCATAATATAGGTCGTAAAATGGAGAGTGGATATGAAGCTGTCATGAAGTTCTGCTTCAAAATGAAAAATGCTAAACCTCTAAGATCTTCCATATAAAACAAATCATTGTCCCTTTCTTTAATAGCTTGATATATGTCCATATATATCCATAGCTCAGTGCGATATATGTCCATATATATCCATAGCTCAGTGCGATATATGTCCATATATATCCATAGCTCAGTGCGATATATGTCCATATATATCCATAGCTCAGTGCGATATATGTCCATATATATCCATAGCTCAGTGCGATATATGTCCATATATATCCATAGCTCAGTGCGATATATGTCCATATATATCCATAGCTCAGTGCGATATATGTCCATATATATCCATAGCTCAGTGCGATGCTTGATACGAACTTCTGTAAATGAAACATACTGCATTGTATTGCATACACACAAACTACGTTCAATGCAATTTGAACCATCAACATTCGCCCATATCCTACGTGTTGGAAAGTCCTTTTAGATGTGTAATGTTCTTGAAACTACCTTTTGCATACTCTTTCTGGATTGATGTTATCCACAGTTACATCGCAGAGTAAATTAATGAAGTATTGGCTTAGTTAAGGACATATTAGTATCTCTTTTAGTGATATATCTGCTTTAGTTTATTAAAGTGTGTATGCATGTAGGGTATATTAATGAAGTTTTGGCTTGGTTAAGGACATATTAGTATCTCTTTTAGTGATATATCTGCTTTAGTTTCTTAAAGTGTGTATGCATGTAGGGTATACTATTGAAGTATGCGCTTGGTTAAGGACATAATGGTATCTTTCTTCTAGTGATATATCTGCTTTAGGTAATAAAGTGAGTAATAAATTGAGTATGCGTGTAGGGTATATTAATGAAGTATTGGCTTGGTTAAGGACACACTAATATCTCTCTGATAGTGATATATCTGCTTTAGGTAATAAAGTGAGTATGTAAGTTGGGTATATTAATGAAGTATTGGCTTGGTTAAGGACATAATAATATCTCTCTGATAGTTATATATCTGCTTTAGGTAATACAGTGAGTATGTATGTAGGGTATATTAATGAAGTATTGGCTTGGTTAAGGACACACTAATATCTCTCTGATAGTGATATATCTGCTTTAGGTAATAAAGTTTGTATGTATGTTGGGTATATTAATGAAGTATTGGCTTGGTTAAGGACATAATAATATCTCTCTGATAGTTATATATCTGCTTTAGGTAATACAGTGAGTATGTATGTAGGGTATATTAATGAAGTATTGGCTTGGTTAAGGACACACTAATATCTCTCTGATAGTGATATATCTGCTTTAGGTAATAAAGTGAGTATGTATGTTGGGTATATTAATGAAGTATTGGCTTGGTTAAGGACACACTAATATCTCTCTGATAGTTATATATCTGCTTTAGGTAATAAAGTGAGTATGTATGTTGGGTATATTAATCAAGTATTGGCTTGGTTAAGGACATAATAATATCTCTCTGATAGTTATATATCTGCTTTAGGTAATACAGTGAGTATGTATGTAGGGTATATTAATGAAGTATTGGCTTGGTTAAGGACACACTAATATCTCTCTGATAGTGACATATCTGCTTTAGGTAATAAAGTGAGTATGCATGTATCTTTGTTTTTTGTTAAAGGGATACAAGTATTTTTGCTATGGTTTAGGGTACAGTCATGTATTTTTAAATCTCTGAATGTTCATATTATTTCTGGCCTGTGACAGTCAATCAAAAGCAAACTTAAAAAAGGAAACAAAGTATGCGAAACCACACACATAAAAGTGTTGACACAAAGGATACCGCCTTCCAGAATCTGCCAGTTCATCAAAGAGGAAAGCATAAATGGGTCGACCACTATACATGCAGTGCGTTGCAAAATCTCGTTTGGTAACGGGATAATACAATGTAGCATCTTTGGTGTGATTTTGCAAACAAGTATAAACTTATTCACTTTACAGCGATTCCGAGACATGGGATTCTTTTGGAAAACCTTCCTGTCAAAGTAATGAAGTTATGTAGCGTTTATCTTTTTAGAATCGGGTCATAATATAGGTCGTAAAATGGAGAGTGGATATGAAGCTGTCATGAAGTTCTGCTTCAAAATGAAAAATGCTAAACCTCTAAGATCTTCCATATAAAACAAATCATTGTCCCTTTCTTTAATAGCTTGATATATGTCCATATATATCCATAGCTCAGTGCGATATATGTCCATATATATCCATAGCTCAGTGCGATATATGTCCATATATATCCATAGCTCAGTGCGATATATGTCCATATATATCCATAGCTCAGTGCGATATATGTCCATATATATCCATAGCTCAGTGCGATATATGTCCATATATATCCATAGCTCAGTGCGATATATGTCCATATATATCCATAGCTCAGTGCGATATATGTCCATATATATCCATAGCTCAGTGCGATATATGTCCATATATATCCATAGCTCAGTGCGATGCTTGATACGAACTTCTGTAAATGAAACATACTGCATTGTATTGCATACAAACAAACTACGTTCAATGTAATTTGAACCATCAACATTCGCCCATATCCTACGTGTGGGAAAGTCCTTTTAGATGTGTAATGTTCTTGAAACTACCTTTTGCATACTCTTTCTGGATTGATGTTATCCACAGTTACATCGCAGGAAGTATGTCACGTGATAAAAACAAGTCGTAGTATTTTAGTTTCACTGTCAAACATTTCCACACTCTAGCGCCAATGGTTGTTTCAAAGAAATGATTTTGATGAAAATAGAATGTTAAAACCTAATATGGTTTAGTTCTAATTATTCATTTTTATATTAAAAATTCGTATGCAATATTAGATATGTATTGGGATATATGCAATCTTTCTTTAAAATGATACTGTTTTTGGTGTGTGACGGAAAGTTACTTTTTTTCATGACATTCTTCTCTTAGATTTAAACATGAGCTTGTCGTCGGAAGAAAGGAATTAATAAAAAGTATGTGTTTGTAAAAAGCAAATGATGTTTAGGCCCCAACTGCGAGGTAAGCCTGTTTCATGTATGTACACAAACACACGCGCACGAAGTATTGCCTTTCATAAAATGCACCGTCTTACATTTCCAGTTGCACTGTATAACATGTATTCTTTATGTTTTATGTACACCACCTAGCTTTAAATCGGCGTTCATCAGTTTGAAGTTGATGTTAATATGTTGATAACTAGTAAAGCAAAGATACATATTTATTACTGGTAATTGCAGTCAAATCGCTTGTATAAAATTCGTTCCGCCGCCAGAAACAAACTTGACAGACTCCATAAAACCGAGTCTCTGCTTTATTCTCTTAATTGTGTTTGTTGCTTCAAAAGGATCACCTTCATCAGTATTTGATATTGTTGTATTTTAAAACAAAAATCACAGATCAACAAGTTGATAAACACTGTAATCGATTCAAACTAATAGGCTCCTCCAATTACATTTTTATAACTGCCAACATCCTAAAAGTAAACACACCTATGGTAAAATGTATGAAGTTTATGTTTGAATTCTATACAAACATGTGTACTTGGCCAGTTACTTGCTAGACTATTTCTGCCAAAGATGACGATAGTATGTTGTTCATTGCATATGTATATGTAAATAATGCAGTGCCACTATTATTACAGAGGTATCGGCTTTGTCTTAGGTGTATCATTAATCTTACAAAAAAAGATTGTGGATAAAAATACACGTTACAAGTGAAAATCTTAAACGATGCACGATTTAACTGTAGAACCATCATTATCTATCATGTATGGCTTGCCAAACTTTAGTGCATTTTTCAACATCAGCTGAATTTGTCGTAAATCGAAACAGATATAACGTTTCTTGTATACTGGATAAGGTTATCCGCGCTTTATATGCGTGATGGAAAGCCTGATCTTATTCATGGGGGAAGATAAAAGTCGCGCGCTGATATCAACAATGACAGGTGTAAATAAACATGCTCAACGTTAAATGTTGGCAACGTCAACGCGCAGAATGTAAATGATATGCAACCAAAATAATCAATCATGAGTATCCGGTTCAGATTGGGAATTCCAATCCTCGGTATACTCGTAACTGTTTTAATAGGAACCCCGGCAGTGTCTCGGTTCCAATAAAAAAATAATACCTCGTGTTGGAATTCCCAATCTTCACCGGATACCCAGGAAAGATTCTTATAATATATGAGCAGCATATCATATAATGGGATCCAACCCGTTTAATAAATACTGAAAAATGCATCCCTTGGAAGCAACAAATACAAACAAGAGATAAAAATAACAGACTCGGTTTTACTGAGTCAGTTCATAAAGAAATTATTGAGTATAACGTCACTCAAGATCATGTATACATAGCTGTGATAATATTTACTCAGTTCATTTAAAAACGCAACATTTTTGATTTTCAGTTAGTTTTAGTCAGCTGGTATTTTGTTCTTGATTCAAATCGAGATTGTATTCTATGTTAGTACACAAGTATATTTTCCCCAAGGTTAACATATGGCGAACACACAGCTGCATACTCTTTCAATTTAAACACATTTAATGTTTACATGTTTAACATCTCTAGAGATTCAAAAGATACCAAGTGTTGCGTTTATCAAATATACTGAGTGTACATTATTTACCGCATTCATACACGTGGATGTAGTTCATGTTTATAATACGGTCTGCTCCAGCAGTTGCATACACCAGGTTTTGTGATCAGGGTATCCAAATGCAATTAAGAACAATATTCGAATACAGTTCCTGTATATGCAACGACTAATCGTAAGTTACTTCACTGCTGTAAGAGACTGCAGCACATTCCCACGTCATAACGTAGTAACATGTTTCACTCCTAAGCAAGATGTCCAGTGCGGGTGCAGGGTAAGAGGTCAATACATTTATTGTTAAAAATTAAACAACTAATATGTAATATATGCGATAAATAATAAAGTGTTTCATAATTAAGTTAGTATCATTCCAAAATAAATTAAAATGGAAGTCGCAGTATCGTTACTGATCAAGCAAAGAGGTAATTATAAACTAGACAAATTTAGGTCATCCGCTAAACAATATTGACAGCATCAGCTCCCACCGCATATAAGTGTCTATTTTTAATGCAAGTAACGGTTAAGCATCATACAATGGGTGATAACAGTACTCAGAACACGCCATCAGATAATGTAATGTCATTCACAGATACTTATGAAATAGATTAATCAAAGTGACAGTGCTTAGAGAATGTATATGAAAAGCTTTTATGTTATAAAAAGGTTTCAACGAAGTGGCAGGCTGACATGATTTATATGTGCTTATTTACAAGTAGTCTACACCCAACAGAAGCATTAGTTGCATGATATGGCTGGGTGCTGGCGATTGGTATTCATACGTCAATTAAACGTGAGATACAATAGAGAACACAAAGATTTTGCCATTTGAATTACTAGGTTAGCTGTCAAGTTGCTGACATTGTTAACTGTCGATGCACACGTTAAATTAGATTTATTTCAGGAGAAATGACTGGCTTATGCAAGACATGGCGATAACGCCTTTGCGGTTAAATTATTTTGAATCAGGTAACCTACTAAGAAGAAATGAAATGAGACCATGTTCTGCAAAGATTCAGTCTTGTTATAATGTTTTTTGTTAAAACCCTAAGGTTACATATCAATCAAAAAAGAATAAAATAAGAATAAAATATAAATTCAAATGTCATACATTCAAATGAATGTAGATGCATTTTTTTCTATAAAAAAAATACTTATTTATGTTGCAGTATTTCTTATATTCTCTAAAAGTAATTGACTGGAGAAGGACAAAGTTTATTTCTTGCTAAGCATATACGATTTAAAGTTTGGTACAAAAATGTACACCTGATGCTATAAAACCTGAGTTATACAAAACTAGTTTTTGCAATCGATGACATATTTTAAAACGAGTTAATGCATGTCTTTCATTATGCGTACACATTATGATGAAAATAATCACCCGTTAAGAAAAAAATAATATTATAATATCTACATATTTCAGTTTTAAACTTTTGAAATATCATCTTTCGTATAGGCTTCATTCCATACTATCTATACACCTTAAACAAATTGCGAAATAATATGTTTGTTTCTAGATTTTCTTAAACTTAAAATATTCTAACACATTCAACATTACGTGGTCCCGCCTCAGTTCCATTAAGCGATGGGAAAGCTTATATTAGCTGGATTTTATAACGGATATTTCAACAATAAAACACGTTTAAAAACATTTTTTACTGAAAAATGTGATAACCTGTTTAAAATAACCTATTGAATGTTTTAATTTTTACAATATGCGTTTTTTAAGGTTTTATTTCATAACCTAGCCAACCCCGTTTTCGTTTCTTAGAGAAGGGGTTGGACGGGGTATGAAAATTGATACTCGCACCACGTATTGAGAAAAACAAAATCCCTTCAGTGTTAACACAAAACGCGAAATTTTGATTAATTGGTTTCCGATAACAATTTCTTTTGCATCTTACTTGTTCGTGGTCTGCAAGCTGTGATTCCTCTGATCCTGATAAACATGTACTTTAACTTTCCCTGTCTTGACGATTGTTTGGCTTTTCCTAACAAAATCAGTGCATTATGTAATCGGTACAAACACCTAGACGGAAATGTGCACGAAAGCTAATTATCATAGAATCTAAGAGTTCAAAGTGTTTAAATTCTGATATAAATATTCGTACATATAGGCTACGTTCAAACGCATATGCCACTTTTTAAGTAAAAATGATTGTGTTATATCTGTGAGGTTTCATTGCAATCGACACAAACGTTATGAGGAGATAATCGTCAATTAAAACAGAGTCTCCTACTTTTATATCTTGTGTGTGTTTGTTGCTTCCAAGGGATCCCCTTTTCAGTATTTAGTGTTTTATTTTCATAGAAATTCACTATTCATTGAAACAAGAAATCTGTAAACAATTAGTAGTAGTTCAAATATGTAGAAATGCACACACGTTTATAGTAGCTCAAACAAGCATAGCTCTGATCAAACTACTTAACGCTTAAGAATGTTCGGATATTGTGATTCAGGTATAGCCCGGCTTTGAATTTGTTCGAATCGGGAAAATAATAAGTATAGTGGTTCTTAAAACGAGTTTTATACAGTTTTCCCTATTAGACAATGCTTAACATTTGAACCCTGCGGCGCGGTTAAATTGTTTTTTGATTATAGCATTTCAGGAACTAATAAGCCTATCAAAACCTCACGGGCGTGGAGACATGTTTTACTTGTATAATACTTATATAATAAACAAGATATGACTGAGTTTAAGGACATGAACACTCTTTCCCTTATTTTCATCTCATTCAGCAATTGATCCCGAATGCACATATTTAGGAAATACTTTAACTCCTACATGGACAATATATACCTACCTGCATTTAGTCCACATTTAGTCTGATATCTTCCACCAGAATCTTGAAAGTGATGGTTAGGTTTTTTGTCTTCAATCTTATCAGGTCGTGCCCTTGATGATGTACTATCTTGTTGCTCTGGTTTTTCGTCAAGTCGTCTAGTATTTCCTTTGTGCCTTTCCGTGCTTATTTCTTTGTTTACACTGTCCCATTATATAGAAATTTGATTAGGTAAATGTTAGGTTTGGTGCGGCATAAAACCTGGTTTAAACCTCCAGTGACCTGTTGCATCTTTGACCGTTTCCAGAGAGTACCGAAATTGCCAGTCCTTTTATGTTTGTGGTGTCGCATAATCTGCTTAGCTTTACCCTTGTGATTGTTAGTGGTTTGATGTTTGTCTGCATTCTTGTCTTGTCGTGCCCTCAATGATTTATTCTCTTCTTGCTCTGGCTTCTGCCAAATCACTGAGTACCTTCTTTGTGGCTTTCTATGCTATTGTTTTTGTAATATGAATTGTTTACCTTTTCGACTTTTATACTTATTTTTGTATGTGTACTTTTGGTTGACCGTGTTCTGTGTTTCTGATCGACTTGTATGCCTACAGTTTTTTGCTAGCAATTAATCTAACCAGGAATGGCAGTTAAACTACCATTTAAGCTTTATAATCGGCAATATAAATCTGACACGCTGTGAAGTATGATGGTTCGTTTATTGTTTTCAGCATTTGTTCTATTTTAAGAACTACTTAAAACTGTATATCGTTGTTGGTGAAATGAAAAATATTTATTTTCCAAAGACAAAGAAGTATAATAGAAATACGTGTTTGCACTTACAATATTAAGGTTTCATCTGTACTTTTAGTAAATGCGTTTAAAGACTGAATGTTGCTCAGTTGTCCTTACCGTTTCTACAACATAACATATCATATACGAGAGGTGGTCAACTTATGTGAACACTTTTATTGTGTAGCTGAATCAACTATCCTGAAATTCTCGCCGAATATGTTGATTGTAATGTCAAGTCTAATGATTCCTTCGATATGAAACATTATGACATGCAATATTATGTGCTTCCTAATGTTGCTGCATCCGCATTTTTGAAAATGGGTAGAGAATGACATTTTGAAGCAAAAATCGTCAATTATAAAAATAACTGCTATACAAATTTTAACACAAATGCTTTTAAAATATCGTTAAAGGTTATAGTAATCCGATATGTCCATGTAGAAAAGTGTAATATGCATTTTTTTAATTTGTCGATTTTCAAGATTTTAGCGAAAATTAACATGCAATTCAACTATGAAAATGACTAAATTTACGAAAGCTTCTAGTTCAAAACATTAACTGCAGGCATTTTTGTGACTTCCGCCGCTATAAAAAACAAGTTTCAAAAGTTTCTCAAAAGAAAAGATAGAAAAATATATAACTTAAAATTTAGGGTTAAAACACACACATTTGCAAATAATGATAAAAATAATATATTTGTTTACCAAAGATATCTTTATAAGGTATATGATAAACATATATGATATACATCAACAATAACTGTTCATGTTTTTATATCACAAAATATGATTAAAATAGTTATTTTGGTTAATTTATAAAATTATCAGTAACATAGGAGCAAATTTTCCTATTATCTGTCAATGTTTTAATATTGCGATAAAAAGTCGAGCTTTTAATTCAGCATCTATATTTTTGTCTTAAAATAAAACATACGATCATATTTAAATTATAAACACAGGTTTAAACAATTATGATATGCATTTAGTGCAATTATTTGGTTTAAGGTAAAACTCCACGGCGACAGCAACATATAGGTTTAAAATTAGAAAATGGTGTACACCTTATTCAAAATGTAATTTAAAAAGAACCGCGTGAAGTTGGATATTACTTTTAAATGCATACGTTCTAAATGACATTTTCACATCATTAAATCACATATTTTTTATGACAATCACTTCCGCTGAAAAAAACAATCTTAAACAAAAGTGTTCATTTATAAGTTGAACACCTCTCGTATATAACATAAGAGTCGTGTAGTCTTTTACATTGATCCATTATTCATGTTATTTATGTGTTTACTTTCAGTAATTGCCAATAAAGTGGACACCCAGACATCCCCTAGGTATTAACTAGATAACGTATAATTCTATTTCTTTTCTAGAAACATAAATATTTTACAGAACGTATCGGCATCTTGTTCGCCTGAAGTACCCCCAATGTAACGATTGAATAATATCACAACAAACAAGTTTGATGACGCCAACCTAAAGCCCATTGGGACGGTGGCGTTTGATGTTTGTCCATGATCTTTCTTGTCGTGCCCTTAATGGTTTATTCTCTTACTGCTCTGGCTTCTGCAAAGTCATTGAGTACCTTCATTGTGGCTTTCTAGGCTATTCTTTTTTTGTATTATATTTACACGAGCATATTTGTGTTTTACTTATATTGCCTATTGATGCTGCCTTGTTGGTTAGAGTTTAGATCATGGCGGGGATTTCTTTATTTACACTGTCCTGTTTTAATGGGATGACAGTAGGGTAAGTGTGAGGTTTGGTGCACCCTAGAACCGGTTTAAACCCCCAGTGGCCTACTTTGCCACTGACCGTTCCAAGGCGGTAGCCCTATTGTCAACCCTTTTGTGTTTGTGATGTCGTTTGCATTTATTATTGCTTTTGCCTTCTTGTTTGTCTGTTTGCGTGTTTGTTTCTGTGTTTTGTGGTTTACTGTCCTCCTTAAATGCTACTTTCCCTGTTCGATCTTTTTATATTTCTTTGCATCCCAAATAGGCTCGGTCAACCGGCCTGCTTCTGATTTTTTCGTAACCGCTATGCTACATGGATCCAGAACCAGAGCCTTGGGGAAAATAGGACGCTTGAAATCGCCCAAACGTTTCGGACGATTTTGGCGAGATTTTGAAAGATTCAAGGAGACTTTCAAAATATATTTTTTAAGTTAATTTAATAATAATTTCTTGTTTTTAACTCGAAAAAAATGTGCTAATCGCTAGTGGGCGCTTTAATTGACCTAATCTGCCCAGACTGTATCTGCAAGTAAGACATATGCATGATACGGTCTAGCTGGCCGAGACTACATCCCGAACAACAGATCTACACATTACTGCTATGAATCCAGCGAAAGATCGTATACAGGCTCCGGCTACCCAGATCGCAAACAAGAGTATTATCTTCGGAGAAGTAAGAAAGAGAAAATTCAACTGTAGTCTTGGATTAGAGTTTCGTCATCACATGCCCTATACTCCAAGTCATCATACTGTCATAGAATTTAGCAATTCCAGATGTTACATACCTCTGAAGGCCGCTCTTTCAACTGCCCAATACACAATGGAGTCTCCGAGCAACCATATATCTGTCATGAAAATAAGATTGCAACATTTAAAGTACTCGCTGTGTTATTGACTTCACCAAATATAGCTTTTACTGGATCAGACTGCCACCTGCCAAGCTGTTTACTGCTTTCGGACGACACTCCCAAAAAGCCAACTGTGTTGCTCGACCTATCCTAAAACTGTATGTAAGCAGACGACAACCACATATACCACATTTTTATATACATTTCGAAAGAACACCAGCAACACCTAGATGAAGGTTTAACATTCTTATAATAACATAAATAGACTTGTTCATCTGTTTTATCCTTGAAAAACTGTCTCAGATATTAAACAGGATACATGCTTGCATCCGCCTCGCATACAGTTTTGAGAAATGTCAGTCGACCACAATGATTTGATTTTGATACACGTGAAGACCATTTCACTCCAAAACATGCTAACAAATACTCAGTTTTAAATCAATTCACCTCATATGTATTAAAACAAACATTCTCCAAAACACAACAAATCTTCTTTAAAATATAACGATGTAATCGGTGACCTGCTGTTAATTCATTTTCGAAACCTCCGACAGCTCTGGAGTAGTTTCGTAGATATATATATAGCGGAAGGGTCATATGAGTTTTTCATTATAACTTAAACCAGACATGTCGGTAGAAATAGTCGCTATCGCATAAAAATATGCGACAAACAAAACAAAACTAACAACAACTAAAGGCCAAGACCTTGGCAGATTGCATTGTGACCGGAGCTTTCCAAAAGCAGGAAGCAGTTTGTCATGATCTCTTTCATACTATCTTTGTTAAACTTGTAAAAGATTTATCAAAAGAGGTTATGACCCTATCATTTTGCAACACACTGCATGCTTGGTGGTAGACCCATTTACAGTTCACCACTATGCTTTACCCTTTAATTTTGCGATGACCGAACAGGCTGTGGCTCCTATGATCCTATGATGACGTCTACATAAAGCCAAAACGTCTACCTAAAGCCCAAATGGACAGTGACGTTTGATGTTTGTCGGCAATCTTGTCTTGTCGTGCCCTCAATGGTGTATTCTCTTGTTGCTCTGGCTTCTGTTTTTTGTATTTATATATACACGAGCAGCTTTGTGTTTTGCTTTAATTGCCTATTAATGCTGCCTTATTGGTTGGATAATAGTTCATGGCGAGGATTTCTTTGTTTACACTCTCCCGTTTTCTTGGAATGACAGTTGGGTAAGTGTGAGGTATTGTGCACCCTTGAACCTGGTTTAAACCTCCAGCGGTCTTTTTTTGCCATTGACCGTTCCAAGGCGGTAGCCCTATTGTCAACCCTTTTGTGTTTGTGATGTCTAATTTGGCCCTTTATTCATCTTTAAAGTAGTTCTTTGTTTATGTGTGTGGTTGTGGTTGACTGTCGTCCTTGAATGCTGCATTTCCTGTTCGATTTTTATGTCTGTATTGTATGAGAGAGATTCTTCCATACATCTCAATATTACATTAAGGTGAGAAACTTCAGGTTTGAAATTAATATCTCCCAGGCAGGTGGTGGCAGTGTTATTGCCAAGGCCAACCATTTGTCCTAAGGTATTGTCTAAATTCTGATACACACTCATCTGGACCAAATCCCCATTATCTCTGCTGTGTGAAAGTAAAACTAGTTATTTCTGTTCTAGCTTTCCTCTTTTAAAGTTATCTAAAAATGTTTTAATACCTCTTCTTTCTAACTGTACATATATGTGTTCCTATTGCAACTATTACTATAACGATCACTATTCCAAGAAAATAGGTAACGGAAATGGCTGACACGATACCCACACTGTAACACAGATAATTAGATTTGTCAACAGCCGTTGTGTCAGTATTGTATGTGTTAGCTTCCATGGTACATGTATAATCTCTCTGTATGTCAGGCTGATTGTCTGCTGCCAACTAGTTGTTAAACGCCTGGCTTTCACAGGAACATATCAATGGAGTAACATCAACATTGACATCAATTTCATAATTTGCATCAGTTTTCAGTATGAAAAATAAATTTTGAAGCTGCGCTGAAGCGTCACTAACTAAATACATTATTATATTTAGCCTTATATCCAATGTTTGAATCATTACAAGATGTTCGAGTTGAAATATGATCGAATTTAATTAATTTCCATTAATTCCAGAAACTTGAGTGGGGCAGTATTATGAAACATCTCTTAAAGATGAATGGCCACCCTTTTTGTAGTATTATCAATTAACAAATTTAACTCTTAAACATCAGATGAACATTGTTTGATTGTCTCGGAGAGAAACATATATTTAAAATCGCTACTAAATTGTATGTAAAAATAAGTATTATTCGCATGACGTAGATACTACCTTTACCACTGCGTGACTGCGCGGGGAAATGAGGTAAATCTGAATTTTATAGCTGCACAACTATTGCCAGATAATTGATAAATACATATATTATATATTCTGTGATGAATTATAGAGTTTTCTTGGTATTTTTTTTTCTGAAATAAAAACTCCAAATGACGGCGTACCCCAAGGCTATGTTCTAGGACCATTATTGTTTTTAATTTATATAAACGACATAGCTGCTGCATTGCGTAGTACGATAAGGCTATTTGCTGATGACAGTTCTATTGCGGCATCTACATCCGACTTAGATTATATGGAAACTACAATTAATGAGGACTTGTGGAAAATATCGAATAGGTCAAAGCAATGGCTAGTAAAATGTAATCCATCTAAAACTGAAGTCATCTTCTGTTCACTTGCAAACAGAAACCGTCCGTCTTTGATATTTGAAAATACTCAACTTAACTTTGTTGACCATCATAAACATCTAGGAGTAACCCTTAATCTCGATGGGTCCTGGCATCAACATATTTCAAATATTGTAATATCTGCGTCTAAGGTATTATGTTCAATTAAATTAATGAAATTTAAATTAAAACGTCAAGCGCTTAATCAAATATATATCAGCCGCGCGAATAGTTTAATACTGGCCCGACTCGTTCTGTCTATATAAAAATTGTTAACTGAAATTGGTTGGATCTCTCTTTGAGTGATAGATACCTTTCAGTTCTACATGCGCTTTTGCGAAACAATTGCAACAATTTAAACGCTGATCTCTTTCTTAATCATTTGAGGGATAATCCCAATTGTATATGTGGTGATGGTTTTGAAGACGTTGAGCATTATTTGTTTAGATGTGTAATTTTTAAAAATGAAAGACGGCAATCAGTATTTTTAGACACTCGTATATTTCATCCTTTAAGTACTCACAAACTGTTATACGGCATCGACTAACTAACGGATGAGGAAAATCATATTCTATTTACTCTAGTTCAAAACTATATCAAAAAAATTAAAGGATTCCAAAATCCTTAACTTTGTATCAATATAACGTTGTATTTTGTCTATATCAACTGTCGCTATGTTTCTATCAGCCTGAACGGGAATATTGTGGTGTTATGTCGGTGGAGATTGCGTGGGGGTAGAATGGCACGACAGAATTTTCATTTTTGGATTTTTT
This sequence comes from Cyrtodaria siliqua, assembly GCA_037043455.1. Classification (NCBI taxonomy): domain Eukaryota; kingdom Metazoa; phylum Mollusca; class Bivalvia; order Adapedonta; family Hiatellidae; genus Cyrtodaria; species Cyrtodaria siliqua. The sequence continues at coordinate 215,817 of JAWPHD010003045.1, read as the reverse complement.
TATTATTTTTTTCTTCGTTTTTCCTTATCAAATTTATATTTAAATGTATTGTTACAATTTCAAACCGATAATCACGTACACTTTTTCAGTCAAAATGGAGAGAACTGTAACTTATGTTGTAATAACTTGTAGTTCAATCCATTTGCATATGTTTCTATGATTATTGTGATGTTGAATTGATGTATTGTAACTTATCTGCAATAAAATATTACTAAACTAATCTTTGTGGCTTTGAAGTAGAATAAGCCGGTGCTAGGAGGCGAGATATGTATTGCATTTTACATTATCTCTCATGAACAGACTCAATAAGAAACAAGTCTGCTATTTATATCTCTTGTTTGTGTTTGTTGCTTTCAAGGGATCCTCTTTCTGTATTTGTTATCAACTAAAGCCTGACAAGTCAATTATAGAGTTTTTCAGAACATACTTTTGCATAAGCAATAATTAAACCGAAGGGTTTCATGTAACTGGGTCAATTTGGATCAGTGATTCACAGTATGACGGTTTTCAGTTGTATAATAATGTACATGACTACTTCTTTAACCGACTCCTGTCCATTAAGCAATCAAATGAAGAGTCAAATAAGCCTATAGGCAAGATAAATAAAACGTTGATTGTAGCAATTTTGGATTTGCTGCATAAAGACATGTACATAAATCCGTATGTTTTCCTGCATTTATATATATTTTATTACATTCTATCCACGAAAGTCAATACACTAAAAAGTTTAGTACGGCACGCACTATCCGTTATTGAATCTTAAGTTCTGAGTACCGAATCCTAAGTTTCTTCAGGCAAGTTGAACATCTAAAAATCCAAACGATGATTTAAATTACAAATAACGACATGATATATGACAGGAAGAATTGACCTAGATATAAATAAAATGTGTAACCTCTACGCCATTACTCTTAAGCCTCTGAATGATTGTTTTCCATTCCCGGAAGCCACTTCGAATCCTTCTACAAACCATACAATTTTAAAGTGGTTTAATTATAGATTCACGCGCAACAGACATGTACCACTTTTGCATTTCCCATAGGCTTACAATAGAGCCTTTCGGCCTACTTTCGAAATCCCATTGGATGAAAAACCCTAACATTTGTTAAAGACCTATTTTAGAGACACTCAAAAATGACCAACAAATTTGTGGTAATATGATGAATAGTTCACTGAAGGCGGGCGCCACCAGAATGGCAATTAAGGCAATTTCCTTTTGCAAATTCACCCACAGCACAGTTGTATCCATTCAAATGCATAATTCAGTCAAAATATCCTAACTGAATATGTTTTATGATGGACATATAACATATGTTGATGTTTTATGAAGATTTGTTATGATTTGGGTAATTTTATCCACACAAAATCTACCTTACAATCTGACTCAATGCCCTAATAGGCCTATACTTTTTTCAACAAATCAGAAGCCCCAAATCAATAATGGTATCGGACCTAAATCATGATATATACCAATACAAATTCTACTAAAATTGGAAGTCTACTAATTGAAACGTGTGGTGTATTTCAGTCTCTATGTTCTATAAATAAATGATATCAGGGCATGGGGCTCCAACAATGGTAATTATGCAAGAAACATCTCGACTTCACTTCGTCTCTATTTTCTTACAAACTACCTCTGTCGGTGCCTCGTGCTCTATTTCCAGTCGGTATTGACTTCTTTCGTGTCCTGTAATTATTACTTATCAATATAGACGTGTGATACATTGTAGAAATACAAACACTGGGCGGTGGTTAGGATGGGGGCGTGGGTGGGGATGAGGAAATCTGCCTATTTTAGATACCCACTCAAGCATCGACCAATTTCAAAGAACAGTACATCGTACTATTTCTGAGCATTCGTTTTGAACATTGGTTTCTTAAGGCACGAATGATAATAGAAAGTGTTTAAATAATAGTATGGTATGATTGTGGTATGTTTGTTTTTGTCTCTGGTCTCTGTTTTGTTGTTGTTGTTGTTGTTGTTGTTGCTTTTGGTGTTGTTGTTGTTGTTGTTGTTCTTGTTGTTGTTGTTGTTGTTTGGGTTAGCTTAAGGCATTGTTTTGAAGTATTCCACTATTGTTGACATTAATATAAAGCAAGCCTGCCATTTTAACTTTGTTTTACTGAACACACCAATCAATGTTGTTTGAAGTTTAGGACATCAACTGTGAAACAAAGCACACACGGAATAACTAGTAATTATACTACCTGTGTAGTAAATATACATAACTAATAAACAAATGTGTATGCTAATTGAGACATATTTATTATTTTTACGGCGTAAATTGGGTCTTTTTCAACGTGGCATTATCTCACTTGCAAATGATTTCAAGTTAGAAACTCTTACCACTCGGCCACGATCGCATCAGAACGATAAACGTAAAATAAATACAACAAAACTAAATAGTGTTGAAATAGATTTTTCTTAAATTTGTGTTTGGTAATTGCAATGGCTAATTAAAATATTACAAACACATTGCAATTCGCTGTATTTAGACGGAAATGTACAGGGGGTTAAGGGATATATCACTTGAGTAAAACGTCTAAATTTAAAATGAAAGGAACATGTCTATTTAGTTTCTGATCTAGACTACTCTTAGTTGTATGATAGCACAACAATGTAATTACTGTCCTTTAGCTTTAATAGTATAACGCATGCATTGTGTAGATGAATTTTAATTATTGGTTAGTTTGTGGAGGCTTTGTTCAAGTCACATGCCTGTAGCCGTCGATATGGAGATGACAGTATGGTCCAGTGAAGAATTAAAAAATATTTTATGAATACAGATAAGTTTGTATTGGTCTGAGGTATACATTATTATACATGTTAAAGGGAACATATTCAAATATTTTCAATTAAATGATTTACCCCTGATCTATTACAAAGGGAATTTCAGTGACCATGCTACAATATAATATAAAAGTCATATTTACTTAAATTATACAAGTGATTATCATATGGGCCCTATTTATGTTCATGTTTTAGTTGTATTTAGGCTCAAAACCGCTTCGGAGTTGCCGTTAAGGCAATCAACTTTGATTTATAAATGAATTACCAGTAATCCTATAGAATATATTTAATTTCTTGAAGTAATACTCAAATATAAATGGGTGTCGAAACGTCTAACGTAAAAATTAAAATAGATCCCGAAATGGTTTGATGCCGAAACGTCTAGGTGCCGATTCGTCTAGGTGTCGAAATGGTTTGGTGTCGAAACGTTTTGAATCGATCTTGATCACGCAGACGCAAAAACTTGAGAATTGTTTGCATTTATTAATAAGCATTGTTCATGTACTGATCATTGGGACCTTGATTTAATTAGACAAATATACTATATACACAATAGTTTTCGTCTAGGAAATAGGTTATTTTGCACCAATATTTACATGATTTTATTATATCCCTCAAAATAAAACTTTAACATGTTAACTTATTCGATGATTACATTTTGACAGTTGTCTCTAAAATGTGTTAAAACATCAAATTGTGATATCTCTAAGTTTGTGGCTCTGGACTAGACAGAAGTAATAAATAATTATATCTAAATAGGTATGCACTAAGAACTTCGCATGGAGTTGTATTATATTCTGATTCAAACGAATCCTGCATATTATATTACCCTCCACAATACCTTTCCGCGATTTGCTAGTATAAGAGGTATTTTTACGAGGAAAATGTCGATATATGTATTACCTTAAAGTTCACCGGACATGTTTTGTTTCATGAGCATGTTATGTTTATTTAAATCGAAATCAATACACAACAATAGATATCTACAATTCACACATTGCAATACCTGTGAAAAGCGAGAATAAGGTTTTATTTGATGACGTAGAAAACGTAGAACAGGTAAATTAATCCACAGGTAAAATAATTTATCAATTATCTGGCAATAGTTGTGCAGCTATACAGTTCAGATTTACCTCATATCCCCGTGCAGTCAAGCAGTGGTAAAAGTAGTATCTACGTCATGCAAGTAATACTTATTTTTACATACAACTTAGTAGCGGTTTCAATATATATTTCTCTCCGAGACTATCAAGAAATGTTCATATAATGTTTAAGAGTTAAATGTGTTTACTGGTAATACTACAAAAAGGGTGACCATTCATCTTTAAACTCCAACTAAGTACACGAAAGCGAAACGCGGATGAATATAATTAAAACTAATATAAGGGCATATGAACTGACACATTGGAAAGGATAATTACACATGCTCCGCCCAATGTGGGAAGCATTGCAATCTCCTAATGGTTTAATCAGTTTATAGATCCTCACTAAATATCAACGAGTTCAGAAATGCAGGAGTCATTGAAATAGGCAAACAAATTAATCACGATAAATGGTTCAGAAATGTGATAACCTCGCAGTGCTTTTGGGAGATCTGGTGAACATGGTAAATCATGTTTAGGGATCTGGGAAACATTGATGTTTCAGATTGTTTCAGGAGATTTACTTTCAGGAATTCAGGAAGCAAACACCTAATTATGGTAATCTAGAAAATATTGCCCTTGAAGAAACAAAAATGTGTGGTGTAGGCGCGAAAAGGGTGATTATTGCCGATGACAGCGTCTGCTCAACAGGGAATACAAACAGCCGGACATTTTGAATGTCATTTCAAAAGCAATAAAGCACAATAGAAAAGGTATCTTGCAATATAACTGCAAACCAGTTGCTTCTGATAAAGACACACTTTACATACCTTCCATCCAAACGAGAGAGACAGCAACGAGTCACTAGCAAATAATAGAATCATCATATCGACTCAAGAAACAGTTTTCACAGAAACCAGACCATTCATCAAACTTTTGAGCACAAGAATCGGACACGACTCAAAATTTCAAATTGTTCAATTCCAAATACATGTAAAAACAGTTTTATAAGCAAATTTAATTACTATATTTACTTCGAGTAATTTTACAGGTTATTTAACAGATTTTTTTTGAAAATTATTGTTCTTACCCATACTTTTGTGTTGACAGGGTTTGCAAAACAAATAAAGATTTTGAGTCTGTCTGATTTTTGTGCTCAAACATTTGATGAATTTAGGCCCAGTTATCGCTTACAGAAGCAAATCCCCACACAACCCTCACACAGATCAAGATGGTAAACATATACATGTATGTTTTTCTGTATGTATGGCACTGCATGTAAATTAATAAATTCAACTTACCCCCACCCCAGAGTCCTGCAGGTAAGCCTGGAGCAAAATATACTGTGTAATACCATCATAAATACATTTAGCTTCAAACAAATTAAAGCATTTGATACGTTAAAAAAGTAAAACCATATTACCCTTTCCCAAACCTACCACATTACTCGTCCCCACCCCTGATCAGATGTCTGAATTGGAAGTAAAACAATCGTTTTATATGTTGTTTATCTTTAATAGACGAGTATATATACCAAGTTAGGTGCAAATATGTTGGACCTAAAAGCTTAATTTAATTTGTAATGTATATGACCTTTTCACCTCCTCCCACTAAAAGCCCCTGGGTATGGAGCCAAATCAAATGTTGGTCGCCATTTTCATTTCGAGATGTCACACACTAAGGTGGTGTTTATCGAGGAGATATGGTATTTTAATGAGTAGATATGGTAACGGATGTACGAACGAACGGGCGGATAAAAGGAAGCGTTAACAATATCCCATAACGCTTCAAAGGACGTGGGAGTCAATGAATAATGTCATTGTGATGAAAAACGATAGAACTAAGACATGTTCATAAAACAATCTAGTAATTCGTTTTTGTTATGCGCCCGAAGGGTTGCATAATTATGGTAGTCCGTCAGTCCTTTCGTTCTTTCGTTCGGACAATCGTGTCCGGTTAATAACCCTGCCATTCATGGAGTGATTTTCAAATAACTTAGCGCAAATGCTTACCACAACTACATGATGTGTTGCGCACAAAATCTAGGTCCGTGGCTCCAAGGCCAAGGTCACACTTAGAGGTCAAATATCAAATCGTGTCCGGACAATAACTCTGGCATTTCTGGACGGATTTTCAAATAACTTAGCACAAGTGCTCACTACAATGACATGATTTGTCGCGCACAAAATCCTGGTCCGTGGCTCCAAGGTCAAGGTCATATTTAGAGGTCAAAGGTCAAATATTGTTTGGTCAATAAATCTGGCATTCCTTAACTGATTTTGAAATAACTTGGCACAAATGCTCATCACAACAACATGATGGGTCGCGCACGAAATCCAGGTCCGTGGCTCCAAGGTCAAGATTACACTTTGAGGTCAAAGATCAAATCGTGTCTGGTCAATAACTCTGGCATGCCTTGACGGATTTTGAAATGACTTGGCACAAGTGCTCAGCAAAATAACATGATGCATCGTGCACAAAATCCAGGTCCATGACTCCTAGAACAAGGTCACACTTAGCGGTCAAAGGTCAAATCCTGGACGGATTTTCAAATAACAAGTGCACACCACAAGAAGACGCCGTGTCACGCACAAAATCCAGATCCGTGACTCCAAGTTCAAGGTCAGACTTAGAGGTCAAAAACTAAAATGAAGTGCTTCTGTGTCCGGTTAATAACTCTGACATTCACGTACAGATTTTCGAATAACTTGGCACAAGTGCTCACCACAACAACATAACGTGTCGCGCACCAAGGTCAAGGTCACACTTACAGATCAAAGTTCACTACGGTGGCATTTGTCACTTACAGTGACATTTCTTGTTTCAAATGTGAGTCCGGTAATAATGGAATTGGAAAAAAATCTTTGCAGAGCTAAGAGTATAGCTACTGAGTCAGATGTGCAAGAAGCTATATGAGAACAATTATTTCTGTGATAGTGATGAAATTGATGATTTTCATAAGGTTGAAATAACCTTGAGTTCCTACAAATGAATTCGTAAAATTGATTTCAGAGATATAAAACTGTTGATGTCATTAACATGCGTTGATATGGCAGCTGTGAATGCGGTGTATAACATACATTCAATACAACAAAACATACTAGCCAAATGAAATTTAAAACAATAGTATATGTATATACTTAAGGAAAAAAGATACGCAACCTTTTAAGCTTCAGTATAATTATATGAAGTGTTAGTTGTTAAAATAATACCTTGTTAATTTAATACTGATCGAAAAACGTCACCGATACCTCCACCATATATCCCTTTGAAATTTATTCTTAAGTAAATCATGAAACAGATACACGTGATGCACGGGTCATGGCATATGTACTCGGGAACACATGCCACGTTTCTGTCTTAAATTGTCGCACGACATCATTTCTCAAGAATCCAGCGTTTTTGTCAACTTTAGTAGGGTTTTCTCTTTGCCACGTTTACGTAAAGAAAAGCGTGCAGACGCTGTCAGATAGCTGTTCAACGGAATTTCGCAGCGTATTGTGTCCGTCCATCTTGGCGTGCATCAATGCATTATAACAAGACCATTTCAAGTCAGTTATTTGACAGACTGTACTGACCAACAAACGTCATGAACAGAGACTCCCGGTGTTACGTCACGACAAGATGATATATTTTCGTCTCTAGGACTATGTCAGAGCTTCCGCACCCGAGCAAAACTCGCGTGAAACCGTTCTCAAAGCGCCGTGAACATAATATGTCCTCCTAGCAACCGAATACGTGGCAGGACCATTTCTAACCGAATACGTGCCAGGACCATTTCTAACCGAATACGTGACAGGATCATTTCTAAGATCATTTCTAACCGAATAAGTGCCCGGACCATTTCTAACCGAATACGTGCCAGGGCCATTTCTAACCGAATACGTGCCAGGGCCATTTCTACCCGAATACGTGTTAGTATTTGCTGTCGTGTTATATAACGTAACGCTTGGTTTCGTTCTGACATTTGTATTCAAACAAAACTAGCGGAATATTAATACGAGACCTAAAAACTGTGTACTGAAATAAAATTATAGTTTTATGTTAAATATACGTCAAGACATTTGATGCACGCCAAGATATTTGATTATTCATAAAGAGTTACGTTTCTTTTTACATTTGGTATATATCTGCTTTAGGTAATACAGTGAGTATGCATGTAGGGTATTTTAATGAAGTATTGGCTTGGTTAAGGACATAATGGTATCTCTCTTATAGTTATATATCTGCTTTAGGTAATACAGTGAGTACGCATGTAGGGTATTTTAATGAAGTATTGGCTTGGTTAAGGACATAATGGTATCTCTCTAATAGTTATATATCTGCTTAAGTTAATACAGTGTGTGTGCATGTAGGGTATATTATTGAAGTATGTGCTTGGTTATGGACATAATGGTATCTCTCGTATAGTTATATACCTGCTTTAGTTAATACAGTGTGTGTGCATGTAGGGTATATTATTGAAGTATGTGCTTGGTTAAGGACACACTAATATCTCTCTGATAGTGATACATCTGCTTTAGTTAATAAAGTGAGTATGCATGTATCTTTGTTTTTTGTTAAAGGGATACAAGTATGTTTGCTATGGTTTAGGGTTCATGTATTTTTAAATCTATAAATGTTCAGTCAATTAGAAATAACTTTAAAAAAGGAAACCATTACAAGGAAAAAGGAAAGTATGCAAAACCACACACACGCACATAAAAGGGTTGACACTATGGATACCGCCTTCCACAATCTGCCAATTCATCAAAGAGGAAAGCATATATAGATCGAACATTATACATGCAGTGCGTTGCAAAATCTTCTTTGGTAACGGAATAATAGCATCTTTGGTGTGATTTTGTAAACAAGCATCAACTTATTTACTTTACAGCGATTCCAAGACATTAGATTCTTTTGGAACTTGTACACCTGATGGTATATAACCTGTGTTATACAAAACTAGTTTTTGCAATCGATGACACATGTCTTTCATTAGGCGTACACATTATGATGAAAATAATCACCCTGTTAAGAAAAGAAATAATATTATAATAAAACAAAATGAGATATAGGGTCCTATAGAAACCACAGCGTCCGAGCGCAATGGCATCGTAGGTCCACACTGTACTGCAAATAAGGACTTGAAAATGAAATGACAATGAAAGAGACAAAAAAAACAATAGAAAGGGTGGAGAAGACAGGGTTACCGACTTCGAACGGTCAGTAGGCAATATGGCCTACTGGTTAGCTTATCTACATATTTCAGTTTTGAACTTTTGAAATAGCCGTACGACATGGGGAAGAAAGATACTCCATGTCCACCGCCATATGCATGCCATCTTCGGGATGGTTAAAATGTTATACTATTGATTTTATTAATATTGAGTTCTGCTCAACCCGGGGCTAGAGAGCGTGAGCAGTAGCTAGCATATTTCACTACCGCTCATGACCAGTCTCAATCAAACCGAGACTGCAATATTTCGTATGTGTCGTTTTCGGCCGTTTCCAAAGGTCCATTATCATACTCTTTTCGTATAGAGCTTCATTACTTACTATCTGGAGCATTAAAACAATACACTTTAAACAAATTGCGAAATAATATGTTTGTTTCTAGATTTTCTTAAACTCTGTGTGAAAATATTCTAACAAATTCAACGTTACGTGGTCCCGCCTCAGTTCCTTTAAGCGATGGGAAAGCTTATATTAGCTGGATTTTATAACGGATATTTCAACAATAAAACACGTTTAAAAACAATTACCTATTGAATGTTTTAATTTTTACAATATGCGTTTTTTAAACCGTAACTAAGGTTTTATTTCATACCCAAGCCAACCCCGTTTTCGCTTCTTGGAATGTGCACGAAAGCTAATTATCATAGAATCTAAGAGTTCAAAGTGTTAAAATTCTGATATAAATATTCGTACATATATGCTACGGTCAAACGCATATGCCACTTTTTAAGTAAAAATGATTGTATTATATCTGTGAGGTTTCATTGAAATCGACACAAAAGTTATGAGGAGATAAGCGTCATGAACAGACTCAATTAAAACAGAGTCTGCTACTTTTATCTTTTGTTTGTGTTTGTTGCTTCCAAGGGATCCCCTTTTCAGAATTTATTCTTTTATTTTCATAGAAATTCATAATTCATTGGATCAAGAAAGAAATCTGTAAACAGTAGTGGTTCAAATATGTAGATATGCACACACGTTTATTTTCATAGTAGCTCAACTCAAACAAGCATAGCTCTGATCAAACTACTTAACGCTTAAGAATGTTCGGATATTGTGATTCAGGTATAGACCGGCGTTGAATCGGTTCGAAGCGGGAGAATAATAAGTACAGTGGTTCTTAAAACACTATATACAACCTTACCACATCACCTTATTAAAGACAAGCTAATTTCTCTTATTCAAAAAACATTCGCTAGAGAAAATACTACTTGTTTGGCATGTAATAATATAAAAGCGTTTTTTACTAACGGAAGTTTAGACAATTATACTATGTGGACTTGCTTTGAAGTTTGTGAAGCACTCATCTTCCTATTATATAATATTTTCGTCAGGTATGGAACCACCGTTTATATACAAATTGTTGGTATCCCTATGGGTACGAACTGTGCACCACTTGTCGCAGATTTGTTTTTATTTTGCTATGAAAGGGATTTCAGGTTAAGTCTTTCACCAGATACCCAGGCAGATGTTATTGAAGTATTGAAGTATTGGTCCCAGTATCTAACAAAATACTATGCCCTGAAGAGCTAAATAAACAAAATGGAATTTAGGATATATTTATACTTCCGTAAAGATTGTCATGTTTACACACGTTTCGATATACAATTTATAAAAAAGAAATGTACAGTTCTATCGAAACTAAATATAAATATATCCCCCTCAACTCCCGACCCAGACCCCTATCAACCACTACCCCCTCCCCCTCAGTGACTGTTATTGAATACTCCTGTATTAGATCATTACGTCCCGCCTTAAATGCATTAGGCGATGGGAAAGCTTATATTAGCAGGATGTTATAATGGATATTTCGACAATAAAGCATGTTTAAATACTGATAAAGGTGATCCTTTGGGAGTGTTGTAATTCTACCACTGGTGGATCGACACCTGCGATCCAGCCTAATCCATTGCGCCTGCGCCGAAGCGGGTGACGTCACCATTCACCCGCTAGAAGCCAGTTCGAGCTCACACACCAACCTGTAAAGACGTCTATACATTATACTTGCCAAAGTACTCCGTTCCGGAACCAATACTTGGTAAGTATGTACAGACACTTTACAACAATGGCACTGCGAGCAATTGAACTCCCAGCGGAGGAAGGTATTTATGCTTTTTGCCGCTGTGAAAGCGACTTGTTGCACCCCACACATTTCTGAGTGGGTGGGGTAATTTGCGTGCTTCGCGCCACATTTGGGCGCGAAATATCACGCCACGTCGGCGGTTTACAGCGCTTTCAATATTACTTTATAGTGTGGATTCTTTCCACACTCATTTTGTTATTAATATGAATTGAACAAACTAAATTGGAATAGTTTTTATTTTTGAATTTTCCCGTTCACCGCCGGCTGGCCTGGCCACATGACCAGGTAACTGGCGGAATGAACCAAAAAGTACCAAAATTTATTTATTTTCCATCAATTCTATTTATCATTCCCAAGTGGCATGTGAAATTCACAACCTTTCACACTTTATAGTGTGTAATGTGAAATCACAATTCCAGTCTAGGGAAAGTTACATTTTTTTCACATATATTGAATTTTGATTTTGAATAAAATATCAGTTATCTGTGTTGAATGTTTATTTACTAACCTATTTAGTTATACAATTGTTCAAATATCCAGCAAGTCTATATTGTACAGAGATTCACAACACTATAGTGTGAAACTGCACAATATATTATTTGTATTAATTCCAATTATTCACAACTACGGTGTGAATTTATTACAATACATTTATTATTTGTAGTCATTTGTCGATTGTATTAATTATTCACAACTACGGTGTGAAATTGATACAAAACGCAATATTGAATAATCACAAATTCGTACTGTGAACTCAATATAAGAAAAATGACACAAAAAATTCAGATCAATTTTTGCATGGCGGCAGAGTTGAATGAACTGCCGGGTGTCAGAGACAAAACGGCTGAAAGAATAATACAATTCAGGTCTACAATGGGTAACATTAGTAGACAGAATATCAGCACCATCCCATATTTAAAGGTGACTGACGAGTTGCTGGACAGAGTTGACTTTTCCAAAAATGGCAACCTGTCCGTCAATGTGCCAGCCGACACAATGGAGGCCCTATCCTCCATGCAAAATTTTAAAGAGGAAAGCGGGGATGAGGATGACCTAGCTGCACTAGCAAGTAATCCACATGTGGGTACGATGGAGATGGACAATGTCTCAGATAAACTGGACATTGATACCACCAACCCAGTGGACGAAGGGGCAAAAGCATTAAGCCCCATAAAACCAAACCCAAAAGGTCAGCAGCAGGTTATCATTGACCAGGTCAACGAACAAATTAAACATTTCGAGGCGGGAGGGGCCAAACCAAAAACGGGACCTAAGTTCAAACGTGAACCAGAAAAAGGTGAGATGCCCAATATGGCCATGCCTAAGTTCACGGATTATAAAACATCCCCTATGGATTATAAACCATCCCCGGGTACGACCACGTTTGAAATGCAAAATGCATTAAATAAAGACAATCAGGCCCGAATTGAGAATACGGAAACTGTACTGATTAAGCTATTAGCTAATACAGTAGAGATTCTGTCAGCTCAAACTCTTAAGAGCACCAAGGGCACTAAAGACGCACAGGGTATTAAACTTCCGCGGAATTACGAAATTCCCAAAACACTGAGGTTTGACGGAACCTCGGAATGGGAGATCTTCTTGCGGAAGTTTACAAGCTACACTGATGCGATGGGATGGACACCGGTTATGAAACGGGAGGCACTGACTTGGAGTTTGGAAGGGAAGGCAAGCAAGTACTTGACCAACCTTCTAAACAGGAACGAATCCATTAGTTACGTCGAAGTCATTCAGCGACTAACTAAAAGATTCGAAAATAAGGACTTGGTTCAGGCACTGATGGCCAAATTTATGTCCGAGGTCCAGAAACCAAAAGAGGACCTCGAAGACTGGGCAGACCGCATTTATGACTTGGCGTGCCGCGCTTACAAAGGCCTGCCAGACGTACACATTGCCAAATTGGCAGTAGTGCGCCTCTGTCAGGGCTTAGAAAACAAAGCAGCGGGCCACCAAGTTATAAAATCGAGGCCTGAGACTGTTGAAGCCGCCGTAGACGCCATACGGTGGTATCAACTAAACCAAACTGCCATCTATGGCTCTAAGACGGAGCCGGAACCCGTGAAGCCTGTGGACACAATATGTGAACAACCCAAAGTACAGGCAGTCACGAGTCCAGCTCTGTCCCGTAGAGATTCCTCCCCAAAACCCAGACCGAGGTTGGAGGACAGAGTCTCTATGTTAGAGACCAAGATGGACAAAGTCCTGACAATACTATCGGACGTCAGTACAACGCTCAAAGGCCTAACTGAACAGTCCAGGTTCCGAACCAGGTCACCCTCATAGTTCTCACATTTCCCAGGACAAGAGGTGTGATAATATGGAACTTTATAACGGGCCTATTCACAATCTTAAAGAGTGTGAAAAACAGCCAGAGGGGTCGCCTCTCAACCCTATGGACATGCTTAATCACAATCGTAAAGAGTGTGAAAAGCAGTCAGAGGGGTCGCCTCTCAACCCTATTGACACGCTTAATCACAATCATAAAGGGTGTGAAAAGCAGTCAGAGGGATCGCCTCTCAACCCTAGTGACATGCTTAATCACAATCATAAAGAGTGTGAAAAGCAGTCAGAGGGGTCGCCTCACAACCCTATTAACAGGCATAATCACAATCGTAAAGAGTGTGAAAACCAGCCAGAGGTTAATAACCAGGGGTGTGAAAACATGTTAAAGGAAGAGAAATTATCAGCTAAAGATTCTCAGAACACTTGGTCCCAAAGCCCTGACGACATAACTGTCTGTCAATTAAGGTCTGGGTCTATGTTCCGAGTAGCGGCTGTGGTCAATAGACAGCCTACACAAGCAGTTGTTGATACTGCAGCTGAAGTCACTATAATTTCGGATTCCTTATACAGACAACTAGAACCTAGACCACCAGTGCTCAAGAACATCAGACTACACACAGCTGGTAAGAAGTTGAGCATGATAGGCTTTATCGTGGGACCCGTGGCCCTCAAATTGGGGAACAAAGTGTACCACGAACGAGTCTATGTGGCTCCAATACAAGATACCATGCTGTTAGGTCTGGACTTCTTGAAAGCGCATGGCACCAAAATTGATCTTTTAAATTCCCAACTAACGGTGGGAGAAGAGATCATTAAAATGGAATTAGAGGGTGGGAATGACTCCCAACCTACTGTAGCTAGGGTGTGTGTAGACCGGCGAACGGTAATTCCACCTAATTCAGTAGTTCTAGTTGACTGTTCGGTAGACCATGTACTACCACAATATGTTGTGGAGCCCTTAAAAGTAAAGAGTAATAAACTGTTGGTACCTCGCACCATACATACAGGCAATAAAGATCTTAAAGTGTGTATGATTAACATTACCGACAAGTTTATTACCGTAAAGAAAACGCTCAACATTGCTGAGGCACACTTAGCACACACTGTAATGCCTGTTCCAGATGAACTTTTAAGTGGAACAAATAACGTACAGGTGCAGAAGGTCAGCAAGAGCAATGTTGAAGCTAAAAACAACATTCCAGACCATTTATCTGTAATGTTCCATCAGTCCAGTGTCAATCTAAAGGCAGAAGAAGTCGAAGCCTTTGCAGAATTGATAACTGAGTTTCAGGATGTGTTTGCCAAGGATAAATTTGACTTGGGTAACTTTACTGAAATTCAGCACCATATTGATACTGGAGATGCCAGGCCGGTCAAACTTAAAATGCGTAGAACCCCTGCCTGTTTTGTTTCGGAGGAAGAAAATCATTTAGAAAAAATGTTGAATGCAGGGGTTATAGAACCATCAAATTCTGACTGGGCGGCTCCTCCAGTGTTGATAAGGAAAAGGGATGGAACGGTCAGATGGTGTTTGGATTATCGGGCTCTCAACAATGTCACTATTAAGGACAGTTTCCCGTTACCCTTAATAGAAGATTGCATAGACACTTTGGCTGGTAACAAGTGGTTTTCCAAATTGGATGCAAACTCAGCTTATTGGCAAATACCTATAGCTGAGGAAGATAAAAAGAAAACAGCTTTTACCACCAAATTTGGCCTTTTCGAATTCATAAAAATGGCCTTTGGTCTCTGCAACGCCCCAGCGACCTTCGCCCGAGTAATGAATCTGGTTCTGAGAGGGCTCACATGGAATATAGTCTTGGCATTCTTAGACGACATAATGGTCTTAGGAAAAACCTTTAACAATCACTTAAACAACTTGAAACAAGTGTTCGAACGTCTGAGGCAATATAAATTAAAGCTTAAACCAAAGAAATGTGAGTTTTTTCGGAGAAAGGTAGAGTTTCTGGGACGAATGGTCACAGGCGAGGGTATGGAACTGTCCGATAAAGACATTTCTGTGGTTCGGGAATGGCCTATTCCCAACTCTACGAAAGACGTAGAACGTTTCGTGGATTGGCCAACTACCACAGAATATTTATCAAAGACTATGCAAAGTTAGCTGCACCTTTGTACGGGGTAACTGGGAAAAATGCATTTGTGTGGGGTAAGGACCAGGAGCAGGCATTTCAGAACATAAAACATGCCTTAACTCATGCTCCTGTTCTTGCCCTGCCGAATAGTACAGACCTGTTCATCCTAGACACGGATGCATCTAAATATGCAATAGGAGCAGAGCTTTCCCAAGTACAAAACGGTGAAGAAAAGGTGATCACCTATGGTAGTTATGCCTTATCACCGGAGCAACAGAGATATTGCACGACCAGACAGGAATTACTAGCTGTGGTACGATTCACACGACAATTCCGACACTATTTGTTGGGACGAAAATTCGTTGTTAGAACGGACCACAGCAGCCTGACCTGGTTACTGAACTTTAAGAACCCTCAGGGTCAAATTGCCCGTTGGTTAGAGGAGTTAAGTCAGTATGATATGGTTGTGCAACATCGTCCCGGTGCAAAACATGGTAATGCAGATGCCCTGTCAAGGTGTGTACCAATATCGGGAACTTGTAGACATTACACGTTGGGTCAAGACCCAAAGCTCTTGCCATGTGGAGGATGTACATATTGTCAAAGACTGCACAAAAATTGGTTCAATTTCACCTCAGAAGTTGATGATGTACGTCCTCTATCAAAAGGCGCCTTGCACAAAAGCATATCACAAGCAAACACTTGCATGTGTCGCGAGTCATGCAAATCAACCCAACCGGTTGAGGGCCTTATATCACCCCAGGACCAAGAGCTCGATGACATGAGTTGGCCCTGGGACCCTGGTGGAGTTATAGTCTATGACCCACAACCCAACATTTGTGATGGACATTTGCCCAACCTTTGCGATGGACTTTTGCCCAACCATTGTGATGGGAGTAGGGTGAACATAGTCAGGGACCACCAAGGTGTGTACTGGGGTCAGAAAAGAACGGAGCTAGTAACACTGCAAAATCAAGACCCAGATTTAACATTTCTGTTGGATTGGCTAAAAGACAAACAGGAACCCGAAGAGGGAGTACTGTTTGCAGCCAATCAAGCGGTAAAATATTATTGGTTTAATAAGGACTTATTCTTCCTAATGGATGGAGTTCTATGGAAGCAAAGGGAGGAAAACAAAGATAAGGTCTTAGTCATTCCATCAGACCTAAAACATGAAATCCTCGAAATGCACCATGACATTCCGTCCGCAGGCCATCAAGGTATAGACCGCACAAAAAGTAAATTAAAAGAAAAATATTTTTGGTATAAAATGTCACAAGATATAAAAAAATTCATAAGTTCATGTGCGGTCTGTAACCAAAGCAAATCTGTCACGCGTAAAAGTCCAAGTCCAATGATACAATTTCATGCTGGGTCTCCAATGGAAAGGGTACACATCGACTTCCTAGGTCCACTAACCCCAACTGATCGGGGTAACAAATACATATTGATGATAGTGGACCAATTCACTAAATGGATAGAGTGCGTACCACTTCCATCACAAACGGCAGATGTTACAGCTCACGCGTTAATAAACGAGTTCTTCTCTCGTTTTGGCTATGCGTTAGAGATATTTAGTGATCAGGGTCGGAACTTCGAAAGCGACCTATTCACTAAAATCTGTGAAATAACCAGAATTCACAAAGCCATAACTACACCCTTCAGACCTTCTGGGAATGGACAAGTGGAACGGTATAATAGGACTCTTATGGACGCCGTGCGCTGTTATGTTCAGAAATCCCCCAAAGACTGGGACATATTTCTAGCACAAATTTCGAGTGCCATGCGATCTTGCGTCAACAGGCAAACGGGCTTCACACCTAATAAATTAATGTTAGGTAGAGAGGTAAATCAACCCCCGGATCTTATGTACCCAAAAAGTCATGATAACTTAAGGGATTCTGATCCGGACAGCTATGTGCGTCTGTTAGAGAATGCCGTTTCATTAGCCCATAAAACAGCAAGGGACACCTTAAAAATGTCACAAAAGAGAATGAAAAGAGATTATGATTTACGGACACTGGTAAAATCATACCAAATAGGCGATCTAGTTTATATCGAGAATAACGCCCCAAAAAAAGGGGTCAGTAAAAAACTACTCCCCCTTTGGAAAAGTCCCGGTATAATCATTGCAAAATTATCGGCAGCATTATACCGAGTCAAATTAAGGCACTCGATAATCACAACTCACCATGACAAAATGAAGCTGTGTATGGATCGCCAGATTTCCGAATGGTTGCAAAATTATAAGAAAAATCTAAAATCCACAACTCAGAAGGGGAACGAACCATCAAAAGATGGTAAGGAACTTTTCTGTGTATGTAGGAAGCCATATTCGGGAGAATTTATGATCCAGTGCGATAAGTGTGCCGAATGGTATCACGGAGCCTGTGTGAATATCACAGTACAAGAGGCCCGTGGTATCAAAGAGTACCAATGCCCTATTTGCAAGGGCTAATCTCTGCTCAATCTCTTTCAGGAAAATGGCCTACACCAACACTATAGAGCTGGTAGAGGGCCACCTGAGGCTAGGGAAATTAATGAATCCCCGGTGTCTTATCCGCGACACTTTAGGCATGGCTCATGGACTACCCGGTGTGGAGTTCCAGAGATTGCTAATCTCTATGTACCAGCTGGCCGTAAAACAAAATAATTGGTCTTGGGTAGAAAAAGCTCAATTGGAATCCGTAACTTTCCTCTCGGAATCATGGATTTTACAAAATCTTCCGCACAAATCCAAAAACAGGAACCGAGTATCTATACCCAAGATCAAGGAACAGGTTTATGAGCCATCATCCATCTGTAAGGACATTCGCTTGGTGGATAATCCATCACTCCCCAAGCAGACTACATCTCTGGTTGGGGGAGCGATTGTTCTCACAGGTGGAACTGGGCATGAGGAGGAGTTACCATCAGATCCTGAAGTGTATGTGGGTCCACCGGATGTGCATATGGAAGATCACAATACCGTTATGGGATGTGAAATTCATGCAGCATCAGGACCTGTTGTGGATGTTTGCCTTAATATTCACAATACTCCTATCTCACCTGAGAGAAGTGAAGAATGTGTCAAAGGCGAACATCCAATTGTCATGGATTATGTCGCTGTTCCCAATGCTATACCAAGCGATGGGATAAGTAGTCAGCGTAAGCGTAGGAATCGGGGGGCAAAGAGAAAGGGTAGGGGTATCGGAGAAGGGAAACAGACCAAGCCTTTGCCCTTGATGAAGGTCACTATCCAGAATGTGTCAGATGTCCCTTGTCCAACTGCCTCGACCCCGCCTTCTCGTCCTAGTAATGACGTTGAAGTGGAGGATCAAGCTCAGGAAGTTATTGTGGAAGTCTCGGAAAGGCCTCCCAGGGCAGCCTGGTTTAAATTTGCGAAGTACTCTGCATGCCCAATAACTGGTTGCAACAGGAAAACCAAATCCATGAAGCAGCATGTAACTTCCAGACATATGCCGGAGCTGTTTTGGGAGACTTGGTCGACAGAAACAGTGGCAGCCCCAGAGTTCCAGGCTAAAAGAATGGCGGCCCTGGGGCTCCTGAGCTCGTGGTTACTGGGAACTGGTGAACCCATAGATCAGCTGGTGCACGTAATAAATGATCGGGGTTTGGTCCCGTCTTTGTCTACCATTACCAACAGATCTGCAGTGGCCATGCATGAGCTCTGCAGATTTAATGGGTGGAGAGTGCCAGTCGAGGGGTTCACCTTGGCTCCTTTAAATTCCCCCGCCACTTTAATTCATCGGCGTCCCCTGGCCAGCTTACTCAATCTGGTCTCGGTGAGCCAATACAAGGAGTTCCTGAAGACCTACAGGGAGGAATCAACTTCCTTAAATCTGACGGAAACAGTGGCGGAGGGGTTATCGGAGACTAACCTCAGTATAAACCCTATCACAACTCAGTATGGAGTGGGGGACTTACCCCAAACCTCAGAGTGTGAACCACTTGGGATACAGAACAGGGTCCCCAACCCGATGGGTGTATTCGATGCCATTGACAGTCATATGCATCTGGACAGATCTAGACGGGCATTGTGGGGGAAAGGGTCAAACGCCTCGGTAAGTGACCTTTTGTCCGCACAATTGGTCGTACAGCCTTCTGTCCAAGTCAATATCAAGGGTGTGGTGACTGTTTATTGTGATCCTGAGGATTATCCTAAGTCTCTCTCAGAGGTGCCCGGCGTAAAGGTAGCAATAGGGGTTCATCCCCGTAAGGTACACCTCTTTTCAGAGGACAGAGAGAGAGAATTTATAGCTCTCTTGGGGAACCCCAATGTTACTGCCCTGGGAGAGGTGGGTCTGGACATGACTGAACCCTGTCACACCTGGCAGCATCAAGAGGATACCTTAAGGCGTATCCTACCCCAGAGTCGTGTAAGTTTACCACTTGTCCTCCATATAAGAGGGAACAATAGTAGGGAGGGATCAGACCTGTACCTAAAAGCATTCCGTATAGTCCAAGAGTACTGTGGCTGGTCCCAACCTATACACTTGCATTGTTTTGGGGTTGGTGCGGACGATGTGAACGGGTGGCTCAGTTACTACAGGAATTGCTTCTTCGGATTCACAGCCAATGTTAAGCACTTCTCGGAGGTTCAGCTGCTGGGCTTGGCGGCAGTCCCGGAGAACCGTATATTGCTCGAGACTGACTCCCCGTACCTGTCTCCGGCCCCGCATCAAAAACCAAACAACCCTCTATGCATAGGGGATGTTGGTCGCTTGGTGGCTGAGAGGCGTGGTGGGGATCTGGCCGGCCTAATAGGTGCATCTCTTGAGAATGCGAAAGTTCTGTATGGGTTCTAAGAGGCAATTCGGATATCCGCAGTGCACCCACTGGGATGATACACGCATACGTCATACTGTCTCTATAACCGTCATTATAGAGCCATCAATACTATTACTTTTAAGGTAAACTAGTCACAGTACTCTCTTGAGATGTGTGAACCTCTTTTATATATAACTTGCACCTTTGCAACTTCATCACTTGTAATGTAAATAATCACAGGACTCTCTTGAGATGTGTGAAAGTTTTTTGTATATAAGTAACTTTTACTTTCACAACTCCATCGTTGAGGTGTGAATATTTTAACATAACTTTAACTTTTATAATAATACCTTATAATTCAACGTCTGTTGGTAACTCGCGACTTTCCTCTAAACCCATACTATAGTGGGTATTGTAAATCTTCCTTATTACAATCTTCAGGCTAATGATTTATATGAAGTCTGGATTGTACCGCCACTGGTACACGGAGTGTACACTCTTGGTAAGAGTGAGCCATTGCTGACGGTGTCGGGGGACCAGCAGGCATTGGGGGCTTTGCCCTTTTTAAAAGTGACAGGAGTGTTGTAATTCTACCACTGGTGGATCGACACCTGCGATCCAGCCTAATCCATTGCGCCTGCGC
This sequence comes from Cyrtodaria siliqua, assembly GCA_037043455.1. NCBI lineage: Eukaryota > Metazoa > Mollusca > Bivalvia > Adapedonta > Hiatellidae > Cyrtodaria > Cyrtodaria siliqua. The sequence continues at coordinate 194,834 of JAWPHD010003045.1, read as the reverse complement.
CGAAGCGGGTGACGTCACCATTCACCCGCTAGAAGCCAGTTCGAGCTCACACACCAACCTGTAAAGACGTCTATACATTATACTTGCCAAAGTACTCCGTTCCGGAACCAATACTTGGTAAGTATGTACAGACACTTTACAACAGGAGCAACAAACACAATTAAGAGAATAAAGCAGCAGACTCGGTTTTATTGAGTCTGTTCAAACATTTTTACTGAACAAAATGCGATAACCTGTTTAAAATTACCTATTAAATGTTTTAGTTTTACAATATGAAAACTTTTTAAGCCGAAATTAAGGTCTTATTTTATACCCCTGCCAACCCCGTTTTCGCTTCTTGGAGAAGGGGTTGGATTTGGTATGAAAATTAATATTCAAACCTATGAAAAACAAATAACACATTGTTCAATCTGTGAGTTCAATAGTTCATAACGTAGTCAATTTCTTAGTGGGTTTTGCAAACACACCTGATTTTTATATTGTAATATCTTTATTTTAAACTATATGACTGGAATGTTGTGAGAACAAGTTTTGTCTAGCTCAATAACTAATACTTTTGAAAACTAGCTTTATTGTATTAACAACTGTTTGGTTTGAAGAATAATTGACTTTAGAATGAAATATAATATATAACATGGGGACAGTTTATTTACACTGCCGTACACACTTCTGGGTAAATGTATAATAACAAAAAATGGCCAAGAATAAAGTAAAAAGAAAACATTTTCCAGGTGACCACCCATCCAAGTATTGACTGAGCCTTACATTGTAAACTTATCTTAGACATTATCCACACTATTTTGTTTTAGAGGTGGTAATTCGTATGTTATAGACCAAGGAATGAGTTTTACTATAACCATTTTAAAAATCGCTACTTAATGCAAAAATATGTCTGAGCAAAGTGCGAGGTTTAGGAAATACTTTAACTCCTACATGGACAATAAATACTTACCTGCATGTAGTCTACATTTAGTCTGATATCGTCTACCAGACTCCTGAAAGTGATGGTTAGGTTTTTTGTCTTCAATCTTATCAGGTCGTGCCCTTGATGGTGTATTATCTTGTTGCTCCGGCTTTTTGTCAAGTCGTTTAGTATTTCCTTTGTGCTTTTCCGTGCTTATTTCTTTGTTTACACTGTCCCATTATATTGGGATGTGATTGGGTAAGACTGATAGGCCTTGAGCCAGGACCCAACATTTTCGATATTGTTACCAACTCAAGGGACAAATTCTACCATCACTTTTTGAAAAGAGCAATGTATATAGATTACATTTTTCCATGATAGCAATCTGGAACAGGTAGCTTATATAAAAACAAATCGAACATTAATAGGTTATCATTGTAGCGCTTTCATATACGTTTTTGATGTTCATTTTTGAATGTCATGCTTGTGTGAATAATTATTGATGTACTTTTTAAAGATGCACTTAAGTTTACAATTCATTGAGTTACATACAGCGTAAATAAGCTCTTTTTTTAGCACTGAATTCAGTTAAAATCTCTATTTTGCTTCAAATTAGAAGTCAATTTACCCCTCCCACTATTGACACATTTTTATGCATTTAGTTTTGTCAATATTTTTTACAATACATGTGCAAACTTGTAAGAATCAGTAATTTACAACCTTTCTACATGATTTAAATAATATTATAATATGAATAAGGGAGTGTTATGATATATTGATGAAATTAAGTACTATACAATGTTCATGGCATTGCACATATGTGTTCAGTAAGCCTAATAAGTTGAGAAAAATGCCAAACTAGAAGTATAAGCCTTGTTCAAAGTAACTGCAACATAAATAGTATTAACATGTTCTGATATATACATATATTGCACAGACGACACATAGTCCAAAGGATTCTATATAAAGGAAATGTGCGGTTTAACGTGTTTGTTTTTTAACAAAGGTCATTTTTAGGTGTATGCGTCATGGCGATACTTATTATGATTACACATTTGGATTATGTATTACACATAAATACATGAATTAAACATTGCATATTGCAACGCAAAATCTTAAAAGTTATTTTAATACTTTTTAATTACAATTTATGCATATTTTAAGGATTTTTACACCTGAATTACACCACCGTTATACAACACAATGAAGAATTCTGCATATGACATGTAAACATATTAGTATATGCCTTTGCACGAACCATTTTTGTGTCACTGAAAAAAGAATCGACGAAGATGAATTGATTTGAATTGGGGTTTTACGGCGCACCAACACAAACATGTTATATGGCGCCAAAAGGAATGAACATACGACCCGGCTCACTCTTCATTAACATCTAGATAAAATTTGCAGAATGTGCCTAGAACCTTCTTACCTGCAGAGAACTGCAGAGTTGCTGCAAATTCTCTAGTAAACACTCCATTTTTCGCTGGAGCCACGATCACTGCCACCACTGAAGTAGCACCTGAAACAATACAGGTTTCATGATGAAAATAATGAACAAAAATGACAAAATTAACATGAATTCGGGGAAATTTACCCCTATGCCTGGATATGCAGTGGTCATATTCTTGCCCGGGAACCACACGACGTCGACGAAGAAATATCTTTAGGGTGATACCCAGATAACTGTACTAACTACTTACCATGGCAAGTATTTGTTAGTATTGGTGCAGTTATTACAATATCACCTGCTTAGGATATGTATCTAAACATAGGTTGTGATGTTCTCCGTACTTGATTTAGAGTATGGAATTAACCTAGGATAGTAAGCATTAACCCTACTTTAGCGCATGCAAGTGCAAGTGGAATGATTATTACCTAAAAAAGAAGGTGTATTGCCAATGAAGAGAGAGAGTGTGTGTGTGTTGGTGGGTGGGTGGGTTGGTGGTGGGGTCGGGGGGATATATTATACAGGCATTTAGGAACCTGCCCTACTGACGAATAGACACCTATGTTTCTTTAACATGATAGGAGAAAAAAAACAAGCGATACACGGGATCGCCTGGTTTACGTCCCCATCCGACGGACGAGGGTAAAGGTGTCTTGACCAAGAACACACCGACAAAATTCACTGGCTTCGGTGAGGCTTGAACCAGGGTCCTCTGAATTTAAAGTCCCCCGTGCTATCCACTGCATCAACAGGCTGTATGCGCTCAAGCAGGATGACTGCATTAAAGTACATACAACTAAATAAAGGTTATATCCAAGAAGCTGGGTTCACAACGCTCTCTCTTATCTAGCAAGTTAGCACCAAGTTCATGTATGTCGAGTTGCAATATGCCTGCAAGCCTTATATATGCCCAGCTCATTGCTGTTTTGATAAACTTGGCAATTAATGCCTTGTGATAAAACAGGACAATTAAGAATACTCATTACATATTATCTGATTTAAATAATATAACTTAATGTGACAATATAACATACATATAAGATATAAAAAAAAGTAAACGCTTCCAGATAAGAATCGGTACCCAGTGCATCGAGATAGATTACATTTAGTGATCACGGTTAGTTTACTGATGTTTACTCTAAAAGCTATATCCGACATACAGGTGCTACTGCAGTTAAAGTAGCTATCCCGCTAACAACAAACACATTTTACAACATATGTACATCGTTTCTAAACCTACTGACCACCAGGTATATATATAACTTACATCGTTTGAGAATCAAAACTATATAGTTACAATATAAAAAGCTTTAACCAGCCAGACAAAAAAAACAAAAATGGATAATTCATTTTACACTTATTCAATTACGGATATTACCAAAACCCATGAATAAACATATACTTTTAAGCGACACATACGCATTATTATATGAGATGAACTGTTTTTGTAGTGTAATTTTGTCTGTCGTAGTTTGGCGGGTTATTTTAAAATTTGTATAACAAACACCTAAAAATCAACAGTTAAACCGTAAAATGCCTTTTCTTTTTCTTTCTGTTTTTTTTTTGCAATTTGTCGAAAATGCAGTGGTCTACTTTATGATTTTAGTTCGTGGATTTATTCAATATGCGATTTGTAAACATGGTTAAGTCTTCATAATGGAATACCTTATCAAAAGTCACATTCTCTATATAGTTCAGTTCGCTTAAAACTTTTGAAGTGATTTTATGAAAAGTGTACAACTTCAACCCATAAACAAGGGACCCACTCGCCTTGTCTCAAAGTGCTCTCATGTTTTAAGAAACAACAACAATTTCTTTATATAAATCTGTAAAACTGTGACCACCGTAGTGGCCATATTTGACCCCATTGTCGCCATTTGAACAAACTAGGTAGAGGATCATAAGCTTATGGTACATGCGAACTATTATTTAGCTTTTGAAGTATCAGAGAAGCTGTTTGAATATGTTATCCTATATAATTCAATGTTATAGTGTGACCCTCGGGACAGGGCCAACCATGATTCCAGGCTTGATTTAAGGGACACCATTTAAATTATTTGGTACAGGACAATAATCTTAAGCTACATGTAGCTTATTACACCTCTAGTTCTTGTAGTTTCAGAGAAGATGTTTATAGACGTTCCTACATAACTCTATGTAAATATGTGAACCCACGGGACCGGGCGAAATTTGACCATAAGATCACCATTTTAACAAAATAAATTGGTAGAGATCGATACTATTATGCTACATGCATCGTATTCGACCTCTAGCTCTTGTAGTATCAGAAAAAGAATATTTGTATGGACTTTCCAATATAACTCACTGTAAAACTTTAACCCCAGAACCGGGCCATAGTTGGACACAGAGTCACGAGTTGAACAAAAGTGATCCCTGGGCAGAGCCAGATATAACCCCAGGGTCAACATTTTAACACACTTGCTAGTGGATCATAAACTTATGCTTCATGCATACTATGGGACCTCTAGCTCTTACAGTTTTAAAGAAAATCATTTATTTTTTAAAGATTTCCTATATAACTGTATGAAAAAATGTTACCCCCGGGGCTGGGCCATATTTGACCCTGGGGTCACCATTTTATAAATACTTGATAGAGGACCCTAAATGTATAATACATGCAAAATATTAGACCTGTAGAAAAACGATTTTTTTAAAGAAACAAGAGTTTTGCTTAAAAGGGGGAGATAACTCTAATAACAGGAATCAGCTACCATGTTCACACTGCTATCATGGATTTTTTGTTTCTCTACAAGGTACTCAATAACATGGTACTAGTAAGAATTTGTCCCTTGAGATGGTAAAAAAAAGTGTATGGCTCACGGTCTATGAGGTTTGTTGCGCCCTAGAACCTGGCTTAAACCTCCAGTGACCTGTTGCGTCATTGACCGTTTCAAAGGAGTACCCAAATTGCCAGTCCTTTTATGATTGTGGTGTCTGCTTTGTTTTACCCTTGTGATTGTTGATGGTTTGATGTTTGTCTGCATTCTTGTCTTGTCGTGCCCGCAACGAGTTGGCTTCTGCCAAATCATTGAGTACTTTCTTTGTTGTTTTTTAGGCTATTATTTTTTGTAATATGAATTGTTTACCTGTTTGACTTTTATACTTATTTTTGTATGTGTACTTTTGGTTGACCGTGTTCTGTGTTTCTGATCGACTTGTATGCCTACTGCTTTTGTCTTAAATTATTTGCTAGCAATTAATCTAATCTAACCAGGAATGGCAGTTAAACTACCATTTCAGCTTAATCGGCAATATAAATCTGACACGCTGTGAAGTGTGATGGTGAGTTTATTGTTTTCAGCATTTGTTCTATTTTAAGAACTACTTAAATCTGTATGTCGTTGTTGGCGAAATGAAAAACTTTGTTTTTCCAAAGACAAAGAATTATAAAAGAAATACGTGTTTGCGCGTACTATATTAAGGTTGCATCTGTACTTCTAGTAAATGCGTTTAAAGACTGCATGTTGCTCAGTTGTCCTTACCATTTCTACAACAGAAAATATATATATATATAACATAAGAGTCCAAACTCTATTAGTTTTGTGTTTACGTTTAGTAATTGCCAATAGAGTGGACAGCCAGACATCCCCTACGTATTAACTAGATAGCGTTTAGCTCTATTTCTTTTCTAGAAACATAAATACTTTACAGAACATTTCGGCATCTTGTTTATGACCAGAATGCTATTAAATAAAACACAATCAAAACGCAATAATATCCCGTAATATTGCAAAAGCAATAAAGAAATATAAAAAGATCGGACAGAGAAAGTAGCATTCAAGGAGGACAGTCAAAAACAAAACACAGAAACAAACACGCAAACAGACAAACAAGAAGGCAAAAGTAATAATAAATGCAAACGAAATCACAAACACAAAAGGGTTGAAAATAGGGCTACCGCCTTGGAACGCCCAGTATTAAAGTAGGCCACTAGGGAGCGGGGGTGGGGGTAAACCGGTTCTAGTGTACCGAAAACCGAGTCTGTTACTTTTATCTATGGTTTGTGCTTCCTGCTTCCAAGGGATTCAGTTTTCAGTATTTAATCATAGGGCTAAATGCAACCAATCTTGGAACTGATAAAAAGAGTGTTAGCCAGGACATAGACACGATCAGACTAGTTGTACCGAGTATGTTTGACTTGCTATTAACGTTTAATATAATCATGATAGGATGCAATTATCTTGGGGTTTGAACTGTTTCTGTGCTAGATTGATATGTGTAGCCGCTTGCTGAAGACTATGATATTATTGTGGTAACAAATCACTTTCTTTGCTGGTACATGTGTATATTGTACTTGTTGTAGAACTCTCGATGTAACAATACATTCTGAAATGTTCAGAATGTTAAACGTATCCAGGTAGTGCACTAGCTCCTCGACTATCAGTTTGTGCGTTTTTTCTCTTCGTAAATAAGGAAAGTGCTCGAAATACCGTAGGATAATATATATATATAAATACATGATTTGTTTTGTATTATATTTACACGAGCATATTTGTGTTTTACTTATATTAGATCATGGCGGGGATTTCTTTATTTACACTGTTCTGTTTTAATGGGATGACAGTAGGGTAAGTGTGAGGTTTGGTGCACCCTAGAACCAGTTTAAACCCCCTGTGGTTTTTGTTGCCACTGACCATTCCAAGGCGGTAGCCCTATTGTCAACCCTTTTGTGTTTGTGATGTCGTTTGCATTTTTTCTGTCGTCCTTGAATGCTGCTTTCCCTGTCCGATAATTTTATCTTTCTTTACAGAGTAATGTACGATTTATATGTCTGCATAATACTGTTAATATGCTTAAGTAATTATATATTCGCATACATTTCAAACTATTTATTGTTTTACTGTCACAACTCAATGTTGTTTATGTATTTAAAAAGGCAACTATAGTACTACACCATTTATCAATGACAGCCAAATATATGCATGAACAAACGATCATTAATTTCTTCGGAGTCATCATTATGACCGGAATGTACTTCAAACAATGCCTAACAATACAATGCTTGACTAGATGTTGATCAGTATCTGACCAAAATGGCGTTCCATATACGATTAGACGTCACATTGACCTTGTCCATACCGTTTTACTAAAAACGTTTACAACAAGTCTCAACATTAAGTGGAAATATTAGGTTTTATCACATTTTTTTCGGAATTTGGGTAATGGCGACTATCGATGACCTAATTATTGCAGGATTTCACAGTACAATATAATGTAAGTCAATTACGTTATGCCTTCAGCACAGGTGAATAACACTTTAAAACATACACAGTTTGAACTACTTAATACAATATTAGGATAAAACATATTAAAACAACAGACACCATAATGTCCTAGTTCATTAGAGTTGCCTTTCATAAAATGTTCTACTTCACACATTGAAATTAGTAACCAAACATAATACGACTGTAATACGAACTAAGATCTTGTCTTCCAAGAAATGTGTATTGTTGTTACGTAGGCCATATGCGAATTCCCATCATACATTATTACTGATGCACTGTATAAGTATGGGAGATACATCTGAGTAATTTTTAACCAGCGCATAAGCGCTGGTTTAAGTAATGAACCAATCTTCAGAAGTGCACAAGATTGCCAAACTAACAGCACACTTGCAAATAGTTCGAGTAATGATTCCGTTGACATTTTGAGTTTAAAGTGCAAATTTATTGAGAATATCATAAAATTGAACCAGCCTCCGCCAATTTCTAACTTTTAGTTTTAAGGAAGTTGTATTTGGCCAATCTCATTAAAATAATCTAATCAATATTCATGAGAATATCAACTAAATTCAACCAATGAAATCGCGCGTTATATATGCACTTTGATTCAAGTGTCAAAATGGCGATTCAGGAAGAAGATATTCTAACGGTTCTAAATGATTTCATTTTGGAGACTCTTAACACGAACATCGACAAAAGTTGATGATATTTGGTTGGGCAATTACTGTGTTGCAGTTTGATAAAAGGGTTTTGGGAAATCTTCACCATATCAAATGATAATATCAATCAGGGCAGGCAGGATGGTACATGCGTTGTTGCACGATTACGAATAGTCCCTGATTTGCGGGCTCTATACACAGGTTTGTTGTTGGTATTTTTAATGCAAAACATTATTGTATGTATCATAAAAAATGTATTAAATGATATACTTAACCCATTCATCAAAGAAATAAAAAGAAATTGGTTTAATACCTTGTACGTTTAGCACCCTGGAATCATCCATCATTTATTTTGATATCGGGAATCGAGTTTATTCCCTGAGAGAAATGCACTTTGGAAAAAACAGACTTCATCATGTTGAATGCAAAAATGGCGGCCGTTTTTTTGTATATTTCGCAGAAGTGTGTCGAGGTCAAACGCCTTGATACAATATTATTCACTCGATTTTGAAAAATTGTTTTCATAAAAGGCAAATTAAAAACTTTTATCTTTTGCTTAATATCTTTTTTTCAATATCTCGTGCTTGATTTTATCACGAAAATCAAACTTCAAACACATCTATACTTTACAAGTAGCGACAGATATTGGGTACCGCGCATGCGTTGAAATATCTGATCTAGATCTAGCAGTGGGCGCGAAATGGAGTAAATAAAAAATGTCTCCCAATTAGTTTCATGTGCAAAATGGTTTTAATCTCTCCTTTTCCGATGTCGTGTTTACATTTTTCAATCGTAATAATTACCGTAATTGATGTCAAACAGTTTGGGCTACTATCAGCCATTGTTTAATTACAAAAGGGAAACATTGGTCGCTAAGCGACCGGATTGATAAAACACTGCCGAATATTCATGATCATTATCGTCATCGTAGTCAAAATGCCATTTTCGGCCTTGTGAAGACTCTAGCACCTTTATTTATTTTTTGATCATTACCAAACTTTCACAGATGGTTAATATAAATGAAAGCTCAGACACTGTTGAAAACCAGTCATGTCGGATTAGTAACTCCAGTTATGGCCCTTGATTTTCTGAAAAATGATATGTTCTGCCTTGTGAATACTCTAGCACCTTCATTTATAATTTGATCTTTAACAAAATTGCAAAGATTGTTAATATCAATAAAAGCTCAAATAAAATCAAAAATCAGCCAGTTCGGATTAGTAACACCAAAGTTATGGCCGTTGACTTTCTGAAAAATGCCATTTTCTGCTCTTTGAACACTCTAGCACCTTTATTGATTATTTGATTTTAACCAAACTTTGTCCGTGTCTTTATATCAATTACAGCTCGGACAAGAAACACCAAGAACCAGAGGTTTACTATTTTCCATTTATCATCAGCTTTATAGTTTTCTACCAAGTTTATTTAAATGGTGACCCTGGGATCAAATTTGACCCCGCCCCAGGGTTCCCATGTTTTACATTGACATACGTGGAAACATATTTTAAAAAATCTGAAACTACAAGAGCAAAAGGGTTTAATATATTTTGCTTTTACCATAATCTTATGGTCCTATAACAAGTTTGTTCAAATGGTGACCTGGCGTCAAATTTGGGACCGCCCCAGGGGTCACATGATTTACATACTTATAAAGGAAAAACCTGAAACTTGAATAATCTTCTCTCAAACTACAAGAGCCAGAAGTTTATTACGTTTCATTTACCATAAGCTTCTGGTCTTCTACCAAGTTTATTCAAATGGTGACCCTGTGGCCATATTTTTCCGCCTCCCCAGTGGTCACATGTTTTACATGGACATATATAAGGCAATTTCAAAAAAAGGTTTTCTTCTCTTGATCTACAAGCCAGTCTTTAAATAGTTTGCATTTACCATACTCTTATTGTTTTCAAGTTTGTTTAAATGGTGACCAAGTGTTACATTTGTACAGTCGGTAGAGCGATACAGGCTCTTTTTGGCCTCTTTTTATCTATTAAAAGGAGAGTATATATCATATTAGTTCCAGAATAGACTGCATTCTATATTTGTCTTTCTAACAAGAGAAACAAGTGCTGTCCAACAAATATGTGTTTCTTTCATTAACAATTTAACTTTAAAATCATTCCAATTATCTGCGCTGGTTTTCAGTACTTTCAGTCCTTAGATTGACATGTGTCGGTGAACAATTTCATTTAATTTGTTTACGCTCGATTTTGCACTCCTGTTTAGCATAGACACAGTAATGGTTTGCATAACTAAATATAAATAGCTCATACGACGCTGTTCAGAACGAATGTCTTACTTAAAATTTCAGTTTATTTGCCAGGGGAAATGACAATAATTTAAGAGCCTGGTAATGGAGAATGGATGAAGTGTTACGTGAATAAAATGTCTGGAAAAATAGATAGAAAAATTATATATTGGATCCTATAGAAACCACAGCGCCCAAACGCAATGGCATCGTAGGTCCGCACTGTACTGCAAACAAGGGGCAATATTTAAATCATTATACAATGAAAAAGATAAAATACAACAGAAAAAGTGGTGAAGACAGGGTTACCGACTTGGAACGGTCATTAGGCACTGCGGCATACAGTTTAGCTTGAATCGATTTTATGTGTACACAATCCTCGTTATAATCTGTCTTCAGCGCCCAAATAGACAGGACCTTGAAGTCAAAACTATATCCCATCAAATGGATTCTTTAACAATAAAGTCCACATCCAGAGAAAGTATCAAAAGAAACACTAAGATGTTGTTGTAAAGCTATATAAAATACAAAATAACATCTCATGATGTATCCAGAATTGTACTGAACAACCACAGCCGAAAAGAAACTTAATCTAGGGAACGACCAGAAAACCCGAGGGACGAAAGCCCATGCACCTATTTTCCTTGGTAGGGGTTTTAGTAGGTGCAATCCTAGAGTCCCAATAGGTTGTCCGGTGTTTCGATCAAAAGACTGATGAGCACCAAGACAGTTAAACCCTGATCAGCCTGCAAGATGTCGTGCCAGTCATTTTGGTAAAGGTTCCAAATCAATATCACTTACGTTTTTTTAAAAGTAGTCAACACAAAATCCCATTTTTTAAATCTATTTTTAACCATTGCAGCCATCTTGAATTTCCGACCGACCTGAACTTTTGCTAGGATCAACTAGACATCAAGAGCAACATTCCTTTGACGTTTCATGAAAATCCGTTTGGTAGTTTCGGAAGAGTAGTCACTACAAGTTTTCATTATATAACTCTAAGTAAACAAAGATGGCCGTTGGCGGCCATATTTAATGTCGAATCAAAATAACTGGATCAACATCATGTCATGTTAGTCATTTTAGAAAATGTCCCATATCAATATCAATTATAGTTTTCAAGTAAACACTAAAGACATGAAAATCCGTCAAGTAGTTTCAGGAGTAGTCGCTACAAGTTTTCATTATATAACTATGTAAATAAAGATGGCCGCTGGCGGCCATGTTTACGTCGCATCAAAATAATTTTCGACAAGGATCAACACCATTCCATACTGATCATTTTAGAAAACGTCACATATCAATATCACTTATAGTTTTCAAGAAGTACTCGCTAGAAACTGGTTTTTTGAAAATCTATTTTTAGCTGTGGCGGCCATCTTGAATTTCCGACCAACATGAAATGTTACTAGGATCATTTAGACATCAAGAGCAACATTCCTGTGAAGTTTCATGGAAATCCGTCGGGTAGTTTCGGAGGAGTAGTCACTACAAGTTTTCATTATATAACTCTATGTAAACAAAGATGGCCGCTGGCGGCCATATTTAATGTCGAATCAAAATAACTGGATCAACATCATGTCATGTTAGTCATTTTAGAAAATGTCCCATATCAATATCAATTATAGTTTTCAAGTAAACACGTCACATATCAATATCACTTATAGTTTTCAAGAAGTACTCGGTACAAACTTGTTTTTTGAAAATCTATTTTTAGCTGTGGAGGCCATCTTGAATTTCCGAAAAACATGAAATGTTACTAGGATCATTAAGACATTAAGAGCAACATTTCTGTGAATTTGTATGGAAATCCGTCAAGTAGTTTTAGAGGAGTAGTCGCTACAAGTTTTTTACTAAATAGCTCTATGTTAACAAAGATGGCCGCTAGCAGCCATGTTTAACGTCGAATCAAAACGATTTTCGACAAGGACCAACATCATGTCATGCTGATCATTTTATAAGTTAGAGTTTTCAAGAAGTAGTCGCTACAAACTTGTTTTTTTAATATCTATTTTTAGATTTGGCGGCCAACTTGGATTTCACATCAACATGAATTTTTGCTAGGTTCATCTAGACTTCATGGGCAACATTTCTGTAAAGTTTCATGAATATCCATCCAGTAGTTTCAGAGTAGTAGTCGCTACAAATAAAAGTTTACGGACAGACAGATGGACGGACAGATGGACGACGGACACCGCACCACGGCATAAGCTCTGCTGATCTCTGATCAGTCGAGCTAATAAAAACAAACAATCAGCTACGTGTGGTGTTGGCATGAAAACCAGGTCAAGAAGTTGTGACAATCAAGCTTGGGAAAATAATGACAAAAACGTCATCGTGTTCACAACAATTACCTTAAAGATCTGTCTCAGATCCAACATTTAAGGATAAAAACAAACAAGCTGCTGCTTGGTTGATATCGACTATATTAACCTCAACACAGCAAACAAATGATGAAATATCGTCAGTGTCAATAAACAAGCATGACAGCTGCTGCTTGGTTGATATCGACTATGTTAACCTCAACACAGCAAACAAATAATGAAATATCATCTGTGTCAATAAACATGCATGACAGCTGCTGCTTGGTTGATATCGACTATGTTAACGGTTCTTCAACACAGCAAACAAATGATGAAATATCGTCTGTGTCAATAAGCATGAGTCCTCGCACAAGGGAAAAGTGAAGCATATTGATTGACTGTAGAGGGGTCAATCACTAAACACGCAGTGCGTTGTAATACTAAACGGTGGTACCCTTCTCTGACGAACTTCCTGATTAATTGTGTAAAGTGGCCAGATCCCTTTAACTTTCGAAGTTTATAGACCACATCTCCAACTGGAAAACGAACAGAAAGACGAAAAGGAAATGTATCATTCACAGAGCATAGTACCGAAACCATGCGTTCAGCATAAACAATCACAAGAACAAACAGAAACAACCTAAGTGAAAATACGAAAATAAAAGGGTTGAACAAGGTAGACAGAAGTCAATATACAGCAGTCAGCACTTCTAACCACCCGATTGTAAATGCCAATAAAACATGTATTTAATTTGCTAAACTCTTGAACACGTTCTTTAAAGCTGTGACTTAATGTAATCCGAGTATCAAACTTATTATTTATTTTCAATTTTATTTGACAAATCTGTCGTCTAGTGTATGGTTTGTTCTGAGACTTCCAAATTTCGCATTACTCTTTTAATGTACTCTGTCTGGAATATACGTCGTACATCCTGACACGAACCGTATAAAAATATACAATATTGCAATTCACTCTTTGGAGAGACAAAAGGCAATATTGAGGTCTGTTTTACAACATACAATCAATAAAATACTAAAGTGCCCTCAAAACCCTCAAAACGTATGTTTTGTCTTCTATCCCTATTCACACACTCAAACACCCTGCCATGCCCGCACCCACCCACTTTCATATTCAAACTGATTGTGTAATTATTATGTATTGTAGTTGTTTTTCCTCAAACTAGCATTACACTAGTCATTGATTTAACTTGCATAGTTATGTTAAAGTGTAGCATGGAAATCGTGCGGTCTTTTGTTCACTGTGAACAATCGCAGTCCATAATAATAGTTATCAAAGCTGAATGAACCAAATGTACAATATCATTCAGTGGGCTTAAGGAGTACAAAATACCAAAGGTTTGTGCCTCCGAGGTGTAAAGTCAAATAGTGACTAAAACACGTTTTTACGACTGCGATACTTGGATACTTATCATTTCAAATTTGAATTTATTCAAATGTTACACTCAGTACATTTGAAAACGCACATCATTGTGCTGATGAAATTTATTATGATCCCATAAAGCTACAACAACAAAATTTTGTAGTATTCATATATCATCTTTATTTTATTTATTTGCCAAATTTCATCAATATCATACAGAAAATTCATGTTTTTTTACTTATTCAAAGTTACCCACTTCATAAACCAAAGTCACAAAGTTAATATCGCGTGTGACCACCTCGAGCGTTTAACAATGCCTGGCACCTTCGCTCGAGTGGTCACACGCGATATTAACTTTGTGACTTTGGTGTACTGAGTGTATATTTGGACATATGCCTTATTCGTTGTTTGAGGTGTTTAACCTAGACAGGAGAGCTAAAGTAGTGAATTACTCCGCAGTCTATCAACAAAGAGATATTTCTTGTTTTACGTCATTTTTAACAAATGTAAGGTTGGTTATATATGACGGTCGATTTTTGTGGTGGCGGCAGACCACCCACTTTTCCTGGGTAGAACCAGTACTATACACCTCCCGCCATCCGTAAGAATCGACACTTCCTCACTTACAAGTCGAGCTCCCTGTGGGATTCGAACCCTCATCGTTGTCTTGCATGATAAATCAAAATGATTGTTATTTTATTTTCTATTTGAGAAATGTAAAATGGTTGAAAAAGATATATTTTAAAAATAACTATAAAAGTCGAACGGGAAATGCAGCTTTCACAGAACACAGTAAACCCACAAACACGCAATCAACAACACGAATGGCAGTGTAAAAGCATATAACGACACAAACACAAAAAAAGTTGACAATAGGTATACCGTCTTAGAACGGTAGGTGGCAAAAAAGTCCGCTAGGGGTTTAAACCAGGTTCTAGGGTGCACCAATCCTCTAACGTACCCTATTGTTATCCTAATAAAACGGGAAAGTGTAAATAAAAACATCCCCTCCTTGAACTATTCTCTAACAAACAAGGCAGCATTAATTGGCAATATAATTAAAACAAAAAGATGTTCGTGTATACACTCAATAGATATGAAAACGCAACACGGGAATTTCCGCTATATATTGTATATACTGCACACTTAATTGCACATGATATTCCAAAGAATTCCCAAGATGTTTTGTAAAAAAAAAGTTGCAGTAAATTAGAGAAAGGACACAACTGTGATGTTGAAGACGTTTTAATCACACTACACCTTGTAACAAGAACTTCATAAAGGTTGAAATTGCTATTTGAAAAACTGAGCTAGTCCAGTACTGTATTTAACGTAAATAGTTTGCAAAATGTTGCATCCTAAGTTTGCTCACATGATTGCGCCAAACGCGTACTCTGTTAATAATGAAACTTTGAAGGAATACTATTTGCTGTATTATGTGTTGTTTTAGTATTTTTTCCAAAAGGACAAGTCTTACGTAGTCATGTACCATTCGATTAAAAGCAGTATATTGTACATACAATATATAGCGGAAATTCCCGTGTTGCGTTTTCATATCTCTTGAGTGTATATAAATACAAAAGAAGGCAATAGCCTAGAAAGCCACAAAGAAGGTTTCAGAAGCCAGAGCAACAAGAGAATAAACCATTGAGGACAAGATTGCACACAAACATCAAACGTCATCGACCTTTTGGACGTCATCATAGGGTCCACAGCCTGTCCGGTCATCGCACAATTAAATAGGAAAGCATAGTGATGAACTATAATGGGTCCAATCATGCAGTGCGTTGCAAAATGATATTGTCATAACCTCTTTAAAAAAACATTTTAACACGTTTAACAAAGATCGTATGAATGTGATCATGACAACGGATCTTACGAAGTTTGTAAATCACGTCATCATAGAAGTCAGGTTGTGAGAGTCCTTGTCGCAGAGGAGTTCTTAAAATACTTTTATATTTGGAAAGAAGATCGGGGTTACGATAATAAAAGTTTGCAACGGTTTTACGAAGCTTATGTTAATGGTAGCCCTAATGGAGTAGCTTTTTAGTTATACAAATATTACGAATAGTAAAGTCCTCAACTCGAGTACAAGTTCTAGAAAAACAAATAATTTGAGACAAATAGACCCCTTACGAAATTGCTCGGGGAACATCTCCATCTAAATTGGGAATCAACTAAGTGTTGTACACAACAGTTTTTATGTATCACATATGTAATAAGCCACATCTTCATACGTCAGTGTTTGCCAGGGGGGAAATATGCAAAACTCTTAAGACGTATATTTCTCAAACACGCTGTTGCTGCTACATGTAGGCTGTAATTAGTGCTGAATGAACTAGATGTTCCTGCTGTATCTGTCACAATCTTAGACATGATCTGTTAGTGAGCAGCTGTTCTAATGGCTACCATACTGTCTCATTCCTAGAGCTTCCATTTACTGTTTTGAAGAAAATAAATCACTTCGTTGGTCTTGGTGGTTATGTTACAGTTTATCACATGGAGGCGGCGAATTGTTTTTGATTTGTTTGTTTAATTATATTTTGGAAACTTTTTCTGATGTACCTGTGTCAACCTTAGATGTAGGAAACAATGTGATGTATCGTATATTTGATCGGGTGGGAGTAAGTGACTAATTTGCCTAATATGGTCTAACGGCCACAAATGGGAAAAACAATTTGTGACCCCAAAAAAGGCATATTTTCACTTATATCATGTCAATAAGTTAATATGATATTTCAGGTGATAAAAAAGAACGGCTGTATTGTATCGCATGTCATTAGGTTGTTATCAGTGGTTATGCAAAGCAGGTATAGCGCACAATTACGGATTACTATACGGTTTTACCATGTATAACCCAATTAAAGTTGCATACATCAAAAGCAATTGCCTCATTTCTATTTCATAATATGTTTGACAACATTTGGTATAAAACTTCGTTCAAATTTAGTTATTTTTAATATTTAAGCGTCATAATCGTTCAAATTCTAGGGTTAATTTACCCCACTCACCTACTTATTTAGTGTATCTCATATGTTGGATGTCCGCGAGGTCTTTGTGCTACCACTTTAGGCTGGTAACTCATAAATCATATACAGTCGAACCTCGATAGCTCGAAGTCAGCGGGACCATAGGGATATGTTCGAATTATCGGTGGCTTCGAGGCATCGAGGTAACGGTAAAAAACAAAATATCTATCCGAATTTGTGTACCACCCGAAATAGTGTTACTTGTGTACGTGATGTATCGTTCTGGGTATGTTTTTTATGTTCATGCATGTTTGTTTAAACCTCATAACGGATATATAACATGTTATTGTTACACTAAAAATACAAGAAAAACTGCAATAAAGTGTTTGTTTTATCATTTATTTAAAGAAAGATCACACTAATAGATTTTAACATACATTCCGGAAGTCCGAATAATGAGAACAAGGTAAGACTGGTTTCCGTACATTATGTAATTAGAAAATCAACCGTGTTTAATTTATCGTAATTAACAGTAAACGAAGTTCACTAAACATACATTTTATCTGTCTATTATCGCTTTTCAATCATAAATGTTCGCACCTTTAACAACCAACTTTATCTGTTTTCGCACTATGATCGAACTTGCTACAAACAAATACGCGTCGATTACAACTAATATGGCCGACGTCTCATGGCAACGGATCATCACCTTCGATTAAGCGAGGTTTAAATTCACACAAAAATGGATCTTCGGACCGTAAAAAGTATTCGAGCGAGCCGGGGTATTCGAGAAATGATATTCGAATAATCGAGGTTAAATTACATTGAATTATATAGGAGTTGTGTCGGGACCGGAAAATGTGTTCGAATTACCGATGGTATTCGAATCACCGGTGTTCGAGCTATCGAGGTTCGACTGTATAGTAGAATAAGACCAACAAAATGCGACTCACTCAGCATTTGCAATAACTGCAGTTTTGGGATGAGAAAGTTATAGACAGAACAGAAATTAAAAGTAACCACTGTTAATGCTGGTATTTCCATAGGACGGGTTTTGAGTGATTAATAAGCTTAAAAAGCTGTACAGTCCCTATATTAACTGGTAATAACTCATGAATATGAATGAGTCACGTGTGAAGTAGTTTCAAATAGACGAACACCCCAAAAGTCGGTATATAAGGAGAAATCGATACGTAAAATTTCACATTTTTATTTAGCCTCCGTACAGGTAACATCGATAAATATACGGCTCCAGAATATATGTGATAAAAAAAAGTTGCCCGGAACGGGATTTGAAGCACAGCCTTGCACTTGTACGATTTGAAAAACGTACGCTGAACCTCTAGACCACTGCTATTTATTGGTACTTTGTAGCAATTTTAACACTAAATAGGCATTACGTAATAACAAGAGCGCGCACACAAACTCATCAAGCGCTAAATAACAAGTCGAGATATGGTTGATTTGAGGCGAAGTATTAGTTTCATATTGATACGATACAGTATTACACCAGGCAATGTTAATTTACACGTGCGACAATATGGACTGCATATTTATTGATCCATCTTTAGTTGCGTTCAAATATGTAAAGTTATTTTGTCTCATAATATATGGTAGTTAGTATACTATTTTCTCAAGTAGCGTTGTAGTTCAGTGGATACAGCACCGGACTTGAAATCAGAAGGTCGTGTGTTCGAGCCCCGAAAGAAGATTAAAAAAAATTCTGTAAAAAATACTGTTACCTGTGTATAGGTTCGATGTGCACTGGTCGATGTATACAGAGTAAATGATTTCCTGCGTTATATTTGCTCGCTTAAATACCCGATTTCGACATGAGCTGGTGAACATGAAGTTACAAATAAAGACACGCCTACAAAGAATAAATCGATTGATATAGGGACTCTGTAGCTTTAAACAGAGTTTTAATAACACAATGTTTGATGTTTGTAAGCACACTTATTTTTTTTTTATTTATATTTTTTTTTATAAAATGTTATTCATAAAACAAATATGTATACATGAAATACAACATTGTGACAATATATGTGGACATATTCCACCATTTTGTTAAACTTTTTATCTATTGAACCAGTATACATTCGTTCGTTCTATCATTCTATCATTCAAACACATTCATTGAATCATTCATTCATTTATAATTCATTCATTCTCAAAAGTTTATCATTCATACACGTTTGACATCTCAATAACGTGACAATATGCTTACCATTATCAATGTTAAGCTATATTGTCTGTTAAAAACATGTGATTTACTGTCCTTGCTTTGATATCTTAACGAAAAGCGAAAAGTAAGACATCTTGGAACAGTTAATGACAATATTAATATTAATGACGTGGTACGTTGGTAGCTCACGTTGAAAGTATATTGTGACGTCTCACTAGTGAATAAATCAACACTATATAATATATGTAGAAACGGTCACTTGTGGACCACTGCAAACATACTATAAAATGTCCATTGGTCTTTAAATCTATCCTCAATCTGCAAACCTTTCTCTGAAGCTCAGAATATCCACAAAAAATCAAAAGTTGACCAGATTAAATTTCTTTAAATTCCAGTCTTTTTCAGCACCCCTCAAAACTAGCTCCATTTCACTAATAATTCAACTGTATTCCTACTCATTTTCAAATTGTCATATCTTCCTTGGCAGAAGTCATGAACATGTTCCAAGTTGAGAGCAAACCCATTAACACAGCCCTAGGTTTTTACGGTGTAGGAATCTACAAGGGAGGTAATTCTGTAGTGAGACCTTTATTAACATAAAAAGTTCATAGGTACTTTTTTAGCTGTTCTGTAAAATTGCATATTTTCCTATTTGTGTGTTTTTTGTAGGCACTTAATATGTTTATTTCATATTTAGGTATGTTGATTATATCATATGAGTCATGTTTATTTTCACCGTTGAAGAAATATTTATATATACAGAATCCTATTAATGGCATAATCTTGGATATATCTGTATATTCATCATATTCTGGCTTGTAACCCAATACAATGAATTGTCTCTCTGAAATCCACATTGTTTAAAAATTAGTTGTAGTTTGTTCCAAAAAACTTGAAGAGTTGGACACTTTATAAAAAAATGATTATAAGTGTCTAGGGGTATCCACTATCTTCCACGTACAAAGAAGATCTCCAGTCGGTAGAATTCTGTGTATTAGTTTGAACCTAAATTTTGAGAGCCTATTATCTTCAAGTTTGTGAATAGTTGTGTATATTTTCCCCCAATTTATTTCAGTTTTATTAAACACCTGCTTCCAAGAATTGTGCATTATTGATCAATTAGATTTTTATAAATATATTTTCCTTCAATATGTTCTATAAACGCTTTTTCCTTGTTGTGTGTGTAAATATATGGTTTAAGGACTGTTTTTACTTTTGTAGCTATTGATTCATTACTTTCAACTTTGTCTTTCCATCTTTTGGGTATAGCTTTTAATATGCTTGACAGTTTAGCAATCCAGTATTTTTTTATACTTTATTGTAAATTTTGTTTGTGATATCCTTCCATTTTCATCTATAATGTCATTGGTGAAAATTAAATCTGAATTAATCCAATTAGTGTAAGCTAATGTTTTTGCTCCTAATTGTGTATGTTTATTTCCCCATATAACTTGCTGTCTGATAACTGCATAATTATTGCACTTGGATTTTGACCACCACCAATTTTTAATCCAACATTTTAGGAGATCAATATAGAATTCAGGTAATTTATGAATGTTTTCTAAACTATCAATGTTATAAATATTCATATGGGAGATTAAAAAGACTTTGCCATATTTTTCCAAATAATACTGAGGAAGAAGTTTCCATGATGCTTCATTTGTGTTTATTAAAGCTTTTATCCATCTCATTTTGAGTGATATGAAGAAAGATCCTGGGTCACATATATCTACTCCCCCTTTTTCTTTTAATCCAATAAGAGTTTTCCTTTTAATTTTCTCTCCTTAACCATCCCATAGGTATGTTTATATCATAGTATTGCTTTCTTTAATAAATGTTTTAGGAATAATGGATGATTGTGCTATGTATGTAAACTTTGGAAGTATTAATGTCTTAATTATTTGTGCCCTTCCAAAAACAGTTAATTTTCTTTTTTTCCAAGTTTGTATTAACTTCTTGCATATATCAATTTTGGATTTTAGATTTGCCTCAATACACCTTAATTTATCAGTACCAAAGAAAAACCCAAGTGCTTTAATAGGACCAATCGGCCATGATATATTACCAATATTTTCCTGACGGTGTTTCATTTTCCCTATCCACATACACTCTGTTTTCTTTCTTTTTAACTCTGAGCCCGAATATTTTCCAAATGTCCAATAGTATTTATGACCTCAATAATTTCTTCTTTGGATGTAACAAAGATGGTTGTATCATCGGCAAACTGTGATATTTTCAAGTAGTTAGTACTATGCCTGAGATTTATTTTAATTCCATATATGTTTTGATTGCATCTAATTTGTGTTGCCATTATGTCCGCTATCAGAAGGAATAAAAGAGCGGATATCGGGCATCCCTGTTTAATGCCGCGTGGCTGATTGAATGGTAGAGATTTCCAACCTTTATTAAAAATACAGGATCTAGTGTTATTATAAATTGTTGTTATCTATCCATTGTCTAAAACCTATCTTTGAAACCGAATATCTCTAAAGTGTTATGCATAAATAGCCATTCACAGGTGTCGAAGGATTTTTTAAAATCTAAGAATAAGATGGCACCAGTTATATTAAGTCTGTCTGTGTGATCAATTGTATCTTGGATTAGTCTGATGTTGTATCCTATATATCTATTTTTATATAACCTTGTTGATCAGTGCTAATCAGTAATGGTAGGACCTCTTGAAGTCGTTTTGCTAATGCCCTGGTAGCTAACTTGTAGTCTTGATTTAATAGAGTTATTGGTCTCCAGTTATCTAAAGAATCTTGGTCACTTTTTATATATTAATGTTAAAACGCCCATTCTTTGACTTTGAGAAAGTTGCCCTTTTCTATACCCATCATTTAATGAATTCATTACTAAATGTCCTACTAGATTCCAAAAGTGTTTATAGAATTCTGCAGTTATACCATCTATATTAACTGTGTTTAAATACTCTTGTACTTTATTATGATCTTTATTTTTAGAGCTGTATAATTCCTGATAATATTTTACTTTTTCATTTAGAATATCTGAGCTAACCGTGCGTTTTCCCTGATTTATGGAAATGTGCTATGGTCATGGCACTTTTCAAAAAGTCAGACCCAAGTATCCCTACAAATTATAGACCAATAGCGTTATTAAGTTGTGTTGGTAAAGTAATGGAAAGAATAGTATTTAAACATGTGTATAATTTTCTATTTATGTTTGATCTTATCTTTAGGAATCAATCAGGTTTTCTCCCTGGTCATTCTACTACATATCAACTTGTTGACATGTACCATCATATATGTCAGGCATTCGATGCTAAACAATTTACATGCATTGTTTTTAATGACATATCTAAAGCGTTTGATCGTGTTTGGCACAAAGGTCTTTTGTTTAAGCTAAAACAATATGGTATTGATGGCAAGCTTTTAGCTTGGATATCTGATTATCTCTCAAACAGATCTCAAAGAGTCCGCGTCGGATCTGCAACCTCCGAATCAAAAACACTAACTGCTGGAGTTCCTCAAGGCTCTGTCTTGGGTCCTCTTTTATTTTTGATATATGTAAATGATATTGCCGAAAATATGCTAAGTATAACTCGTCTGTTTGCTGATGACAGTTCGTTATCAGTCTCAACATCTAGTATAAACGACATGGAAGGAATCCTTAATCATGACCTGCTCATGATTACAGAATGGTCAAAGCAATGGCTTGTGCAATTTAATCCTGCCAAAACAGAAGTAATATTCTTTTCCTTAAGCAATAATGATCGTCTTCCATCTTTATATCTAGGCAATGTCCCGCTAACCTTTGTTGATATTCATAAACATTTAGGAGTAACACTGAGTAATAACGGTAAATGGCACGAACACATTAAAAATATTGTTGCTTCTGCGTCAAAGGTGCTTGGATTAATGAGAATGCTTAAATACAAAGTAGCGCGTAAAACACTTAATCAAATATATTTGTCTTATATGCGCCCAATATTGGAATATGCATCCATTACATGGGATGGATGTACTTCACTAGAAAAAGATAGCTTGGAAAAGTTACAATACGAGGCAGCTCGTATTGTGACGGGTCTAACCCGATCTGTATCCATACATCGCTTAATATCCGAAATAGGATGGGTTTCACTTTCTGATAGAAGGCAAATGCAAAAACTTATTTCAGTTTATAATGTTAAAAATGGAACCGTTCCGAATTACATTTCAAACATTTTCCCTCAGCTAGTTGGAGATGCCAGCGCATACAATCTCAGAAATAACGATAACTACGCCACTATTGCTAGGAGAACTGAAATATACAATAAATCGTTTGTACCTTCCTCTCTTAAACTATGGAATGACTTGCCAATAGAAATACGAAACTCTGAAAGTATCGCAATGTTTAAGAGAAGACTATTAACATCTGTATTTGTTATTACAAAAGTTCCACCATACTACTTATGTGGGCAAAGATTATTTGCCGTTTTACATGCCAGAATGAGGAATTTTTGTAGCAATCTCAATAATGATTTATACCTTAACCATTTACGGGATTCACCGACTTGCGAGTGCGGCTGTGAAGTAGAAGATGCTGAACACTATTTTACCATTGTAACAAATTTACAGCATATCGGCTTCATCTGTTTC
This sequence comes from Cyrtodaria siliqua, assembly GCA_037043455.1. Taxonomy (NCBI): domain Eukaryota; kingdom Metazoa; phylum Mollusca; class Bivalvia; order Adapedonta; family Hiatellidae; genus Cyrtodaria; species Cyrtodaria siliqua. The sequence continues at coordinate 170,894 of JAWPHD010003045.1, read as the reverse complement.
AGTCTACTCGCCATTTGCACCCGTTAAATGTAAGCACACTCCTTTATGGCCGTGAACAGATAACTGACAGGGAAAATAAATCCCTCTTCGAACCAGTTCAAACATATATACAAGAAACACATAGGTTTACATAAGTGTCTGATTCTCCGACGCATTTCGACCCTCTACACGCATACCATTGCAGTGTTTGTTGTTGTTGTTATTATATATCTCAAGGTCATACAGCTATATCAGTTGATGTAATGTGAAAGCGTTGATGTTTTCAAACTGATTGGAACTTAAAGATTGGGAAACTCTCTCTCTCTCTCTCTCTCTCATATATGTTGTGTTTACTATTCATCATTCTCTCTCTTAATGTATTATTTGCCATTGTAATTTATTTCACTCAGCCATACTCATTTGTAATTTCAAGATGTTAACTGGGAAGGGTTTAAACTAATGTTGGTAGAACTTGTTAGCCGACCCATTTGTCATTATAATATTTCTATTGTATATATGTGGATATTATTCTGTCTGTAAAATATTGCACATATCTACATTGGGGGTCAGTATAACTATCTATTAGACCATATTGTAAGATCTTATTAATACATACTGAGCAACCCCTACTTGCACGTGTACCAAAAGAGTTAAACATATCCCATTGGTTCATTTCATTTATAGAGGGCTGGCGTGGCGCAGTCGGTAGCGCGGCGGATTTGTAACCGGAGGCCCCGGGTTCAATCCTCCATGGTGCCACTGAGTTCCGTCGGTGTGTTCTTGGGCAAGACACTTTCCCTTAGCCTCGTCCGTCGGATGGGGACGTAAACCGGGCGGTCCCGTGTATCGGTCTATCCTCTGAGCACGTTAAAGAACCATAGGAATCTATTCGATAATAAGAGTAGGGCAGGTTCCCGGATTCCTATGTATCCTTCCCCTCTCTCTGGGGCGGCTCTAAATAACCTATACTGTGTTGATGAGCCGTTAAACAACATTCAATTCAATTCAATTCATTTCATTTATAATGTCCTGTGTGTAATGTATTTCCTGGTCAATTAGAACATGTGATTTTTGTTGTTTTGCCCAAATGTTTAGCCTTAAACTTTTATTCTTATCCCTTAAGCCTTACGCATTTACCGATACAAAATGCACGTTGTCAATATTTACTTCTTTTATCACCATGATTTATTGTATTCTTCACGCATAAAAGCCTCGCATTGTAAATAGTGTAACCGCCGGCTGAGCCGCGTCGTATTGTGATTTTAATAGTATCACGTTGTCAATAGCACGAAGACGCATGACTAACTGTTGAGCTTTGTTTACATAATAGTGTTTTTTCGTATGTTATTATAAGCAGACAAAAAAAAAAAAAGTATTGTGGTTATCGTTACGCATATTGATTTTCAGCAATAACATTGACATGGATGCATCTCATTTTGGCGATATGTCGCCATGTGAATGTTGGTGCAATATTTACACCATAGCGATGTCATGTCTGTACCGATAGTATAGTAATAAATGTAATAAAACGTATCCGCACAACAACAAAAAAATAGCGAGTATACACATACATCTGTTTAAATCATACATAATTGTTTCAATAGCAAAAAGCACATGGAAACCTTTCATGTCAATGAAACAAATCCAGTGAATGCCGATATGACATATATGTTGGTAAAAAAACGAATATCCTCCCAAGAAGAGGATGCATAAAGAAAGAATATTGTATATTCATACAGTATGATCATAGATCATTATAATCATGTATGTTAGTTCCAGTGCAACATGTACATGGCGACATCTCATTTGAGTGATATGTCTCCATGCAAATGCCGCTGTGACAATATGTTGGTAAAAATGCATCTCGTATATTAGTTTCACATCAACATGCACATGGACACATCTCATTTTGATGGTGTGTGTGCCATGACATAAAATATAATAAGGTGTATCCCCACAAAAAGGTGATGCATATTTATACATTTTGTTATTTTTATGCATTTAAGTTTCAATGCAGTATACACATGGAGACATTTCATTTTGATGACATGTTGCCATGTGAATGATGGTGTGACCTGCATAAGTATTTATACCAAGCATATATACATACTATCTTTCGTAATACGCACACTTAATTCAGAACAAAACATTCCATTAAAGATTTTCAAAGCTGGCAATTAATAATCTGTTATGGATGATATCAAAACTTCAAAGGGAGGTAATTTGATAATTGTGGATAATCTAAAACTGCTCTCTACAAAGGCTAGTACATGTTGTTGTTCTTTTTGCGATTTCTTTTGGTATGGAACCAACAGAAAATATTATCTCGGACAAATTGGGGTATTTTTCATAGAGTTGATGTGGATAGGCTAAATGCATTTTTAAGAAAAATGAAGTTAACTTCATTGTTTAATAAATGTATGAACTATACTTTGTTTGGACTATTGATTGCGGTCTATATAAGTATTCCATATATGTATATCATTAATGATTTCCTGTTGTTGTTGTTTTTTTCGTATAAAAATGGAAAGAAAAGTGAAAACTTTTAAGTTTTTCACAGTATATATATTAATAGTTTAATAATAATATTTTCTTTGGTTCCTTAGCATTATCAAATTATCCCCATTGACGTTTTGATATCATACATAACAGATTATTACTTTGCAAATTGTGAAACTGTTTACTTGAATAGTATATATAATATTTTTTTCTCAATTAATTATGCTTACAAATATCAGAAAAACAATTATTAAAACTCGAGGCATTTATACTCACTCAATACTGGCCTATGGACAATACTCAATGGTTTTGCGCAATATTGTTTTTAATAGTCTCGCTGGCATCGTATTATTCGTAGGATAGGCTAAGTGTGGTCCGAATTAGCACCTGAACCACTTTGGGCAAATTAAAACCCTAGACATATAATTATCAACGTTTACCGTCTGAGTTCTCTAAAGAAATATCGCAGACACACTAACATTTTTCAGGCACTTAACTCTGTTAATTGGCTAGTATTTTTCGTTAAATGACTTTTCTTTGATGTCACAAAGTCCATTTGGCATGTTTGGTGTGAAACTAAACAGTTTCTTGGCAGTAAGTTTGTTGACCAGACCTGACCTTGCGGACCACATAATGTTCTTTAAATAGAACGGAACTTGAGAACCCACCTAAGTGCGACGTGTTATTTGACCTGAACTGACCTTGAGAACCCACCTAAATTCGAGGTGTTATTTGACCAGAACTGACCTTGAGAACCCACCTAAATTCGACGTGTTCTTTGACCTGAACTGAACTTGAGAACCCACCTAAATTCGAGGTGTTATTTGACCTGAACTGACCTTGAGAACCTTCAAAAATTCGAATTGTTATTTGACCAGAACTGAACTTGAAAACCTACCTAAATTCGACGTATCATTTGACCTGAACTGACCTTGAGAACCCACCTAAATTCGACGTGTTATTTTAACAGGACTGACCTTTAGAACTCACCTAAATTTGACGTGTTATTTGTCCTGAACTGACCTTGAGAACCTACATAAATTCGACGTGTTATTTGACCAGAACTGAACTTGAGAATCCACCTAAATTCGACGTGTTATTTGACCTGAACTGACCTTGAAAACCTACATAAATTCGACCTGTTATTTGACCAGAACTGAACTTGAGAACCCACCTAAGTCCGACGTGTTATTTAAAGAGAACGGACCTTGAGAACCTACCTAAATGCGACGTGTTATTTTTACCAGAACTGAACTTGAGAACCCACCTAAGTCCGACGTGTTATTTAAAGAGAACTGACCTTGAGAACCTACCTAAATGCGCGTGTTATTTTTTGCCAGAACTGAATTTGAGAACCCATCAGAATTATAAAGCAAGAAATAATATTTGTGAATGTATATATACTACTATAGAAAAGGAGGCCATACAATGCTGTTCTTTTTTGAAGCCGAAGAATAGGAATATGCAATAGTCAATGAGCAAAGGATTATATAACTTATTTGTCATTTAGATTTAGGAATAAATGAAACTCCATTTTACACAATTGTCTAACACACAATACTATCGTTCGTTATTATTTTTTCCGCCAGGGAATGTTTGGTATCTATTTCGTATTTCGTGCAAGGATAGCAATGCATAAGATCGGCAGAAAGTTAACTAAAGTTATTTTAATATTGTAAAATAAAAGAACTTGGTGTTTTGGGTAGACATGATTGGTGCACCTATGTTTAACCAGGTTTAAACCACCCCCCAACGTCTTTGTTTGCCACAGACCGTTCCAAGGCTTTAACCCTATTGCCAAGCCGTTTATGTCTGTTATGTCACGTCCTGCACTTTTCTGTGATCGTTCTAAGGCGGTAGGCATATTGTCAACACGTTTATGTTTGTGATGTCATATCTTGCCTTTTATTCATCTGTGTAATTGTTGTAGACTTGTATATCTACTGTCATTAAGTAAACCGGTAATGATGTAATAGATGGAATGCATTATATCAGCAGATGACTGTCTCTGACCGAAAATATAAGTATTCCCGATATTGGTTTAAATTGGTGGTAATTTGTTTTTCTCGCATTTTACGTACCACAAATGAAGGTCGTTTTTGAAGTCAGTGACGAATAAAACAACAGTACATTCTGTTTAAGGTCAATATAAAGACTAAACATTTAACTCACCTGACGTTACTAGCCGAGCAGGGTACAATCAGTGAGCCTATGCAGTGTTAAGCTATTATTCCATTACACACGTTTAGAGCATTGCTGAAACAGTATTTCCGTTCAAACATATTTGTGATAATCTCTCTTGAATGTCCGATTTTTTAGATCTGCTAACGAACTGTTTTATCATAAATTATTACACACAAAAATAAACAGTAAATATCAATCAGCATTATATAATCAGATTTGTCAGTGCTGCATTCAAAGTATTAATTCAGTGATTATTAAATACTCGATTGACTACCTGGGCAGAAGACTATTATGCATATGTAGAAGCGCAAGCCGGTTTTAGATCCTGTATGAGTACTTTAGACAATGTTTTTGTCCTACATGTACTGATTAACCATATTTTAAATCAAAATAAGCAATTTTGTTGTGCCTTTGTAGATTTCACTATGTTGTTAGGGATAATCTTTGGTATAAGCTTATAAAACTTGGGGTTAGCGGGAAAATGCTCGATGTTATAAGATCTATGTATAAAAATGTAAAATCAAAAGTTAAGTTTGAAAATACATTGAGTTATACCTTTGAATGTCACCTAGGGGTTCGTCAAGGGGAATGCAAGTCGCATTTCCTATTTTCAATGTATCTGAATGACTTAGAAGATGACTATTATATTAAAGGTTACACCGGAATGGATATCGGTTCCCTTAAGTTGTTTTATTACTATATGCAGATGATATGATTATATTTGCCAACACGGACATAAAATTACAATCAGGATTGGATATATTGCATGATTATTGTACAAACTTAAAGTTAACACTGACAAGACCAAGGTAATGGTTTTCAGAAAAGGTGGAATTTTGACCAGAAGTTTAACATTTTATTACAATGCATTACCTATAGCAATTGTGAATACATTTTCATATTTAGGTATTATTTTTACAACGGGTGGGGCATTCACTGAAGCTCAGACAAAATTATCGGAACAAGCACAAAAAGCAATTTTTAACTTAAAAGATATTTATCTAACTTAACAAGCATATCTACAAGGCACACGCTTGAATTGTTTGATAAATTAATTACTCCTATCTTAAACTATAGCAGTGAAGTGTGGGGCTTTGGAAAAGCCAACCAAATCGAACGTGTGTACTTACATTTTTGCAAAACATTGCTTGGTGTAAAATATCAACTCGAAATGATTTTATTAAGAAGGATAAATTAGTATACAAGAAGAATTTTCATAATCATTAAATATTGGTTGAAAATTCTAAATTCAGATAAAAGAAAATACATTTATCACATTTACATGATGATGTTGGAAGATATGATTAAACTGCCATTTAAATCGAACTGGGCGTCTTTTGTTAAAGATAGCTTATCCCGATTAGGATTCTATTAGGTATGGATAGTACAGGGTGTAGGGGATGTGAACATATTTTTTATCTGTCTTGTAGCAGCGACTTAAAGATAATTTTGTACAAAACTGGGATAAAAGAATACACAGTTTTAGCAGAGCAATATTTTATACGTGTTTCTCAGACTTTAAATTCCAATCTTATCTAGATAATGTGAACATTATTAAATTTAGAAAAGCACTTACAAAACTTAGAGTGTCTTCTCATAGGCTCGAAATAGAAGCTGGTAGGTGGTATAAACACTGAGAGAAAACAGAAAATGCTTGTGCAATGTGTTAGAGGACGAATACCATTTTTTATTTGAATGTCCTTTACATAATGACCTTAGAAAATTGTACTTAAAATCATATTTTTATAGAAGATCGAACATGATCAAATTGGCTCATTTAATAACATCAGAAAATAAGAAACAAATACAATATTTGGCTATGTACACATACAAAGCCTTTGAGTTAAGAAACTTATCTGTATATACCGGATAAGTGATGGTAAACAATACTATTACCCTCCTGTGTGAAATTTGTGTTGTTGTTGTTTTTTGTATTTTTTGTTAATACTTATTCTTTTAGGTACACTTTTTGTGACAACTGAAAATTCTATTAATTCAAATAGTATTTCATTATTATAATAAATGCATTCTTTAATGTTAGGTACTGCGGCACCATTGTCGTAAAACATGAATTCTCATAATGCATGAAACGAAAATTACATTTAAATAATGCATATTGCTTGTCATTCTATTGTGTGTTGTTATGTTGCACTGTCACGTCATTGTATCTATTTTGAGTATTTATTGAAGTATCTATCATATGCTCATGAGTCGTTTAAATTTTACATTCATATGCCTACTATATCTCAATATGCAGAAAATATTCTACTACAGATTCAATAAACATAATCTGGACAAGTGGTAAAATATAGCAACCATTTAAAAGTTTGCTTATGTACAATTTAATAACGTCATTCAAGAAAGAAAGGCGGAAAGTCATAACGACTAGACAATGTCATATAATGAGGTTTAAAATGATATCAAACCAGAAGATACTGTGTTTTTTATGTCTCAAAAGTCACGCCATGGAGGAAAACGGTGAAGGAATATGGATTTTCATGAATCTAAAATATTCTGATATAAGTATACAAATAATGCTTAGATGTTTGGTAAATTATTATTATACGGGTCTTCTGTTTCGGCATATTAAGAAATGAGATAAATATAGTAATAAAGCAACAACTCTTCTCGTTTCTTGCTGACTAACGTTCGTTTAGTCCTGTATGGCGGCCATAAAAAGTTGCCTCGACTACAAATTAGTAGTGTTATTACTGGTCCTTTGGGATCATCAAGCCCATTCTTTATGGCTTTAAAGTATAATTTCGCTTAAGCCGATGATAGGAGGCGTGAGATGTGTTGTACTTAACATTACCTGTGATGAACAGACTCAATAAAACCGAGTCTGCTACTTTTATCTCTTGTTTGTGTTTGTTGCTTCCAAGAGATCCCCTTTTCAGTATTTATTGTGTATACAGATACTCAATATAATAATAAATTGTACATTTAAATAAAACGGTGTTGGCGATGAAAACCATGTTGTTCAACAAACGGCAGGATAGATGTCGACCATAATAGTGGAGATTTCGATTGCAATATTATAAACAATAAATTTATACAGAAGAAATATGTTTAGCAATTAAATAACATGTTAATCTTATTGAAAAAATGTTTGGCTATGTGTCCTAGTGTTCATGAACAACGTAATTAACATAATGTATCCATTTTATCCAGGTTATTCTTTTATTTTTTTATTTTATTTTCTTTTATATAGTATATGTTAATTGGCATTTTTTACAGAAAGTATGCGTCGGTTCTAATTTCAGTATAAAATTAGGTAATTTTAAATTTAAAACTTCGTTTCGTTATTTCCTGACATTGAGAAAGTGATTATCAATACCTTTCTTTGCGTTTTAAACGTCTTAAATATAGAAAATTATTTAATAAAGTTCACCATGTTTTTGATAATATTATAATAGTCTTATATGGAATATGCTGTTTCATGTTTTAAATTACAAACACAGTTTTTAGCTATTATTATCAGCAATTTCTGAAATTAGTTTTGTTTTAGGTAAAGTTGTATGGAAATAGAAACATACCGGTTTAGAATTTGAAAATAGCATGCAACTAATTAAAATGTTATTCAAAGCGAACCGTGTGAAATCGGAAATTATATTTAAATGCATCTAGTCTAAAAGGCACTTTCACACAATTAAATCACGTATTTTTATTGACAGTCACTTCGGCTGAAGAAAAAAACATCTTCATGAACCATGATTGTGATAAATTAAACCATGTTTTTGATAATATTCGAATATGTTTATATGGAATATGCTGTTTTAAATGTATGTGAGATTACTGTGATATATACCTCAAAATGAACTAACAAATTATAAGTGAGCAATAAAATGCATCATGCCAATGTTTTCAGATACTTCGCATTATACAATCAGTAACTTTCAAAATCGTTCAACTAATGTGAAAAGGTATTGCTAAGCTTTTAGCTTTCAATATATAATGCATCCAACTAAATTACCATTTTTTGGATTAAAGCAGTATGTTCCGTCTTACATAAAATGTACATGTTGCCACAGATATTAATCGGTCAACATAACACAAGTAAACTGAAGTAAATTCAAGATATTATACAAAAAGTAAAAAGTGTATGTGTTAAAATAAGCTAAAGATGAATGGCATTGGCTGGTTGTATAAGAAATGACTATTTTTATTCTATAAATGTCATTCCCTGATCCTGGAAAACGACATTGATAACAAACGATGACGTATGAAGTTGGCCTTAATCTTGCTGCACTATTACGCTTTCTATTTACGGATTGCTTTATTGCTGCATTAGTGTAAACATCAATGAATGAGTTCTTAAGTTCTTTGTATTCTTTATACGGATTGGTTTCTTGCTGTTTTACAGTAAATGTCACTGACTGCGTTATAAAGCCAATTTATATAAATATTTTGTCTTGCAGTTAATGATATATCGATTATGAAATATCTGGTTACAAATCAGTAGTTACTTTGTCTAGCAGTTACACATATAGACTTATTTACCGATTATGGGTTATAAATCAGTAGTTTTCTGTCTAGCAATTATGGAATGCCTCGTACACATATATACTGTTATACGGATTATGAGATATCTGGTTACAAATCAGCAGTTATTCTGTCCAACCGTCAATGCATGCCTCATACACATATAGATTGTTATACGGATTATGAGATAGCTGGTTACAAATCAGTAGTTATTCTGTCAAGCAGTCAATAAACGCCTCGTAAACGTATTGACTGATATACCGATTTTGAGATATCTAGTTACAAATCAGCAGTTATTCTGTCTAACCGTCAATGAATGCCTCATACACATATAAAGTTTGATATACCGATTATGAGATATCTGGTTACAAATCAGCAGTTATTCTGTCTAACCGTCAATGAATGCCTCATACACATATACAGTTTGATATACCGATTATAGATATCTGGTTACAAATCAGCAGTTATTCTGTCTAACCGTCAATGAATGCCTCATACACATATATAGTTTGATATACCGATTATGAGATATCTGGTTACAAATCTGTAGTTATTCTGTCTAAGGAACTTCTCGCTCACATATTGACTGATATGCCGATTATGGAATATCTGGTTACCAATCGGTAGTAGTTTTACTACTTACTGTCCCTTTGTGATTACCAAGCCCAATATTGTGTTTTTATACAATATATACATGATCATTATACTAATATTGCCTATTAATTTTGCCTTGCTTATTAGAGAATATAACCTGGCGGGAAAATCTTTATTTAAACCGTCCCGTTTTATTGGTATGACAGTAGGGTAAGAGTGAGGTTTGATGCACCCTATAACCTGGTTTAAACCCACAGCGGCCGTTTTTTGTCACTGACCGTTCCAAGGCGGTAGTTCTGTTGGAAACCGTTTTATGTTGGTGATGTCATATCTTTCGTTTTATGCATCTTTGTAGATTGTGTTTGTCTCTGTGCGTCTTTGTTGTTGCATTACGAGTATTAACTTCCATACCCCATCCAACCCCTTTCTCCAAGAAGCGAAAACGGGGTGGGCTCGAGTATGAAATAAAACCGCAAGTTCGGCTTGAAAACTTTGCATATTGTAAAACTAAAACATTTAATAGGTAATTTTAAACAGGTTATCGTATTTTTCCAGTAAAACATGTTTTTAAACACGTTTTATTATCGAAATATCCGTTATAAAATCCTACTAATATAATCTTTCCCATCGCTTAATGGAATTAAGGTGGGACCACGTAATGACTGTGGTTCTTGAATGCTACATCTTCGACTTTTATTTCTACTTTTATGGCTTTAAATTTATATCATACAGCTTAGGCCGGTGCTAGCGGAGGTGAGAGATTTTACATATTATATTACCGAGTCGACTACCATTACGTTGTCCCGCATTAATTACATTAAGTGGTGGGAAAGCGTATATTCGCAGGATTTTATAAGGGATATTTCGAATATAGAACATGTTTAAACACGTTTTTTAATGAAAACATGTGATAACCTGTTTAAAATACCTATTAAATGTTTTAATTTTACAATATGCGAACTTCTTAAGCCGAAATTAAGGTTGTATTTCATACCCCAGCCAACCCCGTTTTTGTGTTCGGCGATTTCAAAATTTCTCCTTTCATACACTTGTTTGAACGGTAAAAACGCACCGCTTACTAAAGGCTCAGATATTTTTATTTCATTTAACTTCTGGCAATATGAAATGTTTAATAGTAGTAAATGTGAAATTGCCTTCATACTGTAAAGTAGAAATAAAAATATAAAATTTCAAACTACATTGACACGCGAATCTCAAAAGTCGCAAAGTCAATTTCACTTGCATCTGACTGTCGATTTCACTTCAGTTAAACAGGTATGGAATGAATCAGTTAGACGTGTTTACAGACAAAATAACCTACCTAACACATAGCATCATGTATAGATATATTATATGTATAATATATGCATTATTCTTGATTCAGCATGAATAAACTTTTAAATGGTATAATTTACTTTATGTTAAGCATTTTATTTTGCCAGAAATTAACTCATTTTATTTATACAATACAATTGGTTGAGCCTTAATTAAGTGGCGCGCTTTTTAAAGTTGTATAACATGACAAATAAAACTAGAAACAAGAAATTTCATTCGCAAAATATAAAGATACCATGTCATAAGCAAGCAGGGATTGAGTTAATAAATACTGGTAAGGGAGATCCTTTGGAAGCAAAAAACACAACCAAGAGAATAAAGTAGCAGACTCGAGTTTATTCAATCCGTTAATGAGATGTAATGTAAGAAGCAACACATATCACACCCCCTAGCACCGTCTTAAGCGGTATTCTACTTCAAAGTCACCTGAACCAAAAGGATCAGACAAAACAACACTACTGAATCGTAACACGGGGAGACATTTTATTGCACTAAACCAACGCTGGTGTGAACGTTAATAAATACTGGTAAGAGAGATCCTTTCATAGCAAAAAACACAACCAAGAGAATAAAGTAGCAGACTCGAGTTTATTTAATCCGTTAATGAGATGTAATGTAAGAAGCAACACATATCACGCCCCCTAGCACCGGCTTAAGCGGTATTCTACTTCAAGGTCACTTATCTTGGGCTCTCTGATCCCAAAGGACCAGTAAAAATAACACTACTGATTCGTAACACGGGTCACGTTTTGCAACCGCCACACCGCACGAAACGAACATTAGTGTGAATGTTAATAAATACTGATAAGGGAGATCCTTTGGGAGAAAAATCCCAAACAAGATAATAAAGTAGCAGACTCGGTTTTATTGAATCTGTTTAATCTGTTCATGAGAGGTAATGTTAGAATCAACACCTATCACGCCCTCTAGCACCAGTTTAAGCGGTATTCTACTTCAAAGCCACCTATATTGGGCTCTCTGAACCAAAAGGACAAGACAAAATAACACTACTGATTCGTAACATACAGCCGCCACACTGCACTAAACACGTTAATAAATACTGATAAGGGAGATCCTTTGGAAGCAAAACATTCACCCAAGAGAATAAAGTAGCAGACGCGGTTTTATTGAATCTTTTTAATCTGTTCATGAGAGGTAATGTGAGAAGCAACACCTCTCACGCCTCTACATGCTCTAGCACCGGCTTAAGTGGTATTCTACAGCAAAGTCACCTATACTGGATTCTCTGATCCCATATTACCAGTAAAAAAACACTACTGATTTGCAGCAAATGACTTAGTTTTACATCGCTTGATATATATCATGAACTAGATAGGATACTGATTCGGGACAGCTTGACGTTCAAGAAATTTCGTTATTCAGTTATGCCAACGAATTGCATTGCAGGCGGAACTACTTAGAATGGCTATATCACTGTCTTAAAATACAGACATTAGTTTTCTATCCTGCACTTTTGTTATAGTTATCACTGTCCCAAAGCAAGTGTTCCTGTACTACGACGGGAAGAAAAGTATGTAACAATAAAATTTCATCTTTATTATCCAGTTTGTATGTCCATAACTAGCTTCATAGTTGCAAACATAAAGCAACGCGTTGCTCTTTTTTGCTAACTTCTCCATATTTGCCATTGTAAAACACAGGCGACTGGACTTTTTAGGTTATAATAGCCTAAATAAGTCATCATATCCCTTCTATGGTAAAGTGAGAATGTTGACAACCTTTTAAAAATCTCAAACCTTGTTAGAATTCTGGGAAACTTGCTGTAGCACGCAAAAAAACATGTTTGCTATTAAACGTCAACAAGAAAATGTGTGTGTGGTGGGAGGGGCGGGTTGAATATTTTCTAAGACATATTTCTTCGATTGTATATTAAAACCGGGTCAAAAATCAACGTTGTTTTACCCCTTGCAATATACATAAAACACTGTCAAAATCATGAGCTGCATTTTCAAATATCAATAACATGTCCAGAATATAGTCATAGCCAAAGAAGAACACGAAACTGCACTGAAAGAAAAGATTTAAGAAAAACAGATTGGCACTCTTGTATACAGAACGTTTTCCGACAGCACCAGACGATCACATCTGGCCGATATATATGGCGGGTGGCCGCTTCTATCTCAGTGATTTGATTTAGACGTAAAAAATGAATTTTCGGTTGTTTTGGGATAGATGTGTTTTCAGGGGTTGTTTTTTAGTTTTAAGTGAATTTGTATTTTGAAGTGTGTGAATCTTGTTGATGGTACTGAAAACTATAAGTTCAAAATTTGTTATTTTGAAAAGTTTTCAGTACCTTTTGATATCATCTCAATTCATTGCTAATTTTGGATAATTGATATATGGCTGGTGGCCGCTTCTATCTCAGTGATTTGATTTTAGACGTAAAAAATGAATTTTCGGTTGTTTTGTACGATTGATTCTCCGAGCTTGAATACAAAGGTGAATCATACTCAAATTAATTCAATAAATAATGACACCACCGTATTCACAGCGTTAACGTTAGCAACCTTGCATACAAAGTTAATAACAGAACCAGCACTTATATCTAAAGGTCTATCAAAGTTATCGTGGCTGCGTGGGGTGGTGTGAAGCGTTATACCATAATTTGGTTCTTCAACACCATTGACAGAGACCACTACAGACACGTCACCAATTATAGGTTCACTTGCTAAACATATACCCACAATCCGTCCACGGCGTGTCATTACATACTCCACGTTTATTTCTCTTCCACCATTACCAAATGAGAATACTTTACCAAATGTAAGTGCACCTTTAGCCTCCGCAAATATTTTAATAATTCCATATTTAAGATTATAGACTTGGTTAACAATAGACCTAACTCGCTTATATAAATCTCGAACATGATTGGTTAAAGCCTCTAAGTCTACTCTTTTCTCAGGTGTTGTTGGCCCAAATATACTCATTGTTTGTTTTTTTAATTATAATTTTTTAAATAAATTCTAAAACGCAACTCATAGGCAAGCCGTGATTATCTATCTTGTTGCCATGCTCATCTCTGACTTCTATTTTTAATTCAGTAATTGTACCATTTGGAAGACAGCGATATTCAGGATAAAAACATGTATATACAATATCCCTAAACTGCTTATTTACCACAGGCATAACTCCTATAATAGTGCTTGGCATACCATTAAAATAATTACTACTCGTATTAACTTGTTCCAGATGAACATATAGCTGTTTGTAAGGAGCTAAATCAATTGATTGTTTTCCAATAGTATTACCTTCCAACCATCCCTTGTCCCTGAATCCCAGCATTTCTGAAAGACCGCTTGATAATCGTGTCTCTGTTGGCGTTTCTAAAGAGGCTATTCCATTTTGCGCATCAACGGTTAGGGTAATATTCAGTCCTTCAAATATATTTGCCAACTGTTGAAAGTTATAGTGTCCCTCTGGTTACGATACGTATGGTCTGGTGTTTTTCTCTTTATGACTTCATGATTAATATTATACCAACCGATAGTGTATGTAAAACTCTTTACTCCAACGCGCTTATCTCCATCTCTATTATCGATATACTGTTGTAAATTAATAGAGTTGTCTATGTTTGGAATTGTGTGGAAAAAAAGATTTTAATATATATAAAAAATAAAAAATGATATCTAAAGAATTCAAATATAGTTCAGATGCTCACTATTCAAGTACTTTTAGCAAGAAAGTGATATATATATTAAATCAAAACATAGTTATTACATCAGACGGTAAAGGCTTTAAAGCATCATTTCCCAATGTCTTTGAAAAATACAAACTCCCATATGTCAGATCAGATGCTATAGTCCAACGCTGGGGAACAGATTGGATGTCATTTTGGCAGAACCAGTTGAATTTTGCTATTTGGTGTGCGACAACTGGGTGTGGCATTGATTTCAACATTCATCTGAAAGCTGATGCCCTTGTTGGTTCGTTATTTCGATTTCATGCCTATTACTAAGTTAGAAGAATATTATTTGAGATGGGTTTAGCAATGCCGCAAGTCTCAAATTGGAATGCGTTTGATAATACATATAACCGAAACGCATACGAGAGAATATGCAAGGAATTTAACGTTGACTTAAATTCGGACTGGAGACGGAAACAAAGCTATAATGACGGTCTAGGAACAATTTATAAATACTGGACAAATATTGGTTATCATCCTTTGATAAATTCTGTATACGACAACAACACGATGAGTTTTACCGTCTATGAGAGTGATACAACATACCACACTGACTACATAGCACAAGGCTCTGAGACTGATAATAGTTGGTCTACTTTTATACTAGATAGTTCATCTGGTTTTACAAGGGCAGGAGTAGAACGCATCAATGAGAGCATAAGAACATACTGCTGGGCAATCCTTGGCTCACAATCACAAACAAGAACAGATATACTTGGAACTGGAACGGCATTTGATGCACAGAAACAATTTCTGGCAAATGTAGAGGACGCAATAAACAGCCCCACTGACTTGCCCAGTCAAATTTCAAGATATGAAAACACCCTAAAATATGCGAGAAGTAAAGTCAATTTTGTCTATGGAAGTGGATTGTACATGTCTCCGAGTGACATGGAGTTAAGAATCGGAACAATACAAGACTACAATAATGAAATTGTAATAGCAACTGATGCGCAAGCATTAGGATTGAATAATGATGTGAATGTAAAACCAGTACCGCCAACACAACATATTCAAGGCGTGCACACTGACTTTGATAAATCATTGATACATAAGGTGTGGAGCATCCACCTGTGGAACACGAGATAAAAAAAATAGCGATTGAACACGAAGATAACAAAACATCTATAATTGTCGGTACTATAGTAATAGGTCTTGCTGCATTACTCATTTACGAGATTTACTGAAACACTCTTTGGCTGCCACATACAACAACCCGGAAACAAACACAAGCAGTGCCCATAAGTTGTTACAAAACCAATTAAGTTGCAGATAAAAGCCATGATACTATTGCACCAATAACTCCTGGAAGTGCTGCAGCAGCTTTTTCAGCTAAATTAGCGAGAAGTTTACCAAGATTACTTAGTTGTTTTTTTATCCAGTCTTTTACACTTGACGGGTCAGGTTTAGGTGCAGGTTTCCCTCCACCCGTTGTAGGAATAATGGCCTGAACAATAACACCAATAATCATACTAACAGCAGTCAAAATACTAACAATAGTTATACCTTGCTCTCTGAATAATTTTTTTATTCTCTCGCCCAATGTTGTGTCTTTTTTTAACACCTTATTTATAGTTTCTTTTATCCTATTTATTTGACTGCGTAATGCTTCTTTTTTTTCACTCGCCGCTTCAAGTCGTGCACTTCTTTCATCTTCTAAGTTTTTATTCTGACACTTATGCGCTCTTGTTGAAACTCATCCTCCTGCCCGGGGGTACTAACCTGTTCTAATTTTTGTTTTTGTTTCGTTATGTCTTTATCAAGCTCAGTGAGTTTTAAGAGATTATTAGTAAGTTCTCCACGGAAGCTTTGCAATCTCTTATCTAAAACTCGTATCTCTCGCAGTGTTGGACCTTCTGTTTGTGTTTGAACAGCAGTTTTAAGATAAGTTTCGTCTGTTATATTACTCAAATCACTCTCAATCATATTTGTGGCATCTAATGTATTTTGTACATCTTCAGTTGTTAAAAAAGTTTGCATTGATATATTTTTTCTGCTTTTGCGATGGTATCGCTTGTGCTTCCCAACGCTTGTCGAGCTCTCTGTGATAATTTTGTTTAACTGTTATACTCTGGCAAATTCAAAAATTGTCTAACCACCCTTGTTCCTCCAGATCCCATAACCCTGTTATATTCATTCACCAAAGAACCAAGGGAAAGAAATGTTGCATTACCTTGCTTGGCAGTTATTCTTATTTCGTTATCACCAACATCCCAGTATAATGTTTTACCATCATCTGATACTTTAAACTGGTCATAATCCCATTTGTTTGGTGTTATCTTGTATCGTTTTTCTACTTCACCATAAAAGATTTTTATAAGATTTTTCTTGCATGCTTCAAGTTTGGATTCTCTCAGCCTCCCTCCAAGGTCAGCAAGATGATGGCTTTCATTAAGAAAACTTCTTTGAACAGGCTCATTTGGAACCATCGGCAAGTCAATATTTTCTTTGTCATCAAAGTATTCATCCATATCTAGATCAAACGTAGGATTGTCAAAGTCAGCCATTGTTCATTTTTATTTAATTTTAAAAAATATATTCAAAACATAAAAAACAATGTCTGCATACGGAAACAAATTCAACCCTCATAGAAAACTAAGGGAACCTCATGGTGCCAAGGACATCCGCACAAGTGTAGTAATAACTAATAATCCATCAACAATAGACCAAAACCAGCAACTGCTTGTGAGATTTCCCAATCTAAGTACTAATGATGTGATAGTTCCACGTACTGCTCGTTTTGCCTTTGAAATAGAACTTAAAAGTACAGACGCCAACGCTACTCTATTCCAGAATCTGGGTAGAACAATTGTGAAAAAATGACAATAAGAATAAGCGGCAATGAAGTCATGTCAATAGACGTCAGTGATATATATCATTGTTATGTAGATTTATGGAAATGCTCCACCGAACGATTAAACATGTATTACCAAGGTGTTAGTGAGGCAAACATGCTAAAACATAGAGTTGGTGCAGATGATGCTTCCTCAGACACTGATGATGAATATGTAGCAGCAGCTTATGGAAATAGATTTTGTATTCCACTGGACTTTGAAATTTTAGAAAGTCATATGCCATTTTATCAAGCGGGGCTTGGTGATAGGTTAGAATATGAATTAACGTTTAACGATTATAACAAAGTTATCAAAAGCAGTGATGCTAATGCATCTTATGTAATAAAGAATATTTGCATGGAATTTGATATGGTTAGTGATGTTGAATTAACCAAACAAATAAGACAGCAAACCAATGGTAAGATGTCATTTATATATGATCTTATCTTGCGACATAGAAAAATAAAAGCAAACAAATCTGATGCCCTTTGGAATATCAACATTAATGTAACAGCACTGATTATGAAAGGTATTTTAATGCTGTTTGAAGACCCAGACAGAACAGACACGGAATTCTTTTACAAACCCAACGATTGAAAGGTTAAAATGACAATAGAGTGCGTACCAAATCAGTTGTATAGTCAGGGCATGAAGGCATATCAACTTTGGGATGAAATCAACAAATATTTTGCCTTAACATCAAAAAGAAACTAAGAGACAGACATAGTGGCGAGGGACTTATGCTTTACCAATGTTTCTCTTAAGACCTATCTAACAAAATCTTATGCTTTGTGGCTTGACCTTAGAACATGCGATGACAATTTATTACACGGCAGTGGAAGAACAATAAAAAACGGCAGCGAAGGCATAACGATACTAATAAATAAAAAAGCAGAAGCAGATCAACCTTTAAATATTTATCTATATATAATACAAGATGCAGGAATCAATTTTGAAGATGGAAGATTCAAAGGAGTACGATACTAGTTTGCGCAAACAAAAATATCCTAAATATCCACACAGTGCCATTATCTGTGGTCAGACAGGCTGCGGTAAAACAGAGTTTGTTCTTGACATACTTGAACAAGAGTATGTTGGAGTTTTTGAACATGTAATTATTTTGTGTCCGACTATAAAGTGGAACGAGGCTTATAAGCCTATTGGGACGGTGGCGTTTGATGTTTGTCCATGATCTTTCTTGTCGTGCCCTCAATGGTTTATTCTCTTACTGCTCTAACTTCTGCCAAGTAATTGAGTACCTTCATTGTTGCTTTCTAGGCTATTGCTTTTTTGTATTATATTTACACGAGCATATTTGTGTTTTACTTATATTGCCTATTGATGCTGCCTTGTTGGTTAGAGATTAGATCATGGCGGGGATTTCTTTATTTACACTGTCCTGTTTTAATGGGATTACAGTAGGGTAAGTGTGAGGTTTGGTGCACCCTAAAACCGGTTTAAACTCCCAGTGGCCTATTTTGCCACTGACCGTTCCAAGGCGATAGCCCTATTGTCAACCTACGGAATTCCGTTAGGGCCATCGCCTTTCAATGTGTTGATCTGAAACGCGATACTCGATAGTACGATGATGAAAACGCGAAATCACGAAACTACGATAACGAAAACGCGATAACACGATGATGATAACGCGATACTACGATAACGAAAACGCGATAATACGATAGTACGATGATGATAATGCGATATACTATCGTGTTTTCACCATCGTACTGTCGCGTTTTCACCATCGTAATATCGTGATATCGCGTTTTCGTTATCGTAGTATCGTGATTTCGCAATTTCATTATCGTACTATCGCGTTATCGTCATCGTACTATCGCGTTATCATCATCGTACTATCGCGTTATCACCATCGTACTATCGCGTTATCATCATCGTACTATCGCGTTATCATCATCGTACTGTCGCGTTATCATCATCGTACTATCGCCTTCCGGTGCGCATGCGCATATAAGAATTTCCCCTACATGTGACAGTGATATTTCCCAAGGATATCAATGCTAATTAAATGAGTCTAACAGAATTTATATATTCTAAGGAGTTTAGCTAACGCTAGCTAGAGTCTTCCTTTTCAAAAACTTGCTTTGATAATTTTGTCACCGACAAACTGAAACGACAAATGTAATAAGTTCTATTTTAAGTTGATCGCTCAAACTTGATAGATTGTATTTGTTTCAAAGTGTTCAAACAGATAAACAAATAAAGTATATTTGTTATTTTATATGTATTATATATAGTTTGTATACAGTCAATATTTGATATAACCACGATATATACGTATATATTTTTAAATAAAATAAAGATATGCCCATTACACATGGTTGCGTAATTCTAATTATATCCATTAAAATAAAAAGACAGAATTTATATGATATTATTGGAGAGCACTGTAATAACAACACATCAAAATATTTTTTAAACTTTAATAGATTTGGCAAATATTGGGCGTGGCATGGATTGAAAAACAAGCCCCAAGCATGGGGTTTAACAATTGGGCTGCCGGTAAGCACAAAAGACCATTATGGCAAGCCCTTACAGTAGAAAGCATTAAGCAATAAAGCAGATTGAATATTACACTATTAAGGACATAAATGCATGTGCACCAAATTAAATGTTCATTATGAAAGCAACTTTTCTGATAAGCATTTAAGCAAGTGTTGAAAGCACGGTTGATATTCAAGCATAATTACAAGTGCACCGAATTCAATCAATTCAAATGTTTTTTATCAATTCGTACGGACAGCAAATTTGTATATAATTTATGTTTAGATTACAATTCAGTCTCTGGGTATGCAGGAGCTGAATAAATTTAAACTGAAACGTATATGTCCTTCCTTTCACACCTTCGCTGCCCGCCATTCAGTCTCTGGGTACACAGGAGCTGAATAAATTTAAACTGAAACTTATATGTCCTTCCTTTCACAAAACTTCCAGCAAGCATGTAAATGTTCTTAATATCCATGCCACACCAGTAATGGTTGACTACGTAAGTGGATCCAGAGGTAGACATCAACTGAAAATATATAACTCAGAGAAAGCAACATGATCTTGCAACATAAAAGACTATCTTTTGAATATAAGTATTGACAAATAATGAAATTTCTTTAATGAACTTATCGTACTTATACAACTTCATAACACTATTATAGCTTGCAATCAATGATCCTGTGGGCTGGGAGGGAGGAAATTTAAATTGTTAACATAAGCTAAAGTACAGTACCTCGATGTGAATCCAACATGACGGTGTAGATCTACGAACACTGCACCGTGAAATTTACTCCCTAAGTTCAAAACGCTAATTTTGTGTCATCCAATAACCGTTGACTATAACAGATATTATAGTCAGTATTATTGGAGAGCACTGTAATAACAACACATCAAAATATTTTTTAAACTTTAATAGATTTGGCAAATATTGGGCGTGGCATGGATTGAAAAACAAGCCCCAAGCATGGGGTTTAACAATTGGGCTGCCGGTAAGCACAAAAGACCATTATGGCAAGCCCTTACAGTAGAAAGCATTAAGCAATAAAGCAGATTGAATATTACACTATTAAGGACATAAATACATGTGCACCAAATTAAATGTTCATTATGAAAGCAACTTTTCTGATAAGCATTTAAGCAAGTGTTGAAAGCACGGTTGATATTCAAGCATAATTACAAGTGCACCGAATTCAATCAATTCAAATGTTTTTTATCAATTCGTACGGACAGCAAATTTGTATATAATTTATGTTTAGATTACAATTCAGTCTCTGGGTATGCAGGAGCTGAATAAATTTAAACTGAAACTTATATGTCCTTCCTTTCACACCTTCGCTGCCCGCCATATGGATGGGCGCCCGGACACTCCAAGTCATAGAGTAGAGTGTCCTGGAGCCTATCCACCGCCAAAAATAGGGGAAACATTTTTTGGCAGCAGCGAAGAGTGTGTATCAAAAACAAAATATCCGAATGCCACGCCCAAAACAGAAACGGTGCCAAAAAATATTTTTTTTTTCATCACTGCCTACTTTAAATGAAACATTAAAATCCAGCCGCTAACTAGTTAAGAAACAAGTTGTTCCCCACATTTGATAAATGAAAACCATCCTGTTCAAGACAGGTATCATCAGCCGGAACGTTTGGGTATGCTAACTGGTTTAAAAAACAAAGTGTTCCCCACAGTTTATTATGAACACCATCCTGTTCAAGACAGGTATCATCAGCCTGAATGTCTGGGTGTAGCAAATAAAGGCCCCCAATATCTATTATCGCCTTAGCAGCGTAACTGTTTAGCCGCTTTCTGGCCCTTGTCATTGCTAAAGGATTGATAGAATAACGCCATGAAAGCCGAGGAAGTATTTAAGAACAAACAACGACCACATCTAAAAACCGTTAATGGGTATTTCCCTCAATCATTTCTCCACGACCACATGAGTTGATGCATCAGACATTGGCAAAATAAATAAATGTCAGTAAATTATCAAGTATGTAAAGGTTGGAGGATGATTTAACTGTAATGTGTGTCTCGGAAAACAAACTGACTGTTAAACGTGCCTAAATTAGCATCAGGAATATCGATCTTAAGCGGTTAAATATTATGAAGTGTAACATATACATGATACTCAGTTGCAGACTAAGAACTCTGAATGATTTCTGATAAAGCATGTATCTTTCCTACTGTTTCGCGTGCCATGGTTATTGTCATTGCAGACAGCAAACAACTGATATACATTTGTTTGTGTACAATATGCACATTTTCTTAAGTGTATTAACTTTTGTCTCCTGGATAATCAAGTTTATTTCTATTGTAAACATGACTTTAACTGCATTTTTACCTTTGACCTACGATCGTTTTTAGACTTGTGTAAACAATCATCATCATCAAGCGCCGAAGTAATTGATGAACAGTAAGTCAATCAATCGGTACATGAACTACAACTATCTAAAGGCTAAACCATCTAACACTCCGACAACAATACACGAAGAACAAGTATCCTTTTCAAGTGAACTAGTCCGCATTAAAAAGGTTAGCCGCACAACTGTGTAAACTCCCTGTAACAAATACATAAAGATGTCATCGTGATGCTGACAATTGGAATGACATTTGTCTCATTTATCATCTTCTTGTATGACAACCTAAGATGAAGTTGGTGACTTGGAGGAAATGTGTTATTATAGTACAATTTGCAACTTGCCCAGGATCTATTGTGCATATACCTTTTGGACGCCATGTTGTTTATATAACTTTGACTATGACTATTGACTAAAAACCCCAGAGCTACACACACACACACGCACAAACTGCATTGTGGAACCCTGCAGAGAAGTTGTTATTTTGAATAGACACAGCACTGAAGTGGTTTTATAATTTAGTGACCATGCACATAATTGGTTTAAAGTGCGATGTATTGACTAGGGACAAGCCGAAAAGGAACAGATAACTAAATTTCAATGAACCCCTGGCAAAAATACCTAGTGCAGGATAAATAAAACATCAACCTGGTACAGGATATTTGAAACCTCATCGATCTAATGGATTGGCCCAACAATAAACCAATGACCAAATGGAATAGCCTTAAAATGAGGCATTATGATAAGTATGCAACCATTTGCCATGTCTTGAATATGTCCACTACTGATGAAGCACTGATAAGGCACTGTCGATGCATTAAATATGAATGTATTAAACATTGTAGGGATATATTTCCAAACTCTACACGACAAAGTTTCGAAATTCACAAAGCTGCTATGAGTAACAAATAAAAAGTGGAACTTTACATACAATACCAACACTGGAGGACTATATGACCTGTTCCACACATTGCATCCGATACCGACATAGAACATTTTGACTGGTGTTAAGTCAACTTGATGGTTACACAAACTGAAAAATAAGGAAAAATGTCCTAAAGATTGAAACAAAATAAGCCTTGAAAGATGTGATAGAGATCCAATTAAAATTAGGCAGCATCAGCAACAGCGTCAGTATAAAACAACAGCCACTGTAATGAAAACATTATTGTACGCAAACTGAATAAATGTCAAGTTGATCGCTAGACGATAGGCATGGAATTTTTTATAAACAGTTAATTTAGAAGAACGGCAAGTACAATTGAGGCATGAATAATTTTTAACTGTTAAACAGTATTAATTCAAATTAAAATAATGCCATATCCGACACAATACTTCCGCACCATCTTAGACGCACGCTCGGACGGTATGACGTCACCTACCGCTCTGGGTCATGAATATTCATTGCCTCCATTGGCAGACCAACAACTTACAGCCAACAGCAGCAAGGTAAAATTAGGTGAAATTAACAACTGGTGAGACGCACTTATCAGCAGTAAGAAAACATATTACCTAAACGCTCCAATTACATGGTTAGCATCATAAAACACAATTACACGAACAGCCTTGGAGTTCAATAATAGCAGCAGAAGCTTAAACAACGCTGATTACAAACAGGATAATGATTACTTGGAGACCATTTTAAACTTCCTAGTTTTTGAACTTTCTAGTGTGAACTGTTTGCAGTAACAATGTGTAACAAAAAGGAAAGGTGTAAAACAATCTACAGCCATACATCACTTACCCACATCTCCAATGAAAATGCAATTTGCATTTGCAGACTCCTGGTGTAAAATTTGATATTTGGAGAGGTTTGCATTATACAACAGCAGGAAGTGGTGTAAAAAATTATACCATAAAAAAACACAAAAAAACCAACATATCTAGCCAATTATTTAAGTTTTTTTTTTTTTTTTTATTTTTTTTTTTTATTTTTATGATATTATCAGTATTATATATGTCCCAACTGACTAACCCACTGACTTTAAACCCATAATAAAGTGTATAAAAACGAGTCCTGTTTCCGTAGGCATCTGTAACATCTGTTCCTGTAGCTGCCTAACATCTTTGTACGGCATGTACGGCCTCTTCTGCAATCAAACGAGCCACCCAACGATCTGTGACATAACTGACTTGCTGAACGATATGTTTTTACACCGGGAGACAGTACATGCAACCGCTGACTTTTCCCGGCAGAGCTGGCTCGCACCATCGAACTTGCTCGCTTTCCACGACGCATTATCCAGTGTGAATATGAAAACAAAATCAACGTACATTGTATAAACTGAGAAACTAAAATCCTATTCGAAATATTAATACCAACTTACTGGAATAATTTTTGTTTGTTGATTTATTTATTTTTAATTTTTTTTTTAATTTTTTTTTTTTTTTATTAAATTTTTTATTTATTTATTTTTTAGTTTTTTTGTGTTTTTTTATATTTATAATTATTACGATTATTTTTATATATATATATATATGCATCATTGTTATTAGCCCACTATCATTATAAAATTATTTATTTATTAAGCTATGCCGTAAACATTTTCAGTTAGAATGCAGGGGCGAATCCAGGCTTTCAGCTTAGTGGGGGCGTAAGATTTTGGTAAATTTTCGGGTACGTCTATAGCCTTATAAAACGGATGCGATAGTGCATTGCTAGGGTAAAACAGTCCGTTTTCAAACAAAAGGATTTAACAATGTGTTAATTAAACAACTCATTAGCCATTATGCGTTGAGCGAGCGAAGCGAGAGAGAACATGTTTTTTTTTTTATTATTATTTATTTTTTACTGAGGGCGTGCAACAAAATTGTTTGATATTTTATCTGCAGTAACATGGACATACATGTATGAATAAAAAAGGGGGCGTTCTCAAACAAAAGGATTTAACAGTGTGTTAATTAAACCACTCATTAGCCATTATGCGTCGAGCGAGCGAAGCGAGCAAGAACATTTTTTACACTGAGGGCGTGCATCGTAATTGTTTGATATTTTATCTACAGTAACATGGACATACATCCTTTGATATTTGATCTACAGTAACATGGAAATACATGTATGATCCGGATTTTTTAGGGGGCGCGCACCAGGTGCGCCCCCCCCCCCCACACCCCCGGTATCCGCTAGTGGAATGTAATAAACCGCATTATTCTTGAAACACACTCAAATACCACTCATTGTTCTATCAACTACTGACCCAGTTAACTTGAAAATAAATGCAGTATAGGCTGTATGTAGCCAGTACGCAAAATGTTGCTGGTAGATAATAGTTGCATTATTACCCTTTAAACCTGCGACAGGCTCTGCAGTGAAGTAAAGGGACATTCCACTTTGGAATTGAGGGTCGCAGGTGGAGTAGTTTCGCCCAAAACCTCGCTTAAAACGAACGCTTTAAAAAACAAACAAAGCAAAAAACGAAATTATCAACGTTTAGACTCTATTTAAATTCGTTAAGTTCGACGCCACACATAAACCACGCAATATGAGAGTAATATTAATCAACGTTTACCTACTCCCTGGCATGACGTCATTCATAAACCACGCAGCATATTTAGGGCAAATATAATCGCGTGGGAAACCCCACATTTCGGGAATATTAATTAAATAATATACGAGAACGTTGTTATTTATTTATAGTTATATCAATTAGCAAAGGAATCGCACATAATAGAAACAAAAAAAGAGACGAAATAAAAATTTCGTTAATTGAAAGAAAAATTGTTCTGACTAGAATCAAAATGGCCGACCTAGTAAGGTGAAATAGGAGACTATATTTACATCGACCAACAACGTATATACTGTATGACTAAAATAAAACGAATACAACCTAATCGAAGATAAAATCATGAGCAACAGGAATATGACAAAAAGAATTGCTAGATCATGCGAGTATGATTTCAATGAATTTAAATTGTTAACATAAGCTAAAGTACAGTTACTCGATGTGAATCCAACATGACGGTGTAGATCTACGAACACTGCACCGTGAAATTTACTCCCTAAGTTCAAAACGCTAATTTTGTGTCATCCAATAACCGTTGACTATAACAGATATTATAGCCAGTATAATTTGTGTCTTAAATTAAAAGTTATAAAATGTCAAATTTTAAATGGTATTATACCATCAAATGCGCAACTGAGACTTACTATACATACAAAGACATGACAGTAGATGGACTAGAGACAGAGTTTATTCTCGCCGTGAAGTATTGGACTCCTAGGCGAAAGTAGAATATAATTTGAGAGGTTAGCGGCACAAAACATTGCGGCAATTGTTGATATTAAAGTCAATGCAGTTGTCGTATGATACCGGCATATTAAGTTGGTTCATATATCAAAAACAAAATGAGTTTGTATAAACTCGTCCATTCGTACTGCTGTACTGGAAGATCTTCTATTTTTGAGCATGCACATGCGCACCGGAAGGCGATGGTGCGATAATGATAACGCGATAGTACGATGGTGATAACGCGATAGTACGATGATGATAACGCGATAGTACGATGATGATAACGCGATAGTACGATGGTGATAACGCGATAGTACGATGATGATAACGCGATAGTACGATGATGATAACGCGATAGTACGATGACGATAACGCGATAGTACGATAATGAAATTGGAAATCACGATACTACGATAACGAAAACGCGATATCACGATATTACGATGGTGAAAACGCGACAGTACGATGGTGAAAACACGATAGTATATCGCATTATCATCATCGTACTATCGTATTATCGCGTTTTCGTTATCGTAGTATCGCGTTATCATCATCGTGTTATCGCGTTTTCGTTATCGTAGTTTCGTGATTTCGCGTTTTCATCATCGTACTATCGAGTATCGCGTTTCAGATCAACACATTGAAAGGCGATGGCCCTAACGGAATTCCGTACAACCCTTTTGTGTTTGTGTTGTCTTTTGCATTTAATATTGCCTTTGCCTTCTTGTTTGTCTGTTTGCGTGTTTGTTTCTGTGTTTTGTGGTTGACTGTCCTCCTTGCATGCTACTTTCCCTTTCCGATCTTTTTGTATTTCTTTATAACATGAGACCCTGGATAGGTAATGTAAGACACCCGAGAGATAAAAAAATAACAATTGTCAATCCCGTTAGCAACGGCAAAGAAATGTTACACGAACTGTTGCGTTTATTTTTCAAACAATATGCTGGCAAGCCCACAATATACATCATTGATGATTGCTCAGCCACAAAAGAATTAACAAAGAAAAAAGATATGTTATCAGAGTTTGCATTCTCTGGTCGTCACGCCAAACAATCAGTTTGGGTCATTTCACAGAGATATAATTCTGTATTGAAAGATTTAAGGGAGCAAGCAAAATGTTTGTGTATGTTTTACACCAAGGACAGAGATAGTTATGAAAATTGTTTGAGAGCGAATGATGTTATTCCGCCGCTGGAGGAGAGAACCATAATAAGAAAAGCTTTAGCAAAGACTAAATATTCGAAGTTAATATTGAGGACTGACCAACCAACTGGTTATTGGGTTGAATAATTATTTTTTTCTAACTGTTGCTATAGTAATACTAACAGCAAAGTAGCAATGATCCCAAAGGATCACCTTTATCAGTATTTATTAATAGCAATACTGACATGAAAATATAATGAAAATATCGGAGTATATAGTAATGCTTATAGCATTGCTCATAGAAAATTAGTAATGCTTATAACAATGCTTGCAGGAAATTAACAATGCTAATAAAAACAAATAGCAATGTTAACAACAATGCTATTAACAATACTAACAATTATTAGTTGCGTGGTGAATATTGCAGCTGGTTGTTTTGTGTTTTATATTTATTCCAAGATAAAAAAATAAAATTATTATTATAAAAATGAATGCGGAAGAACTATTACAAGATATCATATCGGAACAGAGTTCCACAGAGGAATGAAAGCAACAAGAAACAAAAAAAGAAAGATTATCAGCCATAGTGGCTGGCGGTGGTAGCCGTCAATATTTGGGTAGAGACATACAACTCACAAATATAGATAGCATGCCACCGGATGAAATTAACAAACTTTACTGCAGATATGAAGCAAGGCTTTGGACAAGCATGACCAAGACTTTAGGCAATTATTTTATTAACTTGTATGTGATGGGAGTATCAAAATATTTCAATGTAATCAATCCACCAAAACTGATAGAAGATTTGGAGGAAGACCCATTTATTAATCATGCTTTAACAAGTGCTTGTTGTGAGTTGTATTACAGGTATGGGATGTGCTTAGCGCCATTTACAGCAATACTGACAACTGTTAGACATATTGATTTTCATAAAAATAAAACTATAGATAATATAAATGATGGAGAACAAAGAGAGTGATACGCAACCTGTTGATACACAACCTGTTAAACAACAAAAAGTAAAAAATCCAAAACGAATAGAGGCTGGGAAAAAGGGAGCAGCGGCAAGGAAGGTTAAGCGTTTGCTTCAGGTAGAGCACGCACAGGATGCAAAGCAAGATGCAAATGAAATAACAAAAATAACAATAGGTGAAGAGGAACCAGAGAAAATCAAAATAAATGTATACAAAAATTATGTTTCACCGTGTGTGGTTTTATTAGGCATAGCTGGTTTGTATATCTATAACAAGAAATCGGTTGTTGCTACGCAACCTGTTGCTGTGCAAGTTGCACCAAAAGACCCGTTTGATTTTTAATAATTTATTTTAACAAAATAATCATATAAAAAAAATGGCAACAAGTATTGACGGAAAGCAAATTGCAAATATAATGTATCACGCTGGAGTGGAAAAGACCAGCACCTAAAGTGGATTTTAATATGGGAGATGTTGGGATGTTGTCCATAGATATACTGTTAGCAATGGCTACGAGGGATATGTTGATTAAGCAAGGTATTATTCCTGCGGATATTATGAAGTAATTATTTTTTATACTATATAAAAAATGGCAAGTGCAGTAGCAATGATGATAGGTGGCGCATTAACAAACGCATTGGCGTTTAGCAGTTCAAATTATCTGTTTTCAAAAATGGGAAGTCATTCAGATGAGGAAAGACAAAGGCATGACAAAGCCGTAGAACAATTGGAAGCAGCACAAGCGGCGTGGAATAAAAACAGAACAGAGAGATTAGATTTTATTTACAAGCAAATGCAAAAGGAGCATCATTCAGAGCAGATATTTGATAATGTGGACCAGGCTTTGAATGAATGAATGAATGAATGGTGTTTTACGGCACGTCGACACATAAGTAGGTCATATTGTGCGCAAAAATTTATGAAAATGAAGTATTAATTAAAAATTAATGTAAATATATAAAGATAAAACTATTAAAAAATAAGGGATGATCAGGTGTAATATAAACTATGTATGTAAATCAACAAATGCCCGTCAACGGGTATATAAACAAGTAAATATATATAAGAACACATTAATATGATTTATATAGTCTTATCTCTTTCAGGAAATCTAAAACAAGACTAAAATCTACAGTATCAAATAACTCTTTCATAGTATTAACATTGTAGTACCTTTGACGCATAGGATCAAAGTCTACACATTCCAATAATATGTGTTTGACCGTTAACGGTGCAAAGCAGGGTATACATTCTGGTAATTGCTCACCTTGTAATAAATATGAATGAGTATAACGTGTATGCCCTATCCTGCACCGGGACCAGGCTTTGAAGCAGTATTATTATATAACTGGTAAACAGTTGCCTTCGGAACCAGAGCCTAAGTTGAGTGATTTCTGTACACCATCTCCGGATCAACAGAATAGAGAGATTATGTTTATTGTGATGGGCATGGCTGCAACTTGATTTGTGGCGTATAAATTGATATAGTTTTTTTTTTTTATACTTATTTTAATCTTAGGTAGAAAAAAATGGAAAAGATTTATTACAGCCCAAAAGGATTTTGGAGAGATTACTCAGCAGTTAAGAAATTGGCAACGGAGGCTGGTGTCAGTGAGAAACAGGCATTAGAATTTTTAAAGAAACAAGCTATGTGGCAGATTTATTTACCCGCACCAAAGAAAATAGTTAGACCCAGGTTTGATGTTTCCACTAAGAATGAAGTGCATCAAGCTGATTTGTTATTCCTGCCGCATGACACTGTTGGACACAAGACATATAAATATGCGTTGACTGTGGTTGATATTGCGAGTAGATACAAAGAAGCAGAGCCACTGACTTCCAATGATAGCAAAGAAGTCGCTAAAGCATTTGAAAAAATATACAGTCGGCATCTGAAATATCCAAAGTTATTACAAGTTGACCCAGGCAGAGAATTCATGGGTGCAGTATCGCAGTTGATGGCAAACCCAAAATAAATATCAGACGAGGCAGAACAGAGATACACAGAGACCAAGCTATAGTGGAAAGATTCAACAGAACATTAGCTGAAAGATTGTTTGGTTATCAGTATGCTAAGGAAATAGATTCGCAAAAACGCAACAGAGAGTGGGTAAAGAGATTACCAGAAGTTGTCAAAGCACTAAATGTGGAGAAAAAGAAGCCCCCTCCTGTTGAAACAAAAACATTAAAAGATGATCCTATCTGTCGGAATGCCAGTGTAAGATATTTATATCAACCCGGGGAACAAGAGGGTGGAAGACGCAGAGCAACTGATCCAATGTGGAGTGTTCACAAGATTAATAGTTATATGATAATGCAAGGTATACGAGTATATTATTTGAAAGCACCAGCGCCACAGAGAGGATTTGTCAAAGAAGAACTACTTATTGTTCCTGCTGATACCCAAACGCGTATGTCGTGATACCGTCTGGTGCTATGTATCTTTTAGAGTAAAATGGTGACAGTGTTAATTTGTTTACTGTTATACCATATATCTGATGCTTTATTGAACGTATCATATTCATTTCATGGGTGTATTTTTTCTTGTCAAACAAGAATGGAACCCGATGCTTAGTGATTATTACGTTCCGTCGGATGAGCAGAAGAAAAATGAAATGATTTAGTAGTAGAGAAATGGCAGTTATTGGGTTGGTTGCTTACCAATTGTTGTAATGCCCAAGTGCATCTGTTGTAAAACCATCCGGATGTGTATATTTTTTATCGTACTCTGCTGCTAGTGATACTTTATTTATAGTCATGTTGTATAAATTATGCTGTTTTGATCTTATCACATTTATATCGT
Organism: Cyrtodaria siliqua; assembly: GCA_037043455.1. Taxonomy (NCBI): domain Eukaryota; kingdom Metazoa; phylum Mollusca; class Bivalvia; order Adapedonta; family Hiatellidae; genus Cyrtodaria; species Cyrtodaria siliqua. The sequence goes on along the minus strand of JAWPHD010003045.1, from coordinate 139,275 downwards.
TTCGTTGTATTTTTTATCAAATAAACAGGCCTTAAAGTTACTCATTTTGAGTTGACTGTCAACCACCACTCGTGTTATCCCTTTAACTCTTTTAACAAAGTATCCATTCTCTTTTTGAACAGCATACATCTTGGGTCTCAAACCAACAAACTCTCGTATGGGAACCCCAGCACACTCGTCTTTCATTTTACCCATGACTTTCTTGTTTAAGTCGTCATAAAGTGGGTTCTCTTTTGGGTAGTTTCTCAGATCAAATTCGTTCTTAATCTCTGCCATGTCGGAGTACAAGTCCTTTGTTTTAACTTCAACAATCAAACTATCGGTGTCGGTGTACAACAATGTGCATTTGTCACCATATTTTTTCTTATACACATTATAGTACCAATCGTACATTATTTTCTTGGATATGTCAAGTACTGACATTCCTACGTAAATGGGTTTGTCAAGCAGTATAGAGCTCTTATGCATGTGTACGGCCGACAACTCTGGGGTTATTTGTACACTTCCAGCATAGTTTGGATGTGCTATTATTTGTTTTACTTGTTTTGCATTCCATTCCTCAGTCCGAACCAATCTTATATCCACGCGCTTGCGAACGTTTTCCATTGTTTTACCGTAGACTGAGTTATTCATTAGCTTGTAAAAATCTTGTTCAAACTGGGACGTAGCTTGTTTTCTTAATTCGGTGTTTAGTTCGATATATGGTTTCATCCAAGCTTTTTCGTTAAACTCCAACACTCTATGGATCTTGGTTGACTTTAATCCAAGCGATAAATATAGTTTTAACGTTTCGTAGTGAACGATGTATTTTGTTTTGTTAAACAAATTCGGAACAAGCTTTTTATACTTGGTTGCAAATCCATCCTGGTATGGAGATAACCATTCTTGTTTTATCACCATTTTCTCCGGAGCAAGTGGGTAGTCGTTGAAATAATCATGTAGCGACTCTGGTACTTCCAGGTCTACTTCAAGGATCTGTCCTTTACCTTTTTTTGGTTTACCGAAACCCATTCCTTTGGACTTACGTTCAAGCCATTTAAAATCAGAATATGGGAGTGGATTACACATTGCATCTCCATATAAATTATTAGCATCCAAGTATGTTATGAATTTATCGTCCATTGTTTTATCATAACCTTCGACGTACTCGTTATTTGCTTTGGAATATCGTTTTGACACCATACTTATACCACCGCGCATACCTTCCTCAACGTACAAATGCATATCTGGGTCGGATAATTACTCCAGTTCAGCTCCTGTCATTTTCAGCATTGCATCCCAAGATAATCCGGGTGCCGTTTGGTAGTGGAGCAGATCTAATTTATATGCTGCTGCACATTTGCTACGAAAGTTTTCAAATACATCGCTAAGCAGTGTAACACCGGTTTTTAGATATAGGTCATGGTAATCCCAAAGTGTTTTGCATCCAAATTCTTTCCATACTTTACGGGCATGCTCGTAGTCTTCGTTGGATATGTTTTTACCTGATAATTTACTGTAAAAACATTCTATCGGCGGAAGTTGTGTTTCTTCGAATTTTTCAAAAGAATCAAAATACTCATATGGGTAAACCCCTTTCCGAATAAGTAAATTCACATCCGGATTTGTTGTTTGTTGGTTTGGAGAGGGTGTGACATCATACCCTTCAGTCATTTCCTTAACAGTGAATACAATAACGTATCCACAGTCGAGTTTCACACTCGCTAAGCATCCTGCGACTATTTGTTGTATGTCATAATCACCTTTGTAAATCATGAAGCCATCAAACATGAGCGATGCTACTTCAATATTTTGACTGGTAAGATAATCGTAAACAGACATAAATGCATTATTTTCAAGTTTGCACATCAATAAACTTATGGTAGATCCTCCGATGTTATCAGTTCTATTTTTTCTTGCTTTGGATGCTTTAGCTGTGTTATATAGGATTGGATTTTGTCACAAAATGTCACGGGTAGAGCGTACTGGTCGTATATAGCTCTTGTATCGGTTACACCCAAAATCTATTGTTCAAGTTGAAACAATTTCACAATATTCATGATCTATTCATGTAACACGTAAAAGCGTGCACATTTTAAGTGGCCGCCAGAGAGGCCGTGTCATAAGTTTAGTTTTGTGCTAATGCATGTAAACGTATAGGTATATTTTCCTTAAACGGCAAAATTGTATAAGGGCCTCGCGTGTAGATTCAATACTGTAGATTTAGCCACGTTTGTCACGGACTGAACGGGGCAAATAATGATTTGGGCGTAATGTTTGCTATAAAACCCATTGTCTTCTAGCTTTCGCCGGGATCATCGATAGTACTTTGTTGGAACAGAGATTGGACGGCAAATTTCACAGGCAACATGTGGTTAGTAGTTTTATTAAACTTTTATCGTATATTTGTATTCAGTGGGCGGCGCCATCTTGATTGGCGGTTACGACATCCGGTTAGCATTGATGTTTCTCAAACATAACTTTAGACTAGCATATGAATGTGAAGTACTTTATTAGATGTAATTATTGTAATTGATCAGTAATTGTAAAACAATATTAATTTGATAACAGTGGATAATAGGTGCATTAATTAACGTTGGCGTATAATTCAGTGATTGTAATACACGAGTGTTAACATTAGTTAACAATGAGATGAGTGACAAGAATAAATGCGTGCATGCATAACTCAGTGAGGGTAATATATGAGTAATTTGATCATGTTTATATTACATGTATTAGGGGCATTGATTTAACAGCGACGTACATAGCGTATACATGGCGTTGTAGAATATGTATACATTGCTACTCATCATTAGTACAGCTTACATATATTGATTGAATAATGATTTGTTTGGGTAATGATAATTATGCAAGATTGTTATGTTTGTCAACCGACATCTAAAACGTATGTATAATTACAGCCTAAGCCATCCAGGGTTGGAAATAAGCCATCCAGGGTTGGAATTAAGCCATCCAGGATATAAGCCATCCAGGATATAAGCCATCCAGGGTTGGAGTAAGCCATCTAGGTTTGGATATCCAGGAGTGGAGCTAAGCTTCCACGACTAACGTTACAAGCGGTGGAGACGGTCCCCGTACCTGCGCAGCCAGGTTTTACTAACGACAACCCCCGGGACACAAGGTGGGCCCGTTACCAGTCCTCACTGGAGGAATATCATTCACAATCTCAGTGGAGATTAACTATCATTGCATCGCGTTATCAACCCTTACAGAAGGCATTTGATGACAATCATCCATTGAATTCGCGCATCATCATCTTCATGAGCTCTCGCGCATCACAGTTATCGCGCTAGATCAACATTGTTATAGCTTTAACAACACTTTAGTGTCTTAGACATTCAGTATTTATAACAATACTAAGAACGTCTTAAACGTTCATGAGAACATTCTTTTCATAGTTCATTTGTGTATTCGCTTGTTTTTTTAGATAATTGTATATATATTAAACATATTTTAAAAGTTGCATTAAACTTATGTAAATGCATTCTCCGTCATTGATTCTTTCCTGAGTTAGCCCAACCACTAAGGTCATCCTGTGACAGATTTTTTTCTGATACCATTTTAATGGTATTTTTCATCTCAAAACAATAATCAATAAACCACTTTGGGTCTGAGTTAAACAGGTTGGTTGGTGATCCATTGACCACCGCAAGTAGTTTTTTCTTAGCAGTATCGTGATCCATATCGCGGTGAAATCGGATATTTGTTCTTCTCTGTTTGAGACGCAACTTTGCAATACCACAAGAGTTAAGTCGGGTGGGCATTTTTCATATCAATATCGATCATGTTTTCTTTTGAAATCGTATGTCTAACTTTACGGCTCATACCTTGCAGCGACATTTTATCTGCAAAGTATCTTCAAAGATTATTTCTTTGGGAGTAGTGAATAAGACACTCGCCGTGTGTATTCATGTTTGCGAGGTAATGTTTTAGCAGTGTGATTTGGGATTCTTTGGGTTGGTTTTTACCATTAACAAACAAGCTTCCAAAATCGATTTCATCCGGGTTGTCCAAGAGTTGCTGTTGGTTGTTTTTATTATTTTTTTCTCTTAGGATCAAGTTTCTATTATTCTCAGAATCGTAGTTGTGTGATTTGTATAAAACCGGATCCAGTTCTGCGTTTTCGTATCCTCGCTTTGTTATATTAAATTTCTCTTTGGGTGTTGACTTTACCAAGTTACTCAAAGATGCGTTTAAGAATTGTAAACTGTCAATTTATTTAAATTGACCTATATTGAATGATGTAAATTTCTCTATATTTTGAGCTATACAAGTTATTTTTCCAAATGTTTTGTGAGCTTTTTTTATCAGAAGGTGCCTATTGTATCCTTTCAAATTATGTATCACGAATGGTATTGTTGTTTCAAATGGTTTGGGTTTTATTTTTAGCAACGCTTACATGTTGTGGTTATGTATTTACCAGTGAAAATGTCATGTATTCTATTTTTGTTATCTAGTGATTTTTTCTTTGATTTTAGAAAACAGATTCCACAGCAATCACATTGGGTTATATCAGCATAATCCTCCCAGTTTTTCTCTATCATTATCTGGGGGTGTGGATTTTCAAACTTTGAGTTCATTATGTTTTTTTCTTCTCTCATCTTTTTAAAAAACTCTTCGATTGAATTTTCACCATGTAAAACAACAGTAGGCAAAGTTACGATATTTTTATCCTTCTTTACACCGTCGGATCTTATCACTTGGTATGCAATACCACATGGTACATGTTCGTGTGTTATGGTAGTATTATCTTCTGCTGGTTTGTTGTATGGTTTTAAGATACTTTCAATATCCGCTGTGATGACGTAAGGTACTTCAAATTTATTTTGATAATTTTTAAAATGTACAATTGACCCAGGGTCAGGAAGTTTCACTGCCTGGCATGCGGTGTTTGTTCCTTTACAGTATTCATCGTGACTAAGTAGTAATGGGATTTTGTCATATCCTCATCTGTGAACAAACGAAGATTTGTTCTTTTCATATTATCCGGTCTGGATGATAGTTTGTATGGTATGATTGTTGTTTTATTTTGTTTTTTCCACTGACGATTAATCCAAAAACATTTATAGCAATGTTGTTATTTTTTTCTACTTTATCAGTCTGATCTACGCCTGCTAAAATGCATCGTCGAAACCCACGTTTGATTGATTACGTTATACTCCATTCATCACGGTGGAGAGTAACGGAACAAATCACACGGGGGTATCCGACGATGGCTAAAATGTTACTCCATACATTATTGGATCTTGATATTTATTGTAACTCGAAATTCTGTCTGAATTATTCTTTACTGGATACATTGCTGATTTTATTGCATGCATCAAACATAGTTCATCATTAATTTTCACGTTTATGCATACTCTTTTTTTTAATATTACATCTGGTAAAGGCATGTAGACTGATCCTTGGATTGAATAATATTCTGCAATATTTAAGTATAACATAAGACAATAGTCAACGGTTAACCCTGATTCTTTTTTTAAAAATGTTTCCAAATTTAATAAAAGTTGAGCTGCTGATTCGTCGTATACTTTACTCAGATCCGCCTTTTTGAAACTAGAGTTTATTGTACTAGTAAGAACCACTATTTGTTTTTTTGGTGGAACGCTTTCATTCTTAACCAGTCTCTATGTTATAGCTAGATCCCATTTAACTCCGTCTGTTGTTACGTTGAGTTCTCTTATTAATTATTTTATAACAACTGATTTACTCTCTGCGAGATTTACGTTTACGTTTATTCCGTGTATTTTTTTTTCATAAACTTTTATGTATCCACATTTGGGTTTTTTAGTCAGTGACATGGGTTTTTGCTCTGGGTGTGGTTTAATTGAAACACGTGGGGTTGGGATTGGTTTGGTTGGGTTGGTTAAAACGCATGGGGTTGGGATTGGTTTGGTTGGTTTGATTGGTTTGGTTAAAACGCGTGGGGTTGGGATTGGTTTGGTTGGTTTGGTTAAAACGCGTGGGGTTGGGATCGGTTTGGATTAATTTGGTTGGTTTGATTGGTTTGGTTAAAATGCGTGGGGTTGGAATTGGTTTGGTTGGTTTGGTTGGTTTGATTGAGATGCGAGGGGTTGGAATTAGTTTGGTTGGTTTGATTGAGATGCGAGGTGTTGGAACTGGTTTGGTTAAAACAGCAGAAAGTTGTTTTGCTGCTACCTTTCTCTTTTTCCTTTTCGTCTCCATCTTAAACCCTCACATGCAACAGACACTACTGGAGTCTCTTGTTGCACAAGTTGCTCTCTCGATTGATCAGCCGGTTGCTCAATTTGCTCGGTTGACTGACCTAGCTCATTTATGTTTTTTAACAGTACTTTGTCGCTTATTGCGCCATCTTGTATGATTTTATTAATTTCATTAATTTTCTTATACTCTCCTCCTTTTTTATTTCTTCACTCATTTTTATTATATATTCTAAAGATTGTTTTTTTTTCTTAATATAAAAAATAAATATCGTTTTATATAAAGCTATGGAAAACATATGTCAATTCCACAAAGTCGGTTTACATCGTCCATGTAAAAGCAAAACAACAAAAGATTCAAACTAATTGCAGTTTGCATAAATATTTATTAAAACAAAGTCAAGTATTGCCGTGCATAAAATGTGGGGAAGGTTCTTTTGCAAAGTATCAAATATGTTGTGGTTGTGGAGGTCATATTATTAGATTGAGACATAGATACTGGTTTTTGAAGTCTTACAACGCCGAGTGTATTAGATTGAGACGTATTGAGATTTAAACAAAAAAAAAACATAATCCAAACTATACTAGCCGGACTATATTTTTTATCCAAAATTCGTTAATAAAATATATACTAACAAAGATGAGTGTAGAAGCAAGATAATCATCTTGCACTTGTATGTTCTCATTTTCTCAATATAAAAACACAAATCCTTTAAAAAAAAACACACGCAAAACAATTATCCAAAATAAGCAATGAATTGAGATGATATCAAAAGGTACTGAAAATTTTTCAAAATAACAAATTTTGAACTTATAGTTTTCAGTACCATCAACAAGATTCACACACTTCAAAATACAAATTCACTTAAAACTAAAAAAGAACCCCAAAAAACACATCTATCCCAAAACAACCGAATATTCATTTTTTACGTCTAAATCAAATCACTGAAATAGAAGCGGCCACCAGCCCCATCCCAACGACCCCCCTCCCCCTCCCCCCCCCCCCCCCCCACCCCCGACCCCCGAAATTTTAAAATGTTATATTTTGGATTTTGATGCGTCGATCAAAAAAAGAACTCGATCATTTGAGATTTTGAGTTTATAAATATGTCCGCTGAGATTGAAATATTGTAACTACAAATTTCTGTAATGTTTTCGGACAGAACACGACCTGACGCATATTGCTATAGTCCCCATTTTGCCCTAAGAATCACGCGGAGAATAATAATTCACTGACGAATAAGGATTTAACGTTTTAGTTAGACGAACGAATTAATTTAATAGTATGGATTTCTTCACAGCCTTTCGTACAATAATACAAATTGACGTGATGCTTTCCACTGAGATAAGATAAGCATCATAACAGCGTGGACATATATCTCTATTCGGTCTCATTATTTAAGGTGAATAACCTCATTATATGCTAACAAGATACATCTCCAGGGACGAATAAATAATGCATGGATGAAACAAACAGCTGCATATAAAACAAGTATTATATAGTGTTTGCACACATTTCATATGAATGGCTTTAACAGTCAGGATGGTTGATGTAAGCGCATACTGATATGAGTTTATTTTCCGGATCCTTTAGATCGAATTATTGTTTAACGGCTCATCAATAAAACATTGTTTTAATATTGTCTCGAGTCGCCTTATCGAGAAGGAAAGGCTACGCAGAAATCCGGAAACCGTGCTCTAATCTTACTATCGAATAGATTCATATGGTTCTTTAACGTTCTTGAAGGATCAGGGCCCCGTTATGTGAAGTAATGTACATAATTACTAAGGGTATTGACATGAGCCTGATAGCTAAGGCAAATGTATTGCGTATTAATGGAAATGGACATGGTAAGAACGGTTACTGAACTCATATAAGATATATATATTTGATTCATTATTTTTTCTATCCCGTTTATTTTGAAGTTTCCTCATTCACCCAAACATATTTAATACAGAGGAAACTTTTCTTAACATATTTGCACATATTCCCCGCATGATTTATGCAAGACTAAGCTATTTATGATGTTTAAAAATGTGAGTTGTAGATCATTCATAACTAACCATGGGTGACGTTTATTTATATTTGCTAACATAATAAAAACACGTTTATAAACGAAGCTAATTATTTTCGCTTTCAGCATTAATCACATATCATGATTTAAAATCCTTTCCTTATCTTGTCTTATACTTTTTCAGTTGAAAGTAAATAAGCAAATAATCTAACTATTCTTAACTTGTTTTCAGCAATGTTGGTAATACACTAGTCAAAATTGCTAACCGATCACTTGTTATTTTCTTATTTATTTGTCTCAGAAAAATAAAATATATGTGAAATTGGAAATAAATGTATTGAAAAATGTTCTATAAGTAATCACATCAGTAAAGCAAAGTATTTTATGAATTTCAAAGAAGTTTATTTTATCGAAATTCATAGATACCAGTAATTTCAAAATTTACAAAAATCAATATCGCGTATGACAGCCGTTTGCGTGTACACCAGCTAAACAGCGTTGTCGCATAGAATTTATGTAGTTATGTAGAAAACGCTGAGGTATGTTATTCCAAACATTGACAATGTCCCTTGTGAGGTCAGCAATATTTTGTTGCCTTGGTAACTGTCGCACACGACGGTCGATTTCGTCCCACACATGTTCGATTGGATTTAAATCCGGACTACATGGCGGCCACTCCATTATTCGAATGTTGTTGCCCTGAAGTAGCTGACGGGTAGTTCTTGCAGTATGGCAAAGGTGCATGCCTTAGCATGAATGAGTCCAGATTTAGATCTTCAGAAGTCTGACGGCAGAGAGCGAATTGTATCGACGACATGGGGGAACGATATTCGGATAATTGCGTCAACGAAAGATCTCATGTTGGAGGAGGGTCAGTGATGTTTGGGAAACCATCACTGACCCTCCTCCAACATGAGATCTTTCGTTGACGCAATTATCCGAATATCGTTCCCCATGTCGTCGATAAATTCGCTCTCTGCCGTCAGACTTCTGAAGATTAAATCTGGACTCATCTGTAAAGGCGACATTTGCCCAGTCTGCTCTGGTGAACCTCAAATACCTTCTGGCCCACTGAAGCCGAATTCGCCGGTGTCTTCCAGTCAATACTAATCCCACAAAATGTCTTCTCGCTCTCAATCCCATGATCCGTAGTGGATTTCGTACTCTTTGATCACTCACGTTTCTATTATGGACGCCTATTAAACGTCTGGCAATATCTGTCGCTGTTATTCTTCTATTACGAAGTTGTGTTACAAGGATGTAGCGATCTTGACGCTGCGTTGTCACACGTCTTTTTGGCCTTCGGTAAAGGTCATCAACACTTCCGGTGCGATTGCACTTGAGCCAAAGGTCGTAAATTGTTGAAAAACGTCTGTTGACTGTTCTGGCTACCTATAAATATAAAACAACTCATTCTTGCGACTTTTTCAGAAATAATGAACATGGTTAGACAGAATCATGTACGAACGAACAAACAAAGTGACGGACGGACGGACGGACAGACAAGTAAACTTATGAATAAACTAACCTGTCAGAAGGATGAGGAATATTATAATACACAATACTGGACTTGAAAAAGAGAAAATAAAACGTTGAAAATCGATTAAATAAATTAATAAAAATGAACAAATTACGCAATGTCCTTTACCTGCCGAATCGAAGTACCAGCAATAATCATACCGACGGCCCGTCCACGCTCTTCCGTTGTCATCCGACGCATTTTTTATTTAATTTTTAGTAAGTTGTTGTTTGGGATTGAAACGATAAACAATTCCGAGAACACAAACACATGTTCAAATCTTACCTCGTGCAGCACGGGATAATAATGCGATTTCGCGCCAAAATAAGCCACGAGACCGGAAGTGCGGATTTTGAAGTTACAAAATGTATTGATCGTTTTGTTTGCTGCTCATATTTATTTGTATGAAATATCAACTCAAAATATACAATATTTGATATAATATTCCAAATAACAAAATGACCGGTTAGCAATTTTGACCAGTGTACACATTAGAACGAAAAGAGTGCCACAAACTGAAATCTGATGAATGTCTGCATTAATAACCTTTAATTCGATTTTTTTGGTATCTACAATCATACATACTTTGATACATTGAAACAAAGCTAAATATTTTCAATGGCTGGTTTATTTAAGATTAAGCAGCAATGCCTTTCCCCCTACTCTGTTAAATACGCCCCATATATAACAGAAAACAATGCACGTGGGTCACGATGGTAAATATCTATTACTGGAGAAAGAATTGAATATACGGGTCTAAACTCAAACTGATATATGTAAAACAGTCTGGTTAATGTGAAGAAAATAAGTATTAAAACAATTATATATATTTATCACATAACATGTGGTGTGAGAGTGTAATAACACCATTCAATATTTTCGATATTCCACTAGTGGTATAACATAACGTTAATGACGCCATGGACGTCACGTTAATGTACGTTTTCTGACGTACGTTGTAAGTTATGTAATACATAAAATCCAATATTCGTTCTCATTCATTATTGAGTTTATTAAACTCGTTACCAAAATGATATAATGCTCGGCAAGAGCCTCGCATTATATCAGTTTGCCAACTCGTTTAATAAATTCAATAATGAATGAGTAGTCATGTAAGATCCTCTATATATATCACTTTACCAACAACTCTTAGTAAAGAAGACGTTGTATAAATACAAGATATACTATCGTTGCCTGATTTTTAAAAATATATATACAACATATGCTTATCTCCAAATATCTGGGTAAAGTCCTTCCGTGAATTATCTGTGATAAATTTATGAAAATGATGTATCCCTTTATACGTACGTGTACTAGTCATTTTAAGGGTTATAAACTAATATATGTCAGAATATAGTTTTATTATTTTATTTTAAGGTTTGAAATGTTCATTGTACATAGAAATATGTATATTTCCCACTTATTGTGATGTTAGTCAACCTCCATTGCATAAATTGGCATTTACACTGGCATTCGTTTAGTGACGTGGCGCGGCCGTAAAAGGTCTCCCCGCTCTACAAATCAGTAATGATATTACTTACTGACCTTAGGGATCCTCGATCCCATACACTTTTAAAATAGAATACCACTGAAGCCGGTGTAACGAGGCGTGAAAGGTGTTGCATATTGTATTACTTCTCATGAACAGACTCGATTAAAAACCGTGTCTGCTATTTCCTTCCCTTGTTTGTTTTCGCTGACTCCGAATGATGGCTTTGCTTTATTTATGACAGATGATTATGTTCGTTGTATACTTCAGTTTGATTAGTTGGGTAGTATTCTGATGTTTTTCGACCGTGCACGAAAATTGTCAAGAGAGGCACCTGGGGTCTTCCTCCATCTGAAAATTCGCCATATGTCCTTAGCTGTTTGTGCGATTATAAAATCCAATTCGTATTTTGCTTGCTGATGTTTGTTTAGTTCGGGTGGAACGAAAACTTAACAAAATCAAATTAACAAAGAACTGTTATATACGTATTTTATAACTTAACATGTATGCAAACCGAAAGATGGGTCCAGTAACATAGTTTAAGTATTACACGATTTTGATACAATGTACATGTTGATTTATTTAACTATTTATTTAATAATTTGTAACCATGAACATAGTGAGTGTGTTAAATGTTAGTTTGTTTCCATGTTGATTTGTGTTACATGTCGATTTGTTACATACTGATTTGTTTATGTGTGTTGCTTCCAAGGGACCCCCTTTTCAGTATTTATTGACATTCACACTAGCGTTTGTTTAATGCTGTGTGGCCGCCGTAAAAAGTCGCCCCGACTACAAATCGTTGGTGTTATTACTTACTGTCATTTGGGATCATCAAACCCAGTCTTTGTGGCTTGAAAGTAGAATATCGCTTAATGTAGTGTTAGGAGGCGTGAGAGGTGTTGCACTTTACATTACTTCTCATGAACAGACTCAATAAAACCGAGTATGCTAATTCAACTCTTGTTTGTGATTGTTGCTCCCAGGGGATCCCCTTTTCAGTATTTATACTAAAACTTGAATGCCACTTTAAGATGTTCTACACATAAACAATAGATATAACTATCACACTCGATGTTATTGAATCTGTTTATGAGATGTAATTTAATTGCAACACCTCTCACGCTTAAGCGATATTCTACTTTAAAGCCACATATATTGGGATTGAAGATCCCAAAGCACAGGAAAGTAATACCATTGCTAATTGTATTACTGATTATTGAGTTTGTTCATGACAGGCAATGGAAGACAAACAAGTGCTTGTTTTTGAAAAAAGGAGATTTCATATCACTATCATGGTGACGTCATTTTCACCTGAATTTTGTTCGTGCTAGATGTTTGACACGGCGAGGTTATTCATCAAAATAATAATGTGTCGCCAACAGTCATATCAGCTAATGGCGTCTTTATTACAGAAACAAAACAATAAGAGCAGACAACTAAATATGGATCATAACGAGGTTATTATTTTAGTCATTAATGAGTCCAGGAATGCGGTGAATCGAAAAAGATTCAATGATCACAACAAAACGTGCGATTTCTTTGTTACAAAACTATTTGACAGTGTCGTTTGAATGATTTTTAATTGACTGTGTATTGTGAATGACAGATTTCCTGTTCGACCTATACACTCTCTTATATAATACGCTCGAAGTAAAGGTTGTCCTCATACTAGATAAAATTGCATACCTCATATACATGATAAAGACATAAATTATAGATAAAGTAGTTGAGACCTCTACACCATGTACAACTTACATGTACGGTCGAATTATATAGCACGACGGTCATAGAGATTACGGCTTCGAGTCTCACCGTCGTTAGTTTTTGTCGGAGTTTCCTTGGGAAAGAAAGTTTGCATAGCTTCATAATTAAGATTAGGACGTAAATAGGGTAGTCCCGGTTATCGAAGTATATCTGTCGTAATAAAATAACTGTAAAACAATTAATATTAAACGTAATAGTAGGAGACGGTTCTCGAAATCGTTTTTATCATGCAGATGTGCACTTTTCTGCCTAATAAAGGGGTGACCTATTAAATTTTGCTTTATTTGGCACTGACCAATAGAGCAAATCAATGCGGAATCCCTCGGCGTTTATTGTACGTAACGTTATATGACGTCATGCACGTAACGTTGCCTGACGTCATAAAACAAACAAGAAACAACAACATGGCCGCGTCCTCGATAAGCGTAACATTCTGAGAAATAGGTAATGTAGTAATTCATACAGGAAATGTGGATAATTTACATGATAAATAGAATATTATGTCAGTGCCTTTTACTATCAAGTTTTTCTTCGTTTTCTAAGGCTCGCCTTAAGCCGGTCGAGGGGCGTGAGAGGTGTTGCTTCTTTCATTACTTTTCATGAACAGACTCAATAAAATCGAGTATGCTGCTTTATTCTCTCAATTGTGTTTGTTGCTCCCAAAGGATCACCTTTATCAGTATTTATTAACATTCACACTAGCGTTCGTTTAGTGCAGTGTGGCGACTGTATAAAGTCTCCCCGTGCTACGAATCAGTAGTGTTATTTTTACTGGTCCTTTGGGACCACCGAGCCCAATATATGTGACTTTGAAATAGAATACTGCTTAAGCCGGTGCTAGGGGGCGTGAGAGGTGTTGCTTCTTTCATTAATTCTCATGAACAGACTCAATAAAACCGAGTCTGCTGCTTTATTCTCTTAATTGTGTTTGTTGCTCCCAAAGGATCACCTTTATCCGTATTTATTGATAGTAAAATGCACTGACATAATATTCTCTATGTATTGACCCTTTTTCTTTGTGTTGGCTCTCTAATAATCTAATATATTACATATTTGTCTGTGATATGTATAGGAAATACTGGGAACAGAAAAGCTATATCTTTTGCTCTACTGCGAAATATCTCACACTGTCTCCCACTGGAAGATATTTCGCTGTACGGAACATTGCTCGGCCTTTTCCGTCAGTGGCGGGAACGCCAAATGACGTTCTGATTGTTTTACAGACGTCTTTGTCAGATTCCGCCACTAGGAAATACCGATTACGGAAAGTAACGAAGAGTTCCGGTTTCACTTGTTTTGTTTGTATGACGTAACGTCGTCTTGGCGTTCTCGTGCAAACTGGTGTAAAAAGGCAAACTGGTGTAAATTTATTGACGATTAGAAAGAAATTTATCACAGACTATACAGAGGATATTTGTTGTTTTGGAGTGAATAACATATTTTAGCATATAACATTTGGTGTGGGAGTATTCAATATTTACGATATTCCACTAGTGGTATAAATAACGTTAATGACGTCATGGACGTCACGTTAGTGTATATTTTCTGACGTAACGTTATAAGTTATGTAATAAATAGAATCTAACATTCGTTCTCATTCATTATTGAATTTATTAAACTCGTTTGCAAAATGATATAATGCGAGACATTTGTCGCGCATTATATCATTTTACCAACTCGTTTTATAAATTCTATAATGAATGAGTGCTCATATAAGATCCTCTATTTATTTCATCGAAAAGTGTGAAAACTTTATATTTTCACGTATGCGAAGCATGAGTGATCTATTGAAGTTTGATCACTCGAGATAAAATAAAATCTGTTTATTTTATACCTACATTTACAGTCCAATCAGCGATTCTTATTTGTACCACGTGATTGTACAATACTTATTGTTGTTATTGGACGTTGTACCGTCCCAAATATTTATTTTTTTCATATTGGACGTTCCAAATCAAGATGGTGGATTTTTAAAAAATATCAGTAGAAATGTCAACGATAAAAACCGAATATCGACAGAAAGTTCCGAATGAGTTCCGATAATCCTACAAGTTAACCATGAATTAAAACAACAACAAACGTTAAAACAACAACAAAATGTTGAAACAAGAAGAGATTGAAAAAAATTGTATTTGTATTTGGTTAATTGTTTCATTTTCCTCTGTAAATTTAGGTATATAATAAAAAGATTATTTAACAGAGTATTGTGCAAAACGGGTTTTTGTTGTCCTCGTACATGTTGTGGTGAAAGTCATATTGGACGAGACGCCGAATGGTGAAAGTCATATTAGACGCCTTAGTCATGAAAACTAGTGAAAAACATATTTTAAATATTTTAAAAATGTCATGCTATTTGTGTACTTAGTCGCTCTTAGAGATCCGCATAAACAACTGTAGACCTTAAACTAGATTTGAAAAAAGTGTCGCGAAAACTTCTGTGAAAAATGTCATTCACACTTAGTGTTCGGGAAAACCTAAAATTGTAACTGTAATTACTGTTCATTATTCGATCCTTGTAATGCTGTCAGCTGATTCGCCCTAAGTTAAATAGCTTATTAGTATCTGGTGAAACCAAGAACATAATATGATATTGAAGGCAAGTATTTCGCCCAACATTAAATAAAGATATAAAAGTCGAACTGGCATTCGCAAACCTCAGTAAAGATGTTCAAGTAAAAGTAGATACATTTAAAAATAAAATTGCTTAGATTTGGCGGTAAAATAATGAAGTACATTACGTAGTCACGTCTTAATTCCATTAAGCGATGGGAAAGCTTATAATTCTGATATTAGCACGATTTTATAACGGATATTTCGAAATTAAAACACATTTAAAAACTTTATTTTATTGCAAAAATGCGATAACCTGTTTAGAATTACCTATTAAATGTTATAATTTTGCAATGTGCAAACTTTTTAAGCCGTATTAAGGGTTAATTTCATACCTCAGCCAACCCCGTTTTCGCTTCTTGGAGAAGGGGTTGGATGGGATATGAAAGTTAATACTTGTACCTCGTAATGAATTTCAGATTGTTATAATCTGTAATTTAAATATTTACTTACAGTATCCGCAGTCCTCAGTAAACATTTGAATATACTGATCATTCAATACTTGTTTCACCAGTTTACCATCAGGTTTCATGTTCATACTAAGAAAGACAAAACTATCGGACAGGGAAAGCAGCATACAAGGACGGCAGCCAACCACAAAACACAAAAACAAAAACGCAAACAGACAAACGAGAAGGCAAAAGTAATGAAAAATGCAAACGACATCACAAACACAAAAGGGTTGACAATAGGGTTACCGCCTTGGAACGGTCAGTGGCAACAAAGGCCACTGGGGGTTTAAACCGGTTCTAGGGTGCACCAAACTTCACACTTACCCTACTGTCATCCCATTAAAATCGGACAGTGTAAATAAAGAAATCCCCGCCATGATATAATCTCTAACCAACGAGGCAGCATCAATAGGCAATATAAGTAAAACACAAATATGCTCGTGTAAATATAATAGAAAAAAAACAATAGCCTAGAAAGCCACAATGAAGGTACTCAATGACTAAACTTTTTAACAAGTTTAACAAAGATAGTATGAAAGTGATCATGACCAAGAATCTTAAGAAGTTTATAAATCACGTCACCATAGAAGTCAGGTTGTGATAGTCCTTGTCGCAGAAGAGTCCTTAAATTACTTTTATATTTGGAAAGAAGGTCAGGGTTACGATAATAAAATTTTGCAAAGGTTTTACGAAGTTTATGGAAACGGTAACCCTGATTGAGTAGCTTTTTAGTTAAACAAATAAATTGATTTCTCTAATATTTCTGCAAAAAAAAGGAATTGTATAGGGTTATTTGTTTGGTGTTTAACCATTAAGAATGCATCGACAAAACACTATCAATATGCAAAAAAAATTATACAATATACGAGACATGATAATTTATCACTTTTACCACGCATATTCTTCTGCCAAAGAATAATCATTCTGACATTGATGAATATTGTAAGATGAATCCTTCCAGCATGTCCAGAAGAAGTTAAACAGGAAATGCAGCATTCAAAGAGCGCAGTCAACAAAAACACATTTTCAAAATAAACACAACTACGTGGGTAAATTCTCATCTGGAAGCTGATATATATATAAAGATCGAACAGGAAAAGTAGCATTAAAGGACGACAGTCAACCACAAATATACACATAGAAACAAATAACACCTTTAAAGATGAATAAATGGCCAAGTAAGACATCACAAACACAAAAGGGTTGATAATAGGTTACCGCCTTGGGACGGTCAGTGGCAAAAAAAGGCCGCTGGGGGTTTAAACCAGGTTCTAGGGTGCACCAGGAAATCCCCGCCATGAACTATTCTCTAACCAACAATGCACCATTAATAGGCAATATAAGTAAAACACAAAGATGCTCAAAGATGCTCGTGTATATATAAATACAAAAACAAATAGCCTAGAGAGCCACAAAGAAGGTACTCAATGACTTGGTAGAAGCGAGAGCAACAAGAGAACAAACCATTGAGGGCATGACAAGACAAGAGTGCAGACAAACATCAAACGTCATCGTCCTTTTGGGCTTTATGTAGACGTCACCACTGCGTGTCCGGTTATCGCACAATTAAAGAGGAAACTGTAAATGTGTTCACCATCAAGCATGCAGTGCGTAGCAAAATGATAGGGTCATAACCTCTTTTGATAAATGAGTATGAGAGTAGACCTTTGGAAAAGGCCGAACACGATGCAAACGAAATAGTGCAGTCTCCGTTGATTGAGACTGTTCATGAACGGTAGTGAAATATGTTTGCTACCGCTCACACCCCCTAGCCCCGGGTTGAGCAGAACTCAATATTCATAAACTCAATAGTATTCAATTTTAACCATCCCGAAGATGGCATGCATATGTCGGTGGACATTTTAAATATATTACACCCCCTTGTCCAGCGGCGTATGGTCCTAGTATCTAACAAAATTCTATGCCCCTAAGAGCGAAATAAACAGAATGGAATTTAGTTGGGAGCAGCGGTTATGAAGCCTGCGCTTCACACGTAAGCAGATAACATATCCTATGGGTGGTTAAACAATACCCAGAGCCTTTATTGGCCGGAGTAGCGGAACCACAGAACCGAAATTTAAGTAAGAAAACAAAAGCAATTGAATATGTATCACCGGTATATAAATATAAGTATCGGGCTCAGCGATCTCCAAAGATCGAATAAATAACAGTCCTGATTGCAAGCGCGGGGTGACGGTTTACTGCCGCCACACAGTATGTACGTTTATCTGACACTTTGATGCACACAAAACTAGAGGAATATTATCAATATGAGACCTAAGTACTGTGTACTGAAATAAAATTATAGTTTTTAGTTAAATGCACGTCAAGATATTTGATTATTATCCCGACGTCATACGTTTATGACGTTCTTGTGTTTTCGACGGTCTCCGGGGTCAATGTGACACATGTTGCAGGTGGGTGCATGTATGATTCTGCACGAGCATTAACGAAGTATGTCTAGGAGATACCTGTTTGTGCCCAGGATGCAAAGGAATCCAAGACGGTCTTTCTGCGAAACTCCTTTAAATAAAGGAATACGTATCTTTACGTCCCTGTGAATATATTACAACTGCTATGTTGAAGTAAGTTCGGTCATTTCGCTATGTAGTAAAATGCCCCGGTCAAAATTCTATATTATAGAATGACACCCCGTTCATACTTTGTTCTGTCGTGGAATGTCTCTTTCGAGAAAGCCAGTAATATTACAACCCCTCACACGTAGAAATATGACCCCTGTAAAATATTGACTCCGAGCAAATTTAATCTGTTTTACTAAAAAAACAAAAATATGTATGTATCATTAAGTTTTTATATGATTGGTTCAAGGAAAGAACTTTTCGAAGTTTGCTATATTCCTGGGTTAGACATGTCGGTACCGGAGGCATTCGTTTTGCATTATCTTGACCATTCACGCTAAACCGAGAATTTGTATCGAACACAGGACAAACTTAATGACTCCGGTACCGACATGCCTAACCCTGAGGTCTTCGTTACACACGTTTGCTGGGATTTTGGAATGAATTGACACAAATACACAAATACTCAACCCGTCAAGATAAGCATGGAGACCCCCATGCCACTCCTAAAAAAAATCGTTATTTACTTGTTATTATTTTATTAATTGTATTATCCCCAACGAAGGGGAATATAGTTTTGTTACCCATAACATACATGATGCGAATAAATTATTACGTGGTCCCGCCTTAATTCCATTAAGCGATCGGAAAGCTTATATTAGCAGGATTTTATAAAGGATATTTCCAAAATAAATTGAAAACATGTGACAAACTGTTTAAAATTACATACTCGTATTAAATGTTTTAATTTTACAATATACAAACTTTTTAAGCCGAAATAAAGGTTTTATTTCATACCCCAACCAACCACGTTTTCGCTTCTTGGAGAAGGGGTTGGATGGGGGTATGAAAGTTAATACTCGGACCACGTAATGTGTAGTCAAATATGTTGTTTGTTTTATTTTAGCACACTTAAACGCCGTAATATAACAATCTCCATTTAACATGTTTAAATAGACAAATTCTTTAAATTCTACATATTCACGGCTTTTGATATGGATAGGGTAGAGCTACGTTCTCGTTTTTGCAACTGTGTTAGAGAACTAAAAGAAGAGTTTCACCAGTTTTCACGTCAATAGTCAAAGTGATGTACGCAGTAGAACGGTATGTTGAGCTTGAGCGAATATAATTGATCGTATTGAACGCAAAAACTAAAGGTAACCGGAAATGTTATGAGAAACAATTCCATGCACACTTCCAACGTCAGCGTCCCCTGTTAAGATGTTACTGTCGCTTAACTATGGTATTCTGATATTTATACAGTCATATATATGATTTGCATTGTCATACTCCACGTATGAATGATATATTATTATATAATCATTATAGTATGTAAGATATTTTAATCTACCTTGAAAACAAAGCTTACGTATCACCGTCACTAATGTAAAGTCCACACTCTATTGTTCCATATCTGGCAAACAGACTGCATATACACACCTTCAGACATCAACTGTTAATGCAATTATATAAGTTTGAAAACTGCAATATTTGGCGGATTGCAGATTCTTAAACAATGTCGCCTGCATCCTACTGAGTAAACAAACTTGGAGAATATTTGAAGTTGGTGGATTTATAAAAGCGTTAGAAGCTATGACTGCAAAATCAATAAGCAGTTTTATTTATTCTCCTCATTACGGCACCACCTTATACTTATCGTTCATCATCTTATTAATGAACAGAAACTAAACCATTATACGAAATGCCGGACGAACAACAATTGATGACGTGACAAGAGAAGATATATCAGATTACGTTATTTTGATATCTGAACGCTCGATATTTAACAAATAAACGGCTAACAGCTATTGCAGTATCTAACATATCAATCTAATGCTTGTACGTATTAAGTGGTCCGAGAACTAACTTCCATAACCCCATCCAACCCTTTCTTCAAGAAGCGAAAAACGGGGTTGGCTCGGTATGAAATAAAACCTTAATTTCAGCTTAAAAGGTTTGCATATTCCAAAAGTTATGAAAAAGGTCAAGATCGTAGGCAAAATCTGTAGTGTGTTTTACGTGGTCTCGAACTTTTCTCCAAATTACTCGAAAAACTGGATGTATAAAAAAAAAGTTAGTGTGTATGTAATGGATAATAGTTCCAAAGGTGAAATGGAATGAAAATATGGAAAAATAATTTAGGAGAAAGTGGTTTAAAAAACGTTTAAAAAACAACAATGCACAACATTGAATGTAAGATAAGTCACGGGCTATGCATGCGTGCAATAGGCGTAACACGTAAGTGGGCGAAATTTTGACTATGGTAAACTGATAAATACAGTGATAAACTGTCTCTATATAGTACACAAATATAGATGTACACTCTTGTAATAAACTTTTGAGCATGCCACCAAAAAGTCTAAAGCAAAGCGAGTCCCGAAGGAAAACAAAGGGTAAAGAAGCCATCATGGAGGAAGATAGCTCTAGTAGTGGATCACCAAAAGTAAGTGATAGTGCGGAGAAACAACAGACTTTGGATAGACATGTAAAGCTTGCCACTAAGTATGGACAATTTGGAAGCAACATTACGTTCTTTCGATAGAAAGCTTAGGAAACTTGCTTCACAAGAATACATAGAATCGAAGTTCAAGCAGATGGTGATTGAACAATTTCTAAGCAAAAAGCTCACATCCTTACAAACTGAAATTAAGGAGTAGTTCAAGGAGGAGTAAGAGAAAGTTTATAAAGATATAGAATCTCTGAAAACAAATTTCAAAACACTAGAGAGTACAGTAACCGATCTCCAAAACACAGTCTCAGACATGGATGTAGATGTCGATCGCTTAAAAACTCAAAACAAAAAGCTCATGGATGAATATGCAGCCTTAAGCGAAAAAATAACGCATAGGGAGTTTGCTCTAAAGGTACAGGAAATATAAAAAAACGAATTAGAGCAGTACACCAGACGCAACAGCATCAGAATTTATGGTGTCGACGATAGGAATGCGAGGGAACCCCCAGAAGAACAGGTGGTGTCCCTGCTAAACAATAAACTAAATATGAATATCGGTACCAGAGACGTCGACAATGCCCACAGGCTTGGTACTTTCAGCAATTCGGGAAACAGACCGGTCATCTGCGAGTCAACACACTTGACGCGATAAAACTGAGGAAAAACCTAAAAGGCACAAGTATAGTAATCAGGGAGGACTTGACATTAAAGAATGCGAAACTCCTAGAAAAAGTAAGTAATCTGGATAGTGTCAAATCCGCATGGTCAGATCAAGGAAGAGTGATCGCCTTATTGAACAGTGGCAACAAGTTGGCAGTGGACCATAAAAGAGACCTTTCCAAGCTATTAGAGATCTAGGAACAATCCATACAGTGATTTTCATTGATCCGTACATATTGAACTTTTGAGGATGACAGTTAGGTTCAAACACTGTATTGAACTATACCATAGACCTACATACAGAGTGTTTATATTCATGTATATACATTATTTTAATAATAATAATCTGAATTTGATATATATTGATACGAACATATATTATGTTGTACAGATGGCAACATATTGTCACATATTCTCCCACTTTTTTGAACCCTAGTTATCGTTCTATATACAGTATAATGCAACTGATATGCCAGCTGCATTTTGTTTACAAGACCGACACATCTGGAAAATCCATGTACGCTAAAAATAACTAGCAAATCTGATTGGATAAATCATTGGATACCGCTTAAACATTGAAAAACGGAATTATGTAGAGTTGAATCTAGGTCATAGCCAAATAAATCCATAAACATCAGGATCCGTCTAGAAGCTTTTTTCCCGCATTTATTTATTAGGAACACGTGACTAGCTCCGTGTAAATGATTCAGATTATAATTGTATCAGGAAGAGTGACGATAGCGTTGTAAAATGTAAATATTAGGTACGTAGGTTTATTATTTACAGGAGAATGACGGCTATTATAAAATAGGGATGATGTTTAACATGTTTAAGTACATACATATCTATAAGATACACTTTAATATATATTCCGGTGTATAACCAATATTTTAGATAGACACGTGTAAATACGCCGACAAGAGAATTTAGACTTTAGTGTTCGGCAGTCGACCCGAACCATTTTAAGATCGAACGGTCATACATTTAACAGTCCATTTAAAACTGATCTTATACTTTTTTCGTAGATGGAATACGATGCTTTGTGGTTCATTTGGTTACTTTTCAGGAAACAAGTATTATACGTACATGGTCATTGAACAGTTGTCAGAGCAATCAGAGCATAGAACAACCAGGTATTCAAAATAAATGAAAAAAGAAAAACATACTTCTAACTGTCGGTTTTGTATTTACTATAGTGGTTTTCTATGTCTGGTGCATTTATTTATAGGAATTTTTTAAACAGTTTAGTAATAAAAGGTATCACCGTAAATATGTTGTTTGAAAATGAAAACACAATTGTAGGTGTATATATATATATTATATCTATGTATATATATATATATATAGGGATATACGGATGGATAGATAGATATGTGTGGGTTTTATGGTCACCGTATATTTATAGGTATGTAGGACTTCGATCCACATATTGTACAACAAGCGACAAGGGAGTGAGATATTGTCTCTAGCATAACATTGTAAGGTCCCCTCCCCACTGGTTTATTATTTATTATTTTGCCTTGGCAATATATGTTCTGCGTGAGCACGTTTGTGTGTTTGTTTAAATAGTATATTGTTTTCGTATTGTTTTTTATCATGATTTCAATATTTGCCATTTATCCAAAAATGTCTAGTAGTAAAACAATACTTTTTTGTTTCTTTGTTTGTTTTAGATTAAGGAGCTTTACAAATCTTGGTGTCCCATGTACTTGGTATTCAGTTAGATCAATAGCAAATATATCTTACATTCGGCTTATTGCATATCCTGGCATGTTAGCCTTCCTGCATAGACACTACCTTAAATGACGGATAACGTTTCCTTACTTTCAATGAATGTGCAGTCACTGGGTGACAAAAATAAGAGAACAATTTTCTCAATTTTTTGAAAGGAGGGAAAAAATATTCAATTTATTTCTTACAGGATACCCATTTCATAAAAAGTGAAGAAAATTATATTAGAGCACAGTGGGGATTTGAGTGTTTTTTAGCAGTCATACTGGTCAATCAAGAGGAGTAGCCATTCTTATAAATAATAACTTTAACTTTAAGGTTAAAAGTTCCAAAAGTGACATGGATGACATGGATGGTAATATGTTGATTTTAGATACAACTATATGTGATACAAATATTACTCTTATTAATATATACATGTACGCACCAACTAGGGATACTCCCATTTTTTTTAGTAAGTTAAGAGGAAAAATAAAAGATTATGATAACCCATGTATAATAACCGGTGACTTTAACTTGGTTCTAAATCCAGAGATGGATACTTTTAACTATGTTAATATAAATAACCCAAATGCACGTGATACTCTTTTAGAAGTTATTGTAGAAAATAATTTAATTGACTGCTGGAGAGAGCAAAATGTAGAAAAAAAATCAATATACATGGCTTCGTAGAAACCCAATAAAAAGGGCAAGACTAGATGTTTTTCTAATTGCTGATCGTTTATATACCGACTTAGATGATGCAAAAATACTCCCAGGTAACCGTACTGATCATTCTATGATTTATACACAATTTGAATTTGGAAAATTTATAAAAGGCAAGTCATATTGGAAATTTAATAACTCTTTATTAAGAGACACAAAATATGTTGAAGAAATAAAATTGATAATAGATGATGTTAAAAGACAATATACTGCAGACATCCAAGACACTAATGCGGCTATTAACGATATTCCAATACAAAATCTAAAATTTAACATTAATGATCAGTTATTTTTTGAAACGTTACTATTAGAAATTAGAAGTACGACGATAGCCTACTCTTCATATAAAAAGAAAATGAATATAAATAAGGAAGAATGTGTTTTAAAAGAAATAGATATACTTGAAAAAGAAAATAACATCAACTATACCTTTCTTGAGCAGAAAAAAAAAGAAATATTTGAACTCCGTAAAAAAAAAAAGGTTTTTTTGTGCGATCTAAAGCAAGATGGATAAATGAAGGAGAAAAGATTTCTAGTTATTTTTGCAATTTGGAAAATAGAAACTACGTCTCAATATTTATGAATTCTTTAATATCAACATCAGAAAATACCTTAAAAACACAGGAAGAAATTTTGATGGAAACAAAAAATCATTTTAAAACACTATGTGAAGCAAAAGAGACAATAGATATAGATTTAAATGTTTTACTTAGAGACTTCAACATACCAAAATTAAGTGAAAATATAAAACAATCTATAGAAGGTTCTCTTAGTTATACAGAAATGTTAAATACACTAAAAATAATGTCGAATAACAAGAGCCCAGGTAACTCTGGATTCACAGTTGAATTCTATAATTTTTTCTGGAACAATATAGGTAATTTTTAGTAAGGACAATTAATTATGCATATTTAAAAGGAGAACTTTCAGTAACACAAAAGCAAGGAGTTATCACCTGTATTCCAAAAGGTAATAAAGATAAATTATATTTGAAAAACTGGAGACCTATCTCCCTTCTTGAATGTCTCTTACAAAATAGCATCAGTATCCATAGCCTTTAGAATAAAAAATGTGTTGTGTACTATCATTCATGAGGATCAAACAGGTTTTTTACCAGGCAGATTTATGGGAACAAATATAAGATTACTGTATGACATACTCTGTTATGCTGAGAAATATAATATTCCAGGGCTACTACTCTTGATAGACTTCGCGACTGCTTTTGACACTGTTTCTTGGAATTTCATGACAAAAGTTTTACTTTTTTTTTTAATTTTCAATTATTAGTTGGATAAAAATGTTCTACCACAATATTGAGTCTTGTGTTATTGTTAATGGACATATGTCAGACTGGTTCTATTTACAGAGAGGCTGTCGTCAAGGAAATTCGTTGTCACCCTACCTGTTCATTCTTTGTGCCGAAGTACTATCTGTGTTGTTAAGAAACAACCCAAATATTAAAGGTATCAATATAGAGAACATTGAATTTTTAGTATCACAATATGCTGATGATACTAGTTTGACTCTAGATGGCTCCAAAGACTCACTTTTACACACAGTGATGACATTTGAATTCAATGCACAAATTTCCGGCCTTATGATAAATGCTGACAAGACTAAGGCTATCTGGTTTGGATCAAAAAAGGGAAGTGCCACACAGTTATGTCCAGTGAAGTGCCACACAGTTATGTCCAGTATACAATCTATATTGGGAAAAGGGTATTTATTACTGTAATAGGAGTACGGTTCTCAACAAATCTGATTTCAATGATAAATATAAACTATGATCTTAAAATAGAAGAAATAAAAAAACTACTTGCAAGGTGGACAAAAAGAATACTTACCCCTTTAGGGAAGATTGTGGTTCTAAAATGTCTAGCCCTTTCGAAACTCAATCATTTAATAACAGGAATTCCCAATACAACAACAGATAAAATTAAACTTATCCAAAATATGTTTTATAAATTTCTTTGGAACAATTCAAAAGATAAAATAAAAAGAACCATTATAATACAAGATCATAAATTTGGAGAACTAAGAATGAATGATATTGAACAATTTATTTCAGCTTTAATAATAAATTGGATCCGCAGAATATTCGAGATAGACAATAAATATACTCAACTAGTGAAAACAACATGTCCAATTTGCACAGTCTTACTTAACGTTGGAAGTGACTATATAAAACAAAACTTAAACAGAGTACACAATCCATTTTGGAAAGGAGTACTTTCCGGTTATAAATATTTTACTGAACAAGTAAAACCAGTTTCCTGACATCAATTTCATTCAGTTAATATATGGCACAATCCAGACATTAAGGTCGGAGGTTCAAGCATGTTCTACAGAAGATGGTATACAGGAGGTATTTTATTAATTAACGACCTTTTCAACACGAATGGAAACCTTTTTACCTACAGAGAATTCACGGATCGGTATGTTATTAGGTCTAATTTCTTAGAATATGAAGGTTTTATTACTGCTATAAGAAACTACTTGGCTAAATTAAATTTTGCTCATCTACCCAGCAATAGCCCAAATCCTTTACGCCCTCTTACCATATCACTAATTCAAAAGCACAGTAAAGGATGTAGACTCATTTATGATCTGTTAATTACAAGAGACATTTACCCCAAAAGTAAAATATTTAATATGTAATTTCAAACAGGTTACCGTATTTCTTTAGTAAACAATGTTTTAAACAACGTGTTTTATTGTCGAAATATCCGTTATAAAATCCTGCTAATATAAACGTTCCCACTGCTTAATGGAATTAAAACGGGACCACGTAATGAACGGTTAACTGAATGTCCAAATACATATCAGAAAAAGTATTTGATACAGAGCATTTGCATGAGCGTGTGATACCTAGAAACCATATTATACCTCTGGAAATACATTACAGGCGATTACAGGCTTTATTAAAACAACTTTCGTCGAAATTGGTTGTGTAATTATTCTTGTTCTTAGACGCTTTGGGCACAGTAAAGTCAATAACTTTGACATAGAACTATAAGAGCTAATGCTACTTCTCGGGCTGTAAATAATAATGCTAGCTTCATGCTAGAGTAAAAATGGCTTAAAAGAGATGCATCTGTTTTACTTTTACCAACCTTGTCGAGTTCATAAGCTTTATTGGGTGTGCTTGGCATCAAAATACACTAAGTAGCAGCTTTGCTGAACATTTACAACCTATACATTTGTTAATTAATATTCGTAATTATATCTCTAAATAACGGAAAATATGAAATAGAGTGATATCATATTGACTGTTAATTTAACTTTATCTAGAAATGTAGTAGTATGTGCTGACGTATGTTCATTATGTTATATAATACCAGTCATGTTTATACGTGTGAATTGAACTCATAAATAATGTATCAATTTTAAAATTGATAATGTATTTCGTTGACATGTCTACTACTTGTTTACGTTTTAAACATATAAACTATATGAAAAACGTTTAACTTATGATTCGCCTATCACCTCTGCGAGTTCAAATCCCACTGGGAGCTCGACTTGCAAGTGAGGAAGTGTCGATTCTTACGGATGACGGAAGGTTTACAGTACTGGTTCTTTCCATGAAAAGTTGGTGGTCTGCATCCTCCAAAAAATATCGACCGTCATATATAACCTAAAATGTGTTGAAAATGACGTAAAACACAATAATATAAAAACATATGATTCATAAAAAAATATTATCTTAGAAGAATGTTTTAGGATTTTAGTTATCAAAAGTAAGTATTTGGTGATTAAAATTGTCCGGAACATGTTTTGGTGATTTGAGTAGTCGATAGCTTGCCTTTGGTGTCTAAGTTGCCAGATGCGCTGTTTTAGTGACTTGATTTGTGAATGGTGCCCACGAGTTAATTAGCCAATCGGTGACCTGAACGCCATCAGTGGTATTGATACCCCTTCCCATTGAGTATTTATACCCCCTCCCCATTGAGTATTGATACCGCCTCCCCATTGAGTATTGATACCGCCTCCCCATTGAGTATTGATACTGGTACCCCACGCCACTGAGTATTGATACTCCCTTTACATTGAGTATTGATATCCCCTCCCGACTGAGTATTAATGGGACACATGACAATCTTGATTAGTTTAAAACTCATGGCGTCCTGTTAGTTTTCAATATAACTTGCATACTTGCAATCATTAATATTAATTATTCGATTAGTTCAGAGCAAATTGTTTTTACAGGTTACTAACTTTTGATAATATTTTAAAAAATTGGTAGAAATAGGAAGTAAACTGAAATCTCAAAAAAAAAATATATTGTATGCAAGCAGTTTTAAAGTCAAAATAAGGCAAGATTAATAAAATGAGGTGCTCGTTTTAATGCTTGAATAAAACTCAAGATTACGTTGTGTCCCGTTGTTACCCGCTCATCACTGAGTATTGATACCCTCTCGAATAAGTATTGATAAACCCTCCCGATTGAGCTTATACCCTCTCCAGATTGAGTATCGATACCCCATCCGCACTGAGTATTAATGCCTTCCTCATTGTGTATTGATACCCACTCCCGATACCTTCTCCATTGAGTACTGATACCCGTCCCTATTGAGTATTGATATCCCACATTATTGCGTTTTAATACCCTCCCCATTGAGTATTGATACCCCCACCACATTGGATATTTATACCCTCCTTTTTAAGTACTGATACCCCCTCCACATTGATGACCTATAAAATCTCTCCATCGAGTATTAATACCCCTTCAATACTCAACGGAGAGGTATTTTAGATACTCAATGTTAAAGTTCGTATCAATACTAAATGGGAAGGGGCATCAGTACTTAATGGGTAGGAGTTATCAAATCAATACTCAATATAGGTATCAATACTCAATTGGGAGATTTAATAGATTTTAGATGATGTGTAGGACGTATCGATACTCAATGAGGAGCGGTCTCACTACCACAGGTGACTAATTATCTTGTGTACATCTTAATATTACCTCGAACTATTTCTTCACACATGCCCGTCCGTGCTTCCGTATATAACCGTATGTATACATGTACAAAACACAAACATGCACACATGTAGATGCACATATGGCCGATATTTCTTACTTTTAAGCTGACTTATTTAGCGATTATCTTATTAAGTTAATACGATAATTGCTGGATATGTAAAGCTAATAGCTTTTGGCCACTAGTCTGCGTAGCAATAATCCTAAATGCTGAATTTAAAAGTAACGGTATTATATATCAACGGATTTCGCCTTGAAACTTTGTTTCTGATGCTACCCTTCTATTAAAGTGGGTGTGCTCTTCGCTGCAGAGTACAGACATGCGTACACCTAAACAATAGTAATTTTAAAAAATAATAAAACATATCATGAATATGTAGCTATTTATGTAGAAATCTTTGTTGCAATGTCTTCTTATCTTACGAAAACATGACTGTTTGTTTTGGAAAAACGTAAACATTGGGCCATTGTTTACAAGGTAAGCAAAAATTTAAATATGTTATCATTGGATACCATTGAATCTAAGATTCCTATGCCAATAAACATATATTTTGAATATATTTTAATAACCTAAATATGATCCATGTCTATGTGTATGCATACATATGTCACAGGGCGGAAAAATAAACAATTAAAACCTTTGCGTCTTTATTTATCTATTTATTTTCCCTTTTAAGTAACATAACATAGCTGACCTGTTATAAGGTATCCTATAGCAATGTTATACTCTCATATCTTTACTAATATAAGTATGCACGTGCACGCGATAAAGCTATGCTTCAGCGCATTTGCCGTTTAGACTTTGACAAGTAAAGTTATATACTTTACATGGATTGATAAATCTATTGTTTAACAAAATACATATATTATTAATATATTTACAGGTATGTTACATATTTATTATTGTTCATGGTTTTATGAGAACATGTAATTACTATTTTGTAATATTGGTTGTTAAGAGACTACAAGATACGTACTCCAATTCAGTAATGTGTACGTGTGTGTTTGATGTTTCAATGTTTACCTTTGAACATAAATCATCGTTGTCATTGTAATATATACAGTATCTTTATTGAGAATGTAATGTGTAACTTCCTATTAAATGACAATCGCCTGTGATGTGTATGACACCTTGTTTATGAGATCCCATGTATGGGGATAATGCAGACATGATAGCATCGTAAATAAACTCCGCTATACAAACGGTCTGGGACACATATGCGTTACCAAGAACAGCAGAGTCCCTTCGAAATAGCCAAGACTGTGAAGGTCGTGTGACAGGCATTTATATTCACCGATTTGGGCGTTACTTCGAATCGACGTTTTAAAATCACCCTTTTCGATAACTTAGTACAGACTATCGGAAAGGTTTATTTTCAGATCACAATTTAAGTTTATCATTTTATTCTGATACATTTATATGCATCTGATAATAGGTGTACTATGTTAGCAAAACAATAATAAACCGATATCGGTACTCATCTGGGTACTCATACTCACAAAGGCTGCGTACTCAAATAGCATCATTAGCTGTTTCAATGTGTTTGATTTGACGAAATAAACTGTTTAATCTGTACGTATCAAAATAGAAACAAAATACATTACTCGTTACATCTGAGGGTCATTCTACTACTATTCCACTGAAATAAATTGACCCCCTTCAGGCGTCAATATATTACGTATGGAGTCAACATTTTACAGAGGGGGTCATTTTACTACATAGCATTATTTTATGGGGATTTCTTTCTTTACACCGGTCCTACAGGTCATGTGTTTAAAACAGATTTATTTCTGTACCTTCCAGTAAAATATCTTTTTGGTTTGCTTGTTGGTTTCTATGGTGACGTGATTTACAAACTTTTTAAGATCCTGTGTTATGATCACTAACATAGAATATTTATTAAACTTAGAAATGTTATCACAAAAGGTCATGACATTTTCATTTTGCAACTCACTGCATGTTTTTTGGTTGTCCAATTTTCAGTTCGTTACTATGCTTTCCCACTCCTCAACCACCACCCACCCCCACCCCCACCCCTGACAGTTTGATATTCAGACAGAGTGTAGACCCTGTGACGACGTCTACCTAAATCCTGAAGGGGATGGTAACGTTTAATGTTTGTCTTCAGTCACGTCGTGTCCTTAATGGTATGTTATCTGGTTGCTCTGGCTTCTCCCACGTCAATGAGTCTAGGCTTTTATTTTATATTTATATATATATGATCATCTTTGTGTTATATTGCTGTTACTTATTAATTCTGCCTTGTATGTTAGAGAATATAAAGCCTGGAGAGGATTTCTTTATTTACACTTTCCTGTTTTGTTGGAATGATAATAGTGTACGATTGAGATTTGGTGAAACCTGGAATAGCCTGGGAAAAGGTATTGGTAGTAAGGTGCGCAAATACTTCTGACTTCTTTCTTTCTAGAAAATTAAGAATACTTTACTTTCGCTGATTCTGAACTCTTTGTAATGCATTACATATTGCTCCGCTCGGACGTTTTCAAATCAATGACGTGACTTCGGTGTTTCCGATTTCTTTAAAACTCGGGGCGTCGGTTTAGTTTTCCAGATCTATATAAAAGAGTATGAGAGTGGACCTTTGAAAACGACCGAACACGACACATACGAAATATTGCAGTCTCGGTTTGGAACTCGGGTTGAGCAGAACTCAGTATTCATAAAACCAATAGTACATAATGTTAACCATCCCGAAGACGGCATGCATATGGCTGTGGACATAGAGATCTTTTCTTCCCCCATGTCCAGCGGCGTATGGTCCCAAAATACTATGCCCCGAAGAGCGAAACTTGAGTACAGGTATTTGTAAATCTATATTAATATTTATTTAAATATTTCAAATCAAATTTTGTTGAATTGTTGTTTATATTGACCAATAATGTATTTTAACTTGCAGAAGAATCACAAAGAAAAAACTAAAACTCCAAGTTGTATTCAATCATCAGTTTGTTTTATTATATGAAAAGAGGTTTAGAGTCAATTTCATGCTTGAATAATAAGTAGGGATGCTAAGTGTGAAGCTTGATAAATACTTCAAGGGTGTCCTTTGTCGCTGTGAAAAGAACCCCACTTGATTATTATATTCTATATTACTTCCTACCTAAATCATCAAAGGACGGTAGAGTTTGATGTTTGTCTTTAATCTTGCCTTGTCGAACTCTTAATGGTTTGTTATCGTTCCAAGTCGGTAAACCTGTCTTCACCACCCTTTCTGTTGTTTTTTGTCTTCTTCATTGTATTTTCAAGTCCTTGTTTGCAGTACAGTGCGGACGTACGATGCCATTGCGTTCGGACGCTGTGGTTTCTATAGGACCCTATATCTCATTTTTGTTATCTTGTTGCTCTGTCTTCTACCAGGTTATTGAGTACTTGCGTTGTGGCTTTCTATAAAAGTAATAATTGTATATGCATATATACATGATTATCTATGTGTCATACGTGTTTTGCCTATTAATGTTGTCTTATTTGTTTTAAAATATAGTCTTGTGGTGATTTCTTTATTTAAACTATCCTGCTATATTAGGATAACAATAAGATCAGAGTGAAGTTTGATGCACACTTAAACCTGGTTTAAACCCCAGCGGTGTTTTTTATCAAAAGGGTCCAACGGGGTAGCCCTATTGTTAACCCGTTTGTGATTGTGATATTACCCACCTTGCTTATTTTTATCATTTTGATTGTTTTTTGTTTTAATTCGTGTTTCTTGGTGCTCTGTGAAAAGCTACATTTGCTGTGCAACTTGTTAAAAATAAGAGTATGACAATGGACCTTTAGAAACGGCCGAGCACGACACATACGAAATATTGCAGTCTCGGTTTGATTGAGACTGTTCATGAGTGGTAGTG
The DNA here is from genome assembly GCA_037043455.1 of Cyrtodaria siliqua. NCBI lineage: Eukaryota > Metazoa > Mollusca > Bivalvia > Adapedonta > Hiatellidae > Cyrtodaria > Cyrtodaria siliqua. Next base: position 106,266 of record JAWPHD010003045.1, on the reverse strand, counting down.
AAATATGCTAGCTACCGCTCACGCCCTCTAGCCCCGGGTTGAGCAGAACTCAATATTCATAAATTAAGCCTAATTTCAAACGTTTTTTAACATTGTCGCCTTTAAATAGATTTATATTTCTAGCCAATTATTTGCGTGCTCAAATGAGCAAATTAAAGTTAAATGAAGACCTATATGTCGGTTTCAGACAGTAATTTGAAACTATTGTTTTCATATTAACATTCCAAAAGAAACTGGATAACTGGTTAAAAAGAGAAACAATTTGCCAGATTTCAAACTTTTCCAGACAGAAATTGCAAAAGTAGATATAAAAGTCGAACAGGACATGTATCAAACAAGGACCATAGTCAACCAAAAATACGCACAGAAACAAAAAATAATTACAAAGATGAATAAAGTGTGATTTGCGTAACAGAAATATAAAGTTCAACTTATGTAGTAACATGCTTATACTTCGTATGTACATATATACATGCAAAATGAATGAAAAACAAACTGACATCGTATCTTCTTGAAAACGGCAATATGTTCTACACAATTCTAGAAAACAAACAAAACGCTCAAGTACAAATGATACTGTTTCAGATTTACCCTATACAGTCATCAGTGTTATTACCATACCTACTGTTATAAAACCTCTGTTAGTGAGTAGACATTGCTCTACTCGCTAACAGAGGTTTTATAACAGTAGGTGTGGTAATAACACTGATGACTGTATAGGGTAAATCTGAAACAGTATCATTTGTCAACCTGAGGAAAAAAATGTCAACCGAGGCGAAGACGAGATTGACATTATTTTTCCGAAGGTTGTCAATATCCACTGTCACCCTCACTGGGATGCAATATTTATTCTATTATACCGAGCAAATGTTTTGATTAAAATTTAAATATATGAGGGGAAAAACATCGAATAGGTCAATTCCCCCTTAAAGTAACAAATCTGCTCGCCACATATTTTTTGTTGTCGTTTGGTAAACCAAGCGTCTTACGATTGACATAACTTTAACTGTATTTTAATAAGCGTCCACCGTGTCGTTCTTGGTAAAACCCAAAACCTATTTGTAAACTGCCCGTGACGTCAAACTCGTGTAACAGTAATATTTGTTGACCGGTTAACAGTAAAAATTGCTTCGAGCTAAGGGTATGGGCAATTTATAGAGGAGTGTAAACGTGAGGTATAATAAACTGAACTATTCAATATTTCACTGGTCATAACTATAGTATGAGTGGTATAATATAACGTTCCACTGGTCCTTGTACACGCTTTTATTAATACACCTTGACTAAATAAATACCACATGATAGATGAAGGTCCTAAAGTGCTCAAAAGGCATATTTTATCACTTATAAATATCAAGAGCCATCAATTCAATTCAATTTATTTCATATGTACATAAATACAATGTAAGATAATCAGTTTTAAGCACAATGTCGCTGTTTTTCTTTTTTCTGTGTGAGTTTGTGGTTGACTGTCATCCTTGAATGATACTTTCCCTGTTCGATTTTATGTCTAATTTTGAATGTCCTAAAGTATTGGAATTCAAAACGTAATGATAATAACACTGACGTAGAGAACATATCATTTGAAGTATATAAATATGACGGTTGAACGACCACGGAAGACGCTCAAAGTCCAGTTACATAAGCTCGTCTGGCCAATGACATACACTGCTGTAGTTATTTTGACTACATTCGAGTTATGTATGCACAGTTTAAACAACATATTCGTCTCCATGTGTAACAGCTACACACAGACGGAGTATTGAATTGCATAGACAGACGACGTAGACCTAGTTGAAGCGCAGTATCATGTAAATATGTTGTTTTGTTCTAAAAGAAAAACACACACCGGTTAAGCATTTGTTTCAGGTCTATAAATGACGACAATGTGTCATGATAAAATATGCATTCAAATATAAAACAGAACTATGTGCAAAGTTACGTTCCATATTCCTTTTGTAAACAGAACGTTTCAAATGACGATAACCCTTTTGAAAGCGGGATATTTTCATTTGAGCATGCAACATTACCAAACATGGTACAAACGACATTAAAATACTGTGTAGTTCCATCCAGAAGGGTTCATGCATGTGTAAACTGTTTGAAAAATGACGTCACGTTTTATTTGTCATCCAATAAAATAACCTTACATACAGGTACGCTCATATTCATTACGTGGTCCGAATATTACCTTTCATACCCCATCTAACCCCTTCTACGGGGTTGGCTGGGGTATGAAATAAAACCAAAAGTTTGCATATTGTAAAATTAAAACATTTAATAGGTAATTTTAAACAGGTTATCGCATGTTTTCAGTAAAAAATGTTTTTCGACGTGTTTTATTGGCGAAATATCCGTTATAAAAGTCCTGCTAATATAAGCTTTTCCATCGCTTTCCCATCGCTTAATGGAATTAAGGCGGGACCACGTAATGATTTAATCATAGCAGTTTTAAATGCAGTGGTGTGGCGGTCAAATTATTTCATCATAACAGTTTTAAATGCAGTAGTGTGGTGATTAAAGCAAGTCAGATCGGGATTACTTGTGTTTCTGCAGTGTGTACTACGTTATTCGTGTTAGATAATGTAGCATCAAGGTTTTCCTTTTCGAAAATAGTGAAAGAGGTCCAGGCCCGTCAGTAGGGACAAAACTCGAGATTTTTCGAGATGTTTAGGGAACAGAAATTCAGGACTTGGGTGTGCAAATATGCCTTTGGAGCATTTTAGGTGAATAATGTACATTTTATATAAAATTTCTTTAATAAATGTATCCAAAACATAACGTTATTGAGAAAAAACGAGTATGGAAATGGATTAGGGGCATTTAAACAGAACTAATAGCATTCATTTTCATAGGCTAACAACATATAGAAAAGAACTTAAAGTTTAATGGCATGAAGTGTCAACATGTTATACAGATCTATAGTAAGGTCATTGATTTAGGATAATTACGTTTACATATAAACAAGAACCATTCATTTATATTCAGTAGTGGCATCATTCCAAATAGAACTATACGGAATTCATTGACCCCTGATGAATTGATGACAGTAACTGATCTTGGGTTCAAGCATTCAAGGAGACATTGAATTTACATCAACATCAACATTTAAACTAGAAACTATTGACAACATTACAATGGTTTTACTCGTATTTCGAGTTACATCAACACATCTGTAGAGTATAAAATATCGGCATTTATCTCATAGTTGGCACTAAATATGTTGTTTTTGAAAATACGATACGACACATAACCTGAGCCGAAGGCTCATAGGTGATCTATTGTGATCAATCTTCGTCCGTCGTCCGTCGTCGTCCGTCGTTCGTCGTCGTTAACTTTTACCTCGTTAAGACGATTTGGCCTTCAATTTTCATCCGATCTTTACCAAACTTTAACAGATTATTAATATCAATAAAAGCTCGGACAAGTTCGAAAACCAGTCAGATCGGACCAGTAACAGCAGAGTAATGGCCCTTGATATAGTTAAAAATGCTATATTTTGCCTCATTACGACGATAGGGCCTTTATTTTTTTATTGATTTTTTTTCTTTTTTTTTCATTCTTTTTTTAAAATGTTTAATTTTTATTTTTTTTTATTATTTTTTTTTTTTTTTTTTTATTTTTAACGAAATTTGACGAAACGTAGCAGGAAGCATTGGTATGATTTCTAGTTGTGCCTGTTGCGTTTTTTTTCCGGTTTGTTGATTTTTGATGGAGTTACGGCCCCTTGACATTTTTACTTTAGATTTCTTGTCGACGCTACTCCTCCTAACCGCCTTGTTGGATTTCGACGAAACTTGGCAGGAAGCATCGGTAAGATGTCCAGTTGTAAATATCACTCTTTTGTTTCAGTTCACTGATTTTTGACGGAGTTATGGCCCTTTGACATTTTTTACTTTAAATTTCTTGTCGGCGCTACTTCTCCTAAACGGCTTGTTGGATTTCTATGAAGCTTGGCAGGAAGCCTCAGTATGATGTCTAGTTGTGCAAATCGTAGTATATCAATGAAATCTTGGGCAGGTTCGAAAACCAGCTAGGTCTTGTTTTTAACGACGGAGTTATGGCCCTTGATTTTTTGAAAAATGCTATATTGTATTTTTCTTTGTTAAATCCGTAGCAACTTCATTTTTTATGTGATCTTAACCAAATCTGTTTAGAAAGTTAATATAAAAAACCCACGCATTTTGATGAAATCTCATAAAAGAAAATGGAACAAATTAAACAATACCCATGCCAGACTAGACACAGCAAACTTATGGCATGATTACGAGGTCAGCGATCTAGGGCCATCCTGACCCTCTTGTTTGATTACTACTTCATTTCTTCATCTTTCATCAGTTTGTGCGCACAATATGACCTATTTATGTGTCGACGTGCCGTAAAACACTATTCATTCATTCATTCTACCAGGTTTGTTCAAATGGTGACCCTGGGGTCAAATCTGGCCCAGTCCCGGGCGTCACAGTTTTACATGGAAATTTTATAGTAAAATATTTAAAAAATCATCTTCTCTGAAACTACTAGAGCCAGAGGTTTAATATTTTGCATTTACTATGAGCTTATGGTCCTTTACCAAGTTTATTCAAATGGTGACCCTGGGGTCACATTTGGCCCTGCCCCAGGGGTCACATGTTTTACATAGACGTATAGGGAAACACTTAAAAAATCTCTTCTCTGAAACCACAAGGTACACACCTCTCATGTATTACATGTAGCCCCAGGATTTACAAGGGGTTACACTCTAGCACCTTACTTTTGTATTTGGTCTTTACCAAACTTTGTCAGTGTCTTTATATCAATGTTGTTAACACAACAGAGGTCACATATTTTTTAACAATCTTAACCAAACTTGCACAGATTGTATATGACCAAAAGATTTCTAAGAAGTTTGATAATGGGCCAGTACTCAGGTGATCTATTTAGGGCCATCTTGGCCCTCTTGTTTTATAAGTATTTAAAATTTACAAATTAGGATAGACAAAATTAATCATAATATTAATTGCTTTTGGGTATTGCGTTTAATACTAGTTTTTGATATGACATATACAAATGCGTAATATCGCCTTTTGGAATCATTGACTTGAATGAAAGAATGTACGGTAAACGAAATATAACAAGATCGGACAGGGAAAGTAGCCTTATTATTATGTGAACTGTGTAACTCTTAAGATATGAGAGCCATAATGTTGTATAACATATACAGACATAATATAGCCCTTTCATTTGAAGCCCTTGATAAAACAGTAGATTATGTGAATTTATATCCCCCACCGAAGCATGTTAGTTGTTTTCTGGGCAGACGTATAGACAGAATATAAAGACAGAAGAACAAAAAGCTCTCTGTGTGTGTGTGTGTGTGTGTGTGTGTGTGTGTGTGCGGTGGGGGAGGGGGAGGGGGTTTTAAGATAAGGGAACAATTATAAATAGTCACTGATGAGGAACAAAGCATAGTAGATGAACATTTTTATTAAAAATATATTTTGGAAGGATGGGGGTGTGGAGGAAGTGGATTTGAGGCACTCTGGTGAGGGCAGGGGTTATCGTCCTAATGAGGGGAGTATTTGTGCTTATTTATTTCAAAATCCCTCCAAGCATGTGAGCGTTATGGAGCGGACACAAAATGGACCTTATTATAATAATATAATAAGTTCATGACATGTATGACCTTCACATTGAAGATACACACCCCAGTTTTGGGTTCTGCACGTCGTATCGATGAGGTCCATATTTGCGACAATTTATTTCAAAATCCCTCCTGGATTGGACACCAAATGGATCTAATTGTATGCTTATACAATGTAAGTAGAATATAACCTTTATGACATTGATCGTGAAGATATATAGACCCGGTTGTTGTGTTCTGCAAGTTGTCTTGATGAGGTGAGTATTTGTGACAATTTATTTGAAAGACTGTTCATGTATGTGACAATTATGGCGCGGAAACAAAATGGACCTTATTATATTCATATAAGAAGTATATGACCTTGACCTTGAAGATACAGACCCGGGTGTTGGATGTGAAAGTTTGTCAATGGATGTGAGAGTTATGGAGCGGACACGAAATGGACCTTACTATAAGTATTAGTGATATCACTCATTTAGATAGAGAGGTGCTATCATGCTATCGTATTTATCGTGCAAAATGATATCGCAGCATTCATTAAAAAAAACTAGGCTTTTGGGCGTCAGGAAACCTACTCACCTCTGACCCTCATCCCTAGTCAGATTAATTTATGGCTTACCATGGATTCCTTCCAACCATTTTTTCTTGTGACGTTAAATATAGGAATTACAATTTTTTCCCCCGAGCATATTGTTAAAACAATGTGCTATAATACATAAACGAACACATTGTTTTACTACTCGATTGTCTGATCCATATGTATCTCATCTGAAAACGCGTGTTTTCTCCATGTGAACCTTTAAATTCCTGATTCGAAAAACACTTCAATTCTGCTCTGTGTAATTACTCATTACGTTTTTTTGATCTATTCTGCTAATTATGTTAATTCTATTGTTAATGACCTCTGCCACCCGTGGCCAAGAATATGAGCAAATAAATTTGCCATGCAATTTGCTTGCTAAACTTATTTTTATCAGTATATTTTACCATGTTTACCGTGATATTTAATGCATAACGTTTCTGTGATTTTTTTCTTACTTTCCATATTCAAAACATTCACACTAGTGTTTGTTCAGTGCTGTGTGACGGCCGTAAAAGGTCACCCCGACTACGAATCAGTAGTGTTATTATTTACTGGTCCTTTGGGATCATCAATCCCATTATGTGTTGGTTTGAAGTCGAATATCGCTTAAGCCGGTGCTAGGAGGTGTGAGAGGTGTTCCATCTTATAATTACCTCTCATGAACAGACTCAAAAAGACTGAGTCTGCTACTTTTCTCTCTTGTTTGTGTTTGTTGTTTCTAAGGGATCACCTTTTCAGTATTTATTGATACAGTTAATTTAGACACACTATTTCATTTGTGAGCTTATCACAACCTGACTTCTATGGTGATGTGAATTACAAACTTCGTAAGATCCTTGGTCATGATCACTTTCATACTATTCTTGTTAAACTTGTTAAAATGTTTATCAAAAGATGTTATGACCTAAACATTTTGCAACGTACTGCATGCTTGTTGGTGGACCCATTTACAGATCGCAACTATGCTTTCCTCTTTAATTGTGCGATGTCCGAATAGGCTGTGGACCTATGATGTCATCTATTTCAATCCCAAAAGGACGTTTGATGTTTACAGCAATATTGTCTTGTCCTGCCCCAATGGTTTATTCTCTTGTTTGCTCTGACTTCTGCCAAGTGATGGAGTATCTTCTTTGTGGCTATCTAGGCTATTGTTATTTGTATTTATATATACACGAACATTTTTGTGTTTTACTTATACTGCCTATTAATACTTGTTTGTTAAAGAATAATTCATGGCGGGAATTTCTTTATTAACACTGTCCCGTTGTATTGGGATAAAGTAGTGTAAGTGTAAGGTTTGATGCACCCTAGAACATGGTTTAAACCCACAGCGGCCTTTTTTAACACTGACCGTTCCAAGGCAGTAGCCCTATTGTCAACCCTTTTTGTGTTTGTGACGTCATATGCCTTTATTCTTTATTAACCTTGCCTTTAGGGTTTGTCTTTTTGCGTGTTTTGGGTTTACTGCGTTCTGTGAAAGCTGCATTTGATATCCTATCAACTTTAGTGATAAATAAAGCTAGTGGGCCAGATGAAATGTCACCGAGTCTTGAAAGAAACTTCAAAAACAAAATGTCGTCCCCTGTGTATTCTTTTTAATCGTTCAGTTCAGGAAAACATATTTCCACAATGCTGGAAATTGGCTAATATTATGCCACTTTTTAAATCAGGTGATAAAGATTCACCATCAAACTATAGACCAATATCGTTAATTAGTTGCGTTGGAAAAGTTATGGAACGCGTGATATTCAAACATATTTTTAATTTTTTGCCTACCAATAATTTAAATTTAAAAACCAGTCTGGTTTCTTACCTGGTCACTCTACAGTTTAACAACTCATTGATATGTATAATCAAATATGCAAAGCGGTTATTGAAAACACATTTACATGAATGGTATTTTTTTATATTTCCAAAGCATTCGATCGTTTCTGGCACGCGGCTTTAATTTTTAAACTTCAGCAACATGACAACACACTCCAAATACCGGCGTACCCCACGGCTCTGTTCTAGATCCATTATGTTTTTAATTTATATAAAAGACATAGCTGATACACTGCTTAGTACGACAAAGCTATTTGCTGATGACAGTTCTATTGCGGTATCTACATCCGACATAGATTATATGGAAACTACAATTAATGAGGACTTGTGTAGAATATCGAATTGGTCAAAGCAGTGGCTAGTATAATTTAATCCATCTAAAACTGTAGTCATCTTCCTTTCACTTACAAACAGAAACCGGCCGGCTTTGATAGTTGAAAATACTCAACTTAACTTTCTTGACCATCATAAACATCTAGGAGTAACCCTTAGTCATGATGGGTCCTGGCATCAACATGTTTCAAATATTGTAATATCTGTAGTTACTGGCCTGACTTGTTCTGTCTCTATACAAAAATTGTTAACTGAAATTGGATGGGTCTCTCTGTCCGATAGAAGACACATCCAAATGTTGACGTCGACCGTTAAGTTTAAAAATGGAGATTTACCGAGTTACTTGAATGAAATATTCCCTGCAACTATGTCGGAATCGAATCCTTACAACTTGGGAAACAGTTCCAACTTCGTTACTTTATCTAGAAAAACAAACCTGTTTTCGAGATCAGTCTTACCGCCATCTCTAAAACTTTGGAACGAACTTGATATTAATATTCGCGAGGCACCATCCCTTTCGAGTTTTAAAACTAGACTTAAAATTGTTTTAAACCATCGATAGTACCCCAATACTACATATTGGGTGATAGATACCTTTCAGTTCTACATGCGCGTTTGCGAAACAATTGCTGCAATTTAAGCGCTGATCTCTATCTTAATCATTGGAGGGATAATCCCAATTGAAAATGTGGTGATGGTTTTGAAGATGTTGAGCATTGTTTGTTTAAATGTGTAATTTTCAGAAATGAAAGACGGCAATTATTTTTAGACACTCGTATATTTCATCCTTTAAGTACTCACACACTTTTATACGGCATCGACCAACTAACGGACGAGGAATATCATATTCTATTTACTCAAGTTCAAAACTAAAAACACTAAACGATTCCAGAATCCTTAACTTTGTATCAATATAACGTTGTATGTTGTCTATATCAACTGTCGCTATGTTTCTATCAGCCTGAACGGGGATATGCGGTGTTATTTCGGTGGAGATTGCGTGGGGTAGAAATGGCAAGGCAGAGTTTAAATTTTGCTTCTTTTTTTTTCATTCTGGTGCCAATTTATATTTAAATGTATTGTTACAATTTCAAACCGATAATCACGTACACTTTTTCAGCCACAATGGAGAGAACTGTAACTAATGTTGTAATAACTTGTAGTTCAATTCATTTGCATATGTTTCTATGAATATTGTGATGTTGAATTGAATTATTGTAACATATCTGCAATAAAACTTTATTAAATTAAAAGTAAATTTTGAGTTATTGACCGGACTCGAAATTGGACGGACGTCCGGACGGACGGGTGGACGGAGGGCATTACTATATCCCTCTTCCGACTGCGGCGGCGGGGAATAATAATAGCAAATCACATTACTGTAATATTACTGTCTTTCTTCACTGTACAGCAAACGTATTTATTTAAAATCAATAACCTTTGAATGAAATTCACTTAACTTGAATAGCAGCAGACATATTAACATGCTTTCATTGCCAATAATATTTAAATTCGCAAGGGAGGTAACTCCAATGGATTATAGGTATTCAAACTGTGCTGCCACCTTGCAACATTTTTCATTCTGTTGCCAAAGTATTTTCTTCATTGTCGCCATGATGTCGCCACAACTTTTAAAACATTGTATATATTGCAAGAATATAGCCAGAGATGTGGCCGCTAGCCGCAACAGTATATACATGCAAATATACTCTGTTCTGGCTATAAAATATTTTGCTATACACTGTCGCACATTGCAAAAACGTTGCTGCAACAAAATCGTTTCGGTAAGGGCTATACAACTATTTTCATCTACTTTTATCCTTTCTTACCACAGACTGAAATTTGAATTTTAAAACCTAAAATGCAGACCATGTCAGTGTCAAATACTAGAGTATCATTTCATAATTGGTTGATATTCTTTCCTTCAATTATTCAATTCATTCAATTATCAAATATCGAAAACACGGCTTACGATATTAGTTGTACAAATATTGAACACTGTTGATCGTTGAATGTTGAAATTAAATCAGCACAATATGTTTTTACCGTAATAAATTGTGTGTGTCACCAACATCATAACATATCCTCCTGGGTGCACAATTAACATATACACTGTTACAGATTAAATGTAGCAAGAACGAAAGCAAAACAAGAACAACTATTTCTAAAATATAATCAACACATTTATTTAAATACTACACTGAAAAATATTGACTTACAGAAAATACATAGCATGGTTCCAGGATTCCTTAGTACTACTGTCCTTTAAAATCTGATATACGAATAAAATTAAAATAATATTAGAAAGTTTCCTTTCTATCTAAAAGGTTAAGTGCCCCTTTAATCAAAGTTGTCAAGGGTCCTTTTAATCCAATTCCACTTCAAGAATTTCCTGGTTTATTAATTCATTCAGTTCAAATGACGCCCCGCAAGTTTTACTAAGGTTATAAGGTTATAGATAAACTTTATTAATACAAAAGACCAAATGGCCTATCAGTATACAATACAAAATACACATCATATTTATAATTAAACAGTCAATGGTTAGCAGTCATCAGTTTTAACAGTATTACTAGTATGAATATATTCATTTCAAACATGTATTTATACATATAATCGTTATAACCTTTTATTTTCTTATTTTCTTAAGGTAAGGCTTACATCAAAGTAAAAAAGTATATGACTTTTCACATCAGACAGATATGTCATTGACTTTATATGATAAATAAGCAAGTAAGAGGAGGAATTCCCCTATATTATATCGTAAGTTTCGTTTCTTTTTTGAAAGCTTTTGAAAATATAAATAGCGAGATTTCTAACAATTTTAACATCTTTTGATTGCAACAATTCTATAAATTTGGGTATATTTGGTCTTTTCCAATAAAACTTTTTAATATACACCTCTCTAAAATCATAATAAAGTGGACATTCTAGTATAAAATGAAATTCGTCCTCTAAAGAATTACAAAGTTTACATTTTCTTTCTGAAAGTAGTATTTTTATAGGTTTGTGCCACCTTCCAGTCTCTATTTCAAGTCTGTGAGATGACACTCTAAGTCTAGTTAATGCTAATCTAAATTTTTTGATAGTAACGTTATCTAAGTAGGGTTTAAAACTGAATTCCGAGAATAAAATGTAACAATTGGCTCTAGTTGAATTTGATAAATTTTCGTTCCATTTCTGTACAAAAGTATCATTTAATCTCTGAGTAAATAGAGAAAGAAAACTATTTACATTTCCCACCCCTTGAAAAAACCATACATCATAAAATCCTAATCTTTCAAGAACATTTTTCACAGATCTCACCCAAGAAATCTTATTTGGATATTTGTCTAAGTCTGCTAACAGTGTATTATATGCAATTTTAATATATTTTAACTCATTGCATTTCAAAAGTTTAAACCAATAACGAATAATAGCTTTCATTCTATATTGTTGTAATGTAGTTCTTCCTAACTCTCCATAAATAAAATCGTTTTGAGTTTGAATTTTCACTCCTAATAAATGTTTACAAAATTGTAAATGAACTCGTTCGATTACTTTAGCCTCTGAAAACCCCCAAACTTCAGCCCCATAGTTCAAAATAGGTAAAATTAGTTTATCAAATAAATCTAACATATGACTCACAGATATATCATGAAATTTATACACATATGATTTTAATTTGTATATTGCTTTGAGAGCTTGTCCCGCTAGTGCCTCGTGGGTTTCTCTGAAAGACCCACCAGTTGTAAAAACTATCCCTAAATACGTAAATTTGTTGACAATGTCAAGTTGTGAACCATTATAGATAAAATGTATATTTCTTCTGTTTCTCCCACCTTTTTTAAACACCATAACTTTTGTTTTATTCACATTTACTGTAAGTTTCCATTTGGTACAATAATCACTCAAAATATTTAAACCATCCTGTAAACCGCTCTCGTTTTCTGAAAAGATAACTATGTCATCAGCGTAAAGAAGTAAACACAACTTTAACATACCCATATCAATTCCCGTATATCCTTTTAAAATAAAAGTTTCTTCAAGGTCATTCAGATACATGGAAAACAAAAAAGGTGACAGACATTCACCCTGAGCGACTCCCAGAAAACATGTATACGCTTCGCTCAACTGATTCTCATATTTAACACGTGATTTTACATTTTTGTACATAGATTTAATAACTTCTAAGATTTTTCCTCTTACCCCAGTCTTTATGAGTTTATACCATAAAATATCTCTTACAATTAAATCAAAGGCTTTGGTAAAATCAATAAAGGCGACATATAATTTTTTGTTATCATTCAACAAATGGGATATTACACCGTGTACAATAAATATATTATCAATAGTTCCCATATGTTTTCTAAAACCAGCTTGTGCTTCTATATAAACTTGATATTTATCCGCCCATTCGTTTAATCTATTGTTTAAAATCCTTGTAAAAAGTTTTCCCAAAGTACTAAGTAAAGTTATGCCTCTATAATTTTCCGGTTTATTAACATCCCCTTTTTTGTGCAATGGTATGACATAACCTTCTGACCATTTTTCTGGGAAATAGCCCTTGTCTAAGATTTTGTTGAACAATTTACTTAAATAACCAATTAAATAGTTGATCCCATACTTAAAAATTTCGTTAATGACAAGATCTGGCCCTCCTGAACGGTTTAAACCTAATTCCCTGCATGCTTTGCTTATTTCACCGTGTGTTATTTTGTGATCTAATTCTTCAAACATGATTTGTATTTCACCATTAAGATATCTTTCATTAAAATATATAACATCTTCATCTGGTTGAAAAAAAGCCGATTCTGGATTATTTATTGACTTGAAATATTCTGCAAAATGAGACGCCTTTAGCGACTTTGATTTATTTGGTGTTGACAAACCTTTTAACATTTTCCAGTACTCTTTCGCATTTTTATAACGCATGTTTTCTAATCGTTTTGTTTGTTTTTTATCAAACTCACGTTTTTTGTTTCTAATGATATTTTTATATTCAGTTCGAGCTTTCGTTAAACAGTGTCTGTTTTCATCGGTTTTGTTAATTCTGAAATAGTTTAGTTTTTCATAAAATTCGCACTGCTTTTCTTTACATGTCGAATCATACCATGGTTGCGTATTCCAATCGGAATTGCAATTTCTATCGTTAATTTTCTTTTTAAATAAATGACCACACGTATCATCGAACATTTTATAAAAACTATTTATGTTATTATCAATTTCGTTTTCTGAAGAAACGGTGTTTAGATCGTCTTCAATACTATTAAGATTATTTTTAAAAAGGTTCGTGCCAAGCATTTCTTTGAATAAACACGCTTTATCGTTATTCCATTTATAGGTGTATTCAACGTATTCTAGATCGCATTGACTTTCACAATTAACATTTGTTGACTTACCAAATGAAAACAAAATAGAACAGTGATCTGATAAAACATTTGGTTCATCAACTACAAATGAAGTAAACAATGTCATTAAATTTGTCCGGCATAAAACATAATCAACTACACTACTCCCGTTATGTGTAATACATGTAAACTTCCCTAATCCTTTATCATTCCCTAATCGTCCATTCATAATTCGCATACCTGATGATTTGCAAAAATTTAATAAATAATTTCCATTTTCATTTGTGTTTTTGTCCTCAGAATCTCTTTGTAACGAAACGTCTTCTACATAATCGTCTGGTAATAAGTTCAAATTAAATAAATATTCATTCTCAACATAATCAAAACGTGTCCCCACTCTCGAATTCATATCCCCTGTAATTAAAAAATTACATTTATTGTCAAACTTATTTTCAAAATACAACATATCATCGGCAATAATATCAAAAATATTTTGTTGTAAAAACACTTCTCTGCTACTTCCACTTGGAATATTATAACATAAACATAATAATAACGGTTCATTTAAACCGAATAACTTTCCATCCATTTTAAGCCATATTATACAATCATCTACAGTTTTTAATAATAAATCATCCGTAACAAAATGATTGGAAATGTATATAATTAAACCCCCACTGTCTCTACGTGCATTTTTAAGCTTTAACGTCCGATGTAATGCGTAACAAGTGAAACCATCTATTTCATAATTGAGTTCATTATTTAACCATGTTTCAGTTAACAGAATTATATCATTTGTTTTAAAAATAAGTTTAACTTCCTCAGATTGCAACTTGTTATAGCTTTTCCCAATAAGTCCTTGAATGTTCAATACACAAAATCGAATTCCCTCCCCTCCGCTTTCCTATTTGTGATCGTCCCCATCGTTGTGTTTTTGTTTACTTGTGCCGTGGGAATCGCCTGTGACGTCATTTGTGATTTTCCGTGCTGCAAAGTTAATGTTGCGTGTCGTCGATTTGTTTACGGACAGTGACCTAGTTCTGCGATGTGTATTCACTTGAGCCTTGAGCGTTTCCTGAGGATTTATTTTGCGTTGTGTTATTGTTGGATTTACAGGAGTTACTGTATTTGTCTCGACCTGTTTTTGGATTAACTGTGCTGGCCTAATAAATGGTGAGTCTTTTGCTTTTACAGTCTGCGCACACGTTAACTCAACGGTCTCACGTGATGCCTCCAGGCGAACTGCATGTGCTTTGTGTTCCAGGGTCACGTGTACATTGTTTACCTTTTCGGTGTGGGCGTTGTCTTCGCTGGTTTGTGTACGTTCGTTTACTATAGATCGTGCAACGGGAGTTTTAAATACAGAGTCTGGGAAAACATTGGCTGCGTCTGGACCACCAGTAGCTGCGTTATTCGAGTATGCACTAATGTTTCGTTGGGTTTTGTGTGACGTCCATATCTGTGCATGTGTTTCAGTTTCGTCCGTAAGTTCGAAACCATCAACCCTGCTTTCGCGTAACACATTGAACCACTCAGGAAATATATCGTCCTCCATACTACCATCAATGAATAATTTTACCGGATATCTGATTTGGACTTTTTTTCTTTTTGAACGCGCATCTTTCGCTTTTTCTGACATGTACAGCTTCTTTCGTGCATCCGCGATCTCCTTTGGGTAGTCCCGATCCATACCAAACGGTGTGCCCTTTAACTTGTACGCGTTTTCGAGTATGATTTCCGTATCGACATAATCCCTGAGGCGCACAATTATCGGACGTTTAGGGTCGTATCTACCTCTGTACGTTTGGTTAACTACTGACCCGAGGCGGTGAGCACGCTCTATGCACATATCGGTTGTGTCAATATTTAGTTCATATCTCAAGAAATTCAGAATCAATGTTTTGCAATCATTTGTAGATTTTTCTGTGATCCCCCAAAATATCAAGTTATTTCTCCTGCTCCTGGCCTCAAGATCTATTGATTTATATGCCAACATCTTAAGTTTGCGCGATTGCATGTCTATGACTTTTTCAACCCGCTCCGTGCGTTTACCTGCCATATACACACGTTGATTTACACTCCTGGTGTCATCTAAACATTTATTTTGATTTTCTTCAACTAAGCTGAGTTTCTCATAGTTTCTATTTAGACTGTTGAAAAGGCATGTCAATTTTTCGTTTTGTGTCAGTTGTGTGAAACACTCACTGTTTAAACTGTCTGTGCTTATCTTCTTGCGTTTTCCCCTCGATCCTTCGACCACCCAGCCGTTACCCCGCCCATCGTTCACCTCAAAGCGGTTCTGTGTTGGCACCGAAAAATCCAATCCATCTTCGACACTCATACCCGACGAATCACTACTATAGCCACCGTGAGCCATTGCTATTACCACTCAAAATATAAAGGGTTCAACCACTTATTTTACCCTTTGTTACTGTATAATGTTGTTTTTCGTTAGCACATTCAAAAAATAAATTTGCCACCATTGACCGGAAGTACGTCATATATACCAACATGGAATATTCTCGATTAAAGAATGTTCTGTACATTTGTGCAAATTATGTAAACAATAATTTAAAATTTACTGATATATTATAAACACCTGGATGTCAATCAAACAATATGTCATAAAACATCCAGGTATTTATATATGTGCTATTAGTAGACATTTCCGAACTAATCCGAATCCGAGATCGTAATCAAACTCTGGGGTAGTGAAATAAAGGGGGCGACTTAAACAAATTTTTTCTATGCAATATAATTGGTTCTAAGGACATTTAAACGTAACAAATAATGTTGGGCAATTTATGTTTCATGAAATGATTATATAGTTCATGATTTTCACGTATTAGCTTTACAAGGCGTCGGCAGCTCCTGTGCGGTTATTGTGCCTCGTCGGCAGAATCCACATCTGATAACGCTGATAACGTTGTCTGTCCGGGCCCGTCTGGACGTCGTCCTGAACAGCATCATGCACTCCTTTAGGTTGCTGATCCTTCACTGGCCCTGACTGAGGCGGGCGCTCTTCGTTGTTCTGTACATGCACGTGTGGTACAGGTCTAGCAGAGCCCGGCTGTACATTGATCAGTCTTCTTTCGCATTCTCGAATGTTTTCAACCTCATATTATATCGAGTTATTGTACGTTATATTGCTGTAAGCTCGGTAATCACAGTCTGATTTTACCAGAGGTAGACAAGTGCCAGTCCAGCAGTATACTGTAGGAATACGGTGGTCTGTTATGGGAGCAGGGGTAATATTCACTAACCTGGAGAAATCAACTGTATTTGCGAAATCCTAACATTAGCGACATACTAAAATTCAACAATACCTGTTTGTACGTTTTAGCTTAATTATGTAAATTCATATATTAAAACACTGATTGATTGATTTTTATTCAATTTACAAATACATATTACAATCACATTAATAAAAATGGCATATATTTTAAAACCTATTACAGTCAAGTATGTTTACCTTAATTATCACATTTAGTTTAAAAAAATATCACAGAAAGGTTTATACACTAAAAAATAAAACGATGTTTAGATAATATAGGAACTTATTTTTAGAAAATAAAATCTAAGATAGCACATCAAGCCCGAAACTGTATTTCCGATGGGGTCGTGTAGATAGGACATATACAGTTATGCTTTTATATACGTATCTACACGTTACTTGAGATTGATATAAATATACAAATATTGAAAAATAAAAACCTTATGTCGAGATCTTCAAAGTCTCTCGTGGCCATCAGTTTGGCAAGTTTCACCGACAGTCTATCCTTCAGCTGTTTGTTGCTTGCAGTAGTATACAACTCTATTGCTGCCTGTGGAAGCCGGTCTATATTTTGCTTCATCTCATCGATGACGTCGCTCCATCACGTTGGATGTTGCTGATAAGAACGAAGCATGAGCAGCGTTCCTTCCTACGAGAGACGTACCGATTTCCTGCGCCTCTGAAGTAATGTGGCTGAAAAATAATAAATGTAAACGCACATTATATTTTGTCTGGCCTATATTCATGACAACCTATGCCCTCCACGACCACGTGCTAGCTGCGCACAGTGGATCTGCTGAATACAATATAATTATGATATACATGTACGCGTTGTTATTTATTACATTCAACAATATTTGAAACTTGAAGGTAAATTTTATTATAGTTTAACAAAATGTTATATTAACTTAACTTATGCAATCGTAAAGTTATGTGAGTTGTATGAATATTATAAACACTCACCATCGCCCATGATGTTGATCAATTATTCACGTTTATACTGCACGACAAAATTGATTTATCTGATTGACAGAGTTTGGATAACTATCCAGGTTTAGAACTGGTAGCGACACATGGTTGGTTGTGTGCGATGTTTATTTATCAAGTGGCATACACCGAGAATGTCATGGCAATTGCATACTTAGCCCTAGGTCACCAACTCAGTATAGAAGTATTTATATGCATGTATATCTCATAGAAACTGGATAGTAAATTCAAGCCCATGCAATACTTATGCCGGGACCACAAGCTATTATGTCGTGATCATGAGACAATATGATGTCATGACCATGAGATAATTTGATGTCTTGACCATGATGTCGTGACCATGAGATAATATGAGATCATGACCATGATATAATATGATGTCGTGACTATGAGATAAAATTATGTGACAATGAGAAAATAAGATGTCGTGACTATGTGATAATAGTATGTCATGACCATGATATAATTTGATGTCATAACCATGAGATAATTTGATGTCGTTACCATGATATAGTATGGTATCATGACCATAAGATAGTATGATGTCGTGACTATGAGATAAGACGATGTCGTGGCCATGAGATAATATATGTCATGACCATGAGACAATTTGATGTCGTGACCATGAGATAATATTATGTCATGATCTTAAGATAACATCATGACCATGAGATAATATAACAGTATGACCATGAGGTAAAATAATGTCGTGATCCTGAGATAATATACTATTGTTTCATTATTCAGGTTCCAATGGACGGCAGGGCATGAATTAGTTTACTGGGTATGCTGCCATCAATACTCCAGCCTCCGCCAGACCATATATGAGATATGAAACAAATTCTGGCATTGATAATGGCAGTTGCTATCTTGCCCCGAGCCCCGGATACCGACATTCGGTATGGGCTCTTTGGGGAGGACGAAAATACATATGGGGAAAGAGACGCGTTCCGAGTTTTTGCGTTTCGCGTCTAACCGATACCAGTTTTACCAGTTAACAGGGGAAACTCCCGAAACTATGATAGAACCAGACGCGGTCGGAGCCATCGATGGGACCTCGCACGAAATATATCGACCAGAGAGCGAACTGCAGGAGGAGTACTACTCCGGTTATCGGTGTTATCACGCCATACATACCCAAGTTATTGTAGATGTGTATGGAGATATTTGCTATGTTGAAAGTGGATTTTTGGGACATATTAATGATGTTCAACAGTTCAGTCTCATGTGACAAGTAGGAAATAACTATTTCCCGACGATTGTGTAATCCTCGGCGATAAGATATATCCGATCCGTGACCCCGTTATGACGACATACACCGCTACGCAATTAGCAAGAAAAAATGGACAAATGCGTAGAAAGTGTTTGAAACTGAATAGACGTATTCGCAAATACAGGATTTGCGTTGAACATGCAATAGGAGACCTCAAATGTTATAAGGTGATAGGTTCATTGTGGCGACATCAGAGAACATTATTGTCATCCATTGTCAATACATGTGCTTCACTTGTTTGTCGAAGAAACAGTTGGAAATACATCTGTAAACCTTTATAGTACTTTATAGCCCGATAAGTTGTGCCTCGAGGGGCGGAAGAAGAAAGTTGATCATATGTCACTAATGTTATCTAAAAAGCGCATAAAGCGTTGCAACAATATCGAAGAAGTTGCCACTTTTAGCGTCTACGTGCACATATCAATATGCACATATTGTTCGGCATGAATGTATTTATTAAACGGTATTAAAATCTTAACTACGATCATTTTGATCAACTTCTCCCTTTCGGCCGAATGGACATATGTTATTACGTGTCCACCTAGTACAATTAAAAATAAAATGTTTTGAAAAACTCCCTCAAAATACCACAAAGTAACTCGAATCGGATTCGGATTAGTTCGGAAATGTCTTTTAGAAACAATCTGTCAGCTGGGTCAGTAAACATATACACTTATATAGCATTACATAAATGAGGGTAAAAAAACAACCAACAATTTCAAGAAAAAATAAAAGCAAAGTATGGACATCACACAATAAAAGGTTTGAAAATAGAGATACCGCCTTGGAACGATTAGTGACACAAACATACATTACGTTTATAGAAACAACAGCGATAATACACGACTAATTGCCATTAGAACATCTGGCTTTGAAACGGAAGTTAAACGTCAAGAACACGGTATACTAGTATTTCACTAATGAAAAATAATTATTGTAGTAAACCTCGCCAAGACACGGTTGGACATTTTGATTAAATGTTAGCATTTAAGAGCATAAAAACAAACTTTCAACATTGTGCTTCACTCTATAAGTAAGTGCAATGCTAATAATAAAGGGTGCTTCTGTTGTCTGGCAAATACTCGCACACCATTAAATCAGCTGTTAATGGTGGAATGTTAAATGTATGTCTGGCTTCTAATGTTGACTAACGCACATCTCACGTCATTCATGTTTTTACTTAAAATGCACCACGTTGCGGTATACAATATTATGGAAGGGCATTAACGTAAAAAATCCAGCCTTGTGTAGTGTACACAATGTGACATATACGTTTGTAAAAATGAGACATAGAGTCCTATAGAAATAGAGTCCTATAGAAATAGAGTCTTATAGAAACCACAGCGTGCAAACGCAATGTCATCGTAGGTCCGCACTGTACTACAAACAAGGAGCAATATTTAATTAATTATACAATGAAAGAGACAAAATACAGCAGAAAGGGTGGTGAAGACAGGGTTATTGACTTGAAACGGTCAATAAGGCCTACAAGTTAGCTTGATTCGATTTGTGTACACACTCCTCGCTATTATCCTGTCTTCAGCGCCCATATAGACAAGATAGTGTAAACAAAACTACATCCCATTAAAAGGAATTCTCTAACAATAAAGTCCACATCCAGAGAAACTAACAAAAGAAACACTAAGATGTTGTTGTAAAGCTATAATAAATACAAAATAAGAAACATCTCATGATGCATCCAGAATTGCACTGAACAACCACAGCGGTTGCAGCCAAAGAGAAACCCAATCTAGGGTACGACCAGAAAACCCGAGGGACGAAAGCTCATGCACCTACCTCCCTTGGTCGGGGTTTCAGTAGGTGCAATCATAGAGTCCCAAGAAAGTGTCCAGTCATCGCACAAGGGAAAAGTGAAGCGTAGTGACTGACTGTAGCGGGGTAAATCACTAAACATGCAGTGCGTTGTAATACTAACGGTTCGTATCATTTCCTGACGAACTTCCTGAATAATTATGTAAAGTAGTCAGGAAATCCGCCAGATTCCTAGTTGCAGAAGAGTTTTAAGGTTGGTATTGTACTTCTCCAGTAGGTTTTCGTTGCGGCGGTAGAATTTTGAGAAAGATCTACGTAGCTTGGGATAAAGAAAACCCTGCTGAAGAAGTTTACTTGTAATAACTTGATTTCGATCATTGAAGTCTATAACATCATTACAATCTCTAGCAAAACGAATGAGCTGAGAGATAAAAACAAAACACGTAGGATGTAGCACGGACTACATCCCCGTCCAGGTGTGGATAGTTAACGATGTTAAAGTTGAAGTCATCTCCTCTCTTATCATAGACTAGTATGTATGAAATTATTAGAAATTGAGGGATGAAGACCGGAGAATGCTGCTTCAGTATCCTAACTGCTGGCTTTATTCAACGTGAGCTCTGGTGGATAATTAGAGATTAATACATGGGTGGTGCGTTATTGTCCGTCATATCGGACCGAGACCCAAATATCGGCCCGAAAATTTAGCCTGAGGGCCGATATTGGTCGAGGGCCGATGTGACGGACGATAACGCATCACCCATGTTTTAATCTTTTTATCATATATATACGCATTTTCATTGGGATTTTATATTAAAAAAAAATCAAAGGATATTAAACTGTTAGATTTACCGAATTAATTTATAAAATAAAAATAGCAAAAATTAATGAACGAAAACAACAGGACATGTAGTTTTAACTTAAATGTATTGTTTGTAGTTTATTCTCTCTCTTTTTCTTTTTCAATTCGTCCATACCATTCCTATTTCGATTTCTTTATTTCCCTTTCTTGCTGTTTCAGAGCACTTCTTTTGGCTGTCAGTACGTCCCTTGAATGCTGAAACTCCTTATCTAAAGGTACCTCTTCTCGATTAAGTACCAGTTGATGATGGCCTGGACTGATTTCATCGAGTCTGGCTGATATTTAGTTTTGTCGGACTATAGATTCTACTCAGAATAAAACTTCCAATACAGACCGTCCAACTCCTTGAAGCCAATTTCTTCAGTTACTCTGGTCGAGCGAAATCACTCCGTGAAAATATGTAAAGCCAGATTTAGTCTGTGTATCTGTATATCTAGTTACATTCCTCGCTTTGTTGACAAAAATCCATCTAAGTACAATAAGTAAAATAAGCTGTTAGCCACTGACGCTAACGTCCCCTCGCCGGTATCCATTTTAACGCTTATTTAAATGATGTCAGTTACGTTATACCCACTTTACACAGAGGTGGCGATCGTTGAGCGATCAAAAATTGGCCAGATCTCTTGACGAACTTTCAATGAACACCCAGTGATCGCCAACATATCGCAATGATCTCTCAATGATCCTCCAGTGATCTCTATGGTCGCCTCGGTCTCCTCATAGTTTTGACCCAGTCCAAAACTATGAGGAGATCGATCTCCAAGGTAAGCGATCTCTCAACGAACGCTCAAGGAGCGCTCAACGATCTCATCGGTCTCCCAATGATCTCTCAGCGATCTTTCAATGAGCGCTCAATGATCGCCAAGGTCGCTCAATGATCTCTATAGATCGCCATTAAAGTTGCCGAAAATTGAATTTTTAATCGCTCAATGAACACAGAAGCGACTTGTTCGAGGTGTTAGGAGATCGTAGAGAGATCGGGCCAATTTTGTATCTCTCAACGATCTCCTTCTGTGTTAAACGGGCATTAGTTGACGTCGCTTCGGTTACGTCATGTCTTTGACGTGTTTAACGTCAAAGTTATGGTTTAAAAAAGAGTAAATCAAAAAACTGTCGCAATTAATCATAACGGTCAGGTGAGGGTTATTGGCCCGGTCTGGTGACCTAAATTTGGCGTATCGGACCGCATGTATGATATGGCTCAATTCTCGAGAGCTTATTGTAGGGTAATCTTGTGCATATTGCGGCCCAAAAATGCGTATATGTATGATAAATATTAGTAACCATATGAGACAAAAACGGATTATCAATATTGAGTATGTCATCTAGATACCGAGAGGTATTATTAAACGCATCAATAACTTCACTCTGGTGACAAACTCAATATAAAATCTTTTTCATAGCAGTACAGAAAAAAATCTGCGACAAGTAGCGCACAGTAAGTACCCATAGGAATACCAACAACCTGGCGGTAAACAGTTTTACCGTATCTTATAAATATGTTATCGAGAGGGAAAGATAACGATCTACAAACATCGGCCTAAGTCCACAAATTATGATTATCAATAGGGGCGTTTGTACAGAAAGCCCTGACATTATTACAAGCTAGAAAAGTTGTACCTTCTCTAGCAAATGTCTTTTGAATAAGCTAAAGCAATAGTAGTATATAGTGTGGAAAAATCGTAGGTGATAGGAAAGAGGCATGAAATGCCTACACCGTAGTTTATCAAGGATTTCTCCAGAGATTTTGATAGACCAAAACAGATTGATTCCTGAGTTTTCAAAAGCCTTTCTGCAATACTTAATAAAATGTTCTTTAATCGCGGAAAGTCAGGAAGTCAATAGTTTTGATATATTGGTCGTGGTACATGAACTTAAATTTGCAATAAAACGTGCTTTTTATGGCATTTTGTGGAGTTTGGGTATCCAGTACATTGTAGGGAACCTCGTCTGCTTACTATTTACAGAAACCTTTATAGTCTCCATAAAGGTCACATGCTGGGAAACAATGTCCTTCTCCAGCAAAGGTGTGGTTAGATAAGGAAAAGTGCTCGCTATCTCTGCATTCAAAGTATTGATAAAATGTAATATATTGTGCTTTGTATGGAATTTTGTGGAGTTTGGGTATCCAGTGCATTGTAGGGAGCCTCCTCTGCTTACTATTTACAGAAACCTTTATAGTCTCCATAAAGGTCAAACGCTGGGAAACAATATCATTCTCCAGCAAAGGTGTGGTTAGATAAGCAGAAGTACTCGCTAGCTCTGCATTTAAAGTATTGATATAATGTAATCGTCAGAAAATAATTATATTTTTAGAAGCTTTGTCTGCAGGAACTATAACAATTTTAGTATGCATATTCTGAATACCCAGCTTAAGGTTTTGTGAATTGTAAGTAAACGGCCATGGAAGCAGAGATGGATTTGACTCGTAAAATAATATACGTAAGTCAATAATTTCAGAAATAATTTTCATCCAAGCTGTAAGTGCATGTTTATCTGCGTTTTCGCGCTTACACCACGTAGTACAGAAATCCGTTAAAGAACCCCCAATTGTATTGCGACATGCATTAACATCAATATCTGATGGGAGTAGATACTTAGGACCTTTGGCAATTAATTGCCGGATTCTCTTATCCTAAATAACATCAAGACTGCCGTAAGAATGTGACCGGCAGGTTCATAACAACATTTTGCATTTTGACAATCTCAATCAGTAGGATTAGATGTCTCGATTTTAAGATCAGAAACTATCATTTTATAATTGAAAGTAAAATTGCTAGTTGATTTCTTATACTTGGAACATATAACAGGAGTCTAAATATTCTTGAAATACTTAGAAATTTCGTCAGTCACCCACTCAGACAGTATAAAGTAACACATGTACGTTCGTACGTACGGACTTATGTATGTATCTTTGTATATGAATGTCAATATTTTAACATGCGTGTTACATGATTTTTTAACCGTCAAAGGTTAAGACATGGGGTGCGTGGCGGAGGTGTGGTGTGGGTGCGGGGGTGGGCGAGAGAAGCACGTTTTCGTGGGTATGGTTGGGCGAAGCTAAGAAATAAAATAATGTCTTGCCATGTATTGGAGTAGAAGAGAGTTATTCTTGGTAGTGTGTTTGGGGGTGGAGTGTTATTGTCAAAACGAACGAATGAATGAATGGTGTTTTACGGCACGTCGACACAACAGGTCATATTGTGAGCAAAAACTATTGAAAGATGAAGAAATTAAGTATTAATTAAAATTTAATGTAAATATATAAAGATAAAACTATTAAAAAATAAGGGATAATATGGTAGTAATAAAAACTATATATGTAAATCAACAAATGCCCGTCAACGGGTATATACACAAGTAAATATATATAAGAACACATTATAAAGATTATATAGTCTGATTTATTTTAGGAAATCTAAAACAAGACTAAAATCTGTAGTATCAAATAACTCTTTCATAGTATTAACATTGTAGTACAATTGACGCATAGAAATCAAAGTCTACACATACCAACAAGATGTGTTTGACCGTTAACGGTGCAAAGGGTGCAAAGCAGGGTATACATTCTGGTAATTTCTCACCTTGTAATAAATATGAATGAGTATAACGTGTATGCCCTATCCTGCAACGTATTGTCAAAACGAAAACAATAATCCAGGGGGTGATGGGCGGAGGAGATAAAACAAAATATACGCATAGCTGCGTATATACATCTACAAAAGATACAGGCGTACGTACGTATGTAAAAATACAGTACGTACGTCTGTATCTCTTCGAACGTACGTTTGTGCTCACAAGGTCACACTACAGTATACATACCAGGAGCGCGAACCTAGTAATGAAGTTGTGTTAATACAAAGAAATCATAGTCATATAAAACGCATATTAAAGGCATCCGTATTTACATAAATATACGTACATGTACAACGATACCGACCTACGTAAGTACGAACGTACATGTGTTCGTACATGTGTTTTCATATGGTCATATTATATACTTGAGGCGGCTAACTTCTTTGCGGGATAAACATCCGGTGGCTATCTTTAGCGAGGTTCGGATATGTCCGTCATTTTCAGAGATAAGGTCATCAGGTGCGAAATTATATATATATATGTATTTTGTGACTTGTAAACTGGACATGTTAACTTGAGACATGTCAAAATGAGATGTGTATATTTGTACTCGACTCTGTCGATCTGAAGCATTCGGATTTTAATGTGGATATGTACAATGTACATTTCTCGTGTTTACATATGTTTGTTTACAACCTGAAGTTTACGTTTGTTGGGTTACACGAGTAGATGTGAACATTATACAAGGCTAAAGTTGACATGTGT
This sequence comes from Cyrtodaria siliqua, assembly GCA_037043455.1. Classification (NCBI taxonomy): domain Eukaryota; kingdom Metazoa; phylum Mollusca; class Bivalvia; order Adapedonta; family Hiatellidae; genus Cyrtodaria; species Cyrtodaria siliqua. Next base: position 80,063 of record JAWPHD010003045.1, on the reverse strand, counting down.
TGGTTTACAAATGTACATGCTCTTCCATACAATATGTCGGACAAAAATTCGATCGTTAAATACATTTTGTGAACATAAATACAATGTAGGAAATCAAACATATATTTGTAATAACATTGACTTCGACCAGGGGGGCGTTTCACGAAGCATCGTACGTAAGTTTTTATCGTAAGTTTTTTGCGTACGAAGTTCGTAAGTGATTACAAGCGTTTCACAAAAAAAATAACTTACGATTTCCCGTGAAAATATCGTAAGTTTTTACGTAAGTCTACACCAACACCTTAGGTGGTGTACGCATTTTTTTTTCGTAAGTCAAAAAAACAAAATGGCGACAATAGTTCATTTTCAATCAGTATTGCAGATAATTCTCATCGATGAAAACCGGGAACTGACACCGACCCAGCTTTTTAGCTTCATTTTCTGAAAATAGGTTTCAATCCATCACGTGATGGCCTATTTATATACGAAAGCACATACATGTCGGTATGTGTCAAGGTCGACGTCTCCGCTGAAGTTGCAAAAATGCCAACATTAATGCCAAGTATTTGTTTATAATTAAATGACAAAGGAACCCAATAAATGGATTCCATTGTACCGGTAAGTGTTAGTATACATTAATGCTGTATTATTGTATTATACAATCAGGTAAGATTATGATGATGAATGTCCATCAATGAAAATAATGCAGGGATGCTAATTTACCCCACCCAATAAATTATTTTGAGAAATAAGTAGGCTTGTGCAACTCTACGGACTGTGACATTTATTAAAGTATATGGATTTCCAAGCTGTGTTATTGACCGTCTGTGCCATATTAGTATCGTGTATGCTGACATTATAGATCTATTTGAATCCATATAGCCGAAATGTATCAGAGCTGTCCATACAATGCATATGTCAAAGCTGCCCCTACACTGCATATGTCAGAGCTGTCCCTAAACTGCATGTGTCATAGCTGTCCCCGACACTGCATGTGTCAAAGCTGTCTCCGACATTGCATGTGTCAGAGCCTTCCCTACACTACATGTGTCAGAGCTGCCCATACACTGCATGAGTCAGAGCTGTCTCTAGTCTCTACACTGCATGTGTCAGAGCTGTCCCTACACTGCATGTGTCAGAGCTGTTACAACACTGCTTGTGTCAGAGCTGTCCCTACACTGCATGTGTCAGAGCTGAACCTACACTGCATGTGTCGGAGCTGCCACTACACTGCATGTGTGAGAGCTGCCCCTACACTGCATGTGTCCTCTAAATTACATGTCATGATGTGTCAGAGCTGTCCCTATACTGCACGTGTCAGACCTACCCCTACACTGCATGTGTCAGAGCTGTCTCTACCCTGAATGTGTTGTCAGAGCTGCCCCTACACTGCATATGTCAGAGCTGTCTCTACATTGCATGTCGCAGAGCTTTCAATTACATTGTATGTGTCAGAGCTGTCCCTACACTGCATGTGTCAGAGCTGTCCCTAAACTGCATGTGTCAGAGCTGTCTCTACTTTGACATTACATGTGTCAGAGCTGTCTCTACATTGACACTGGATGTGTCAGAGCTGTCCCTACACTGCATGTGTCAGAGCTGTCCCTACACTGACACTGCATGTGTCAGAGCTGCCCCTACACTGCATGTGTCAGAGCTACCCCTACGCTGCATGTGTCAGAGCTGTCTCTACATTGCATGTCGCAGAGCTTTCCCTACACTGTATGTGTCAGAGCTGTCTCTACACTGCATGTGTCAGAGCTGCCATTACACTGCATGTGTCAGAGCTGTCTCTAAATTGAATGTGTCAGAGCTTTCATTACACTGCATGTGTCAGAGCTGTCCCTACACTTCATGTGTCAGAGCTGTCCCTACAACAATTGACTGCCCCAGCACGACTTTACATGGCAACAATGGAATATCAACATCCTGCTTCAATGGCTATTGATGAACGCAATAAGCAAGATAAAAGTTGCACTCATTGTATTTGATTTTGTATACTCATGGTTCATAATGCTAGCTTGGCACCTGATTAAGCAATGTTACCGTTAAAACTATTTATTAAGTTTTTTTTATCTATATAAATTATACAGGTTTACTTGAACACATTCTGGTTGTGTTTTTCAATTACCACACTACACTTCATCATTAGAAATGCACTTAAATGGTGTGTGTTAAAACAACAATCATAAAAACGTTCGTGTAGTATGCCAACAATATATAATTAAAAAAAACGAATATCGATCTCAACGCCAGCTCGAAATTCAAACCAAGCTCGATATCCCTTCTGAGTAATGAAGACATCTTTTTCGACAAACTTCTTTTTTATCCACAAGTCTTTAAGGGCATAGGCTCAATTCCAGGGGAATGCACAGTGTATGTGTCTCCCAATGCAAATCCGATAATTCCATCTACCCCGTAAGATTCCAGTAGCACTTAGGGATGGATAGATGCAAAGCAGAGCTGGATAGCATGGTAAAATTGGGTGTAATTAAAAAGGTTAATAAGTCCACAGATTGGGTAAACTCCATGATTATTGTTGAAAAATCTCAGGGTAAATTGAGAATTTGCCTTGACCCCCATGATCATTTGCCTTGAACCCACATGATCTAAACAAAACCATATTGCGACTCCACTACCCAAACCAAACAGAACCCTAGACGATAGTTTGGCAGGTGCAAACTATTTCACAAAGCTAGACGCTAGATCGGGATATTGGGCAATTAAGCTGTCTGAGAAATCTCATATTTGACAACTTTCAACACAAGTTTTGGGAGATATACCGAGAGGTATTTTCCGGCTACCATTTGGTCTTGTCGATTCAATCGACGAATTTCAGAAAATGATTGATGAATCGTATGAGGGATTCACAGGGGTTGTCGCAATAGTCGATGATAATTTGGTGTATGGAAAGACAGGAGAAGAACATGATACAAATCTCAGAGCTGTTTTACAGCGGTCTCTTGAGAAAAAGATAAAGTTAAATGCGGATAAACTGGAAGTAGGTGTCTCTGAAGTGAAATAGTTTGGCCATATCTTATCAGCTGAGGGTCTACGTCCTGATCCTGTATCAGCCATAAGAGACATGTCCTCACCCAGCAACAAATCCGAACTTGAACATGTGCTCGGCATGGTCTATTATCTCTCACGTTTTGCACCAAACTTATCTGAAATCACTAGCCCCATGATATTGTTTGTTAAGTAAGAATGTAGAATTTGACTGAGAGGTATTTTTAAAGCTAAAAGAAATTATTACCGAGCAACCAGGTCAAGTTTTAGCTTACTATGATCCGACCAAACCGCTGACGCTGCAAACTGACAGCAGCAGATCGGGTCTTGGTGCAACTCTTTTACAAGAAGGAAGGCCGATTGCTTATGCTTCCAAGTCTCTCATAGTGAGAAGAAGTATGCCCAGATAGAACAGAATGATTAGGGATATTGTTTGGACTTAAGCTCTACCATCATTGGGTTTATGGTAGAACTGTACAAGTGGAAACCGACCACCTTCCTTTAATACCCATTTTCAAGAAGCCACTTCACCGTGCACCAGCTAGACTGCAACGCATGTTAATACAAATGCAACGGTATGACATAGAGGTCAAATTCCGCCAAGGTAAAGAAATACCCGTCCCGGATACTCTATTCCGAAAGTCACTAAGTTACATATCTCTTAACCTTTCTGAAGCTTTAGACATAATTTAATTTGTATTTCTTCTTAGCATAATTCTTTCAGGCGCTCAATTTCTGGTAGAAATATTCATTGATCGGAAATTCAGAGAGATTTGAAATTTTGACTTAACGCTCAGTTAACAAATGACATTTCTCAAACAGTTTATTTTGTCAGAATGGCCAGAATGTAGAAATCAATGTCAGGCTGAAATCTTAGAATACTGGAATTATAGAGACGAGATATGTTGTTGATGGTCTTATTATGAAAGGTCACAATATTGTTATGCCTAGGGCATGTATATCATACATGCTGGGAAAAGTGCGTGCCGGTCACATGGGTGTGGAAAAGACTCTACGAGGGCACATGATGTAAAGTTTTGGCCGAGAATTTCTAATGACATAACTCAATTAGTATTGAACTGTTCTATTTGCTTGGAGCACAGAAGTTCCAATACCAACAAAGAACCACTGATGCCTCATGAAATCCCTGATTAAAACTGTACCCATGGCAGATTGTAGGCACAGACTTATTCACAAGGGACAACACAAACTAAATAGTAGTTGCAGATAATTACTCGAACTAATTTGAAGTGAAAGAAATACCCAACATGACAAGCGGTACGGTGATCAGATGTATGAAAGAGATATTTGCGCTAATGCGAATTGCTGAAAAGGTTATCTCGGATAATGGCCCTTGTTTTGAATCTGAAGAATTTGGCAAATTTGCTAAAGAATGGAATTTTAAACAATATCACTTCAAGTCCGCACCACAGTGCTGGAAATGGGTTCTCTGAAGCCTATGTGAAAATATGCAAAGCAAAGGCTTCTAGGAAAGACCCCTGATAGGATTATTAGAGTACATGACCACAGTCGTTGATATTGGTTTCTCACCCTTAGAACTTCTAATGGGTAGGCATCTGAGATCTATTCTGCCAACCTCAAAAGAAAATTTTCTTCCTCGCCAAATTTCCCCCAAAATTGTTTAAAAAAAAAAAAAAAGCTAGGAAACAAATGGAGAACATATATTATGATAGAAATGCAAAACCACTACCACCACTAAATATAGGCGAGTCAGCACGAATCCAACAACATGACAAGACCTGGAAACCGGCTGTTGTTGTTGACAAATATAACAGTAGATCATACTTGGTACGCCATTTGGATGGTGCTACTTACAGACGAAACAGACGCAACCTTCTTAAAACTATGGGGCATGCAAGAAACACCAAATGTTGAAATACAGATTCCCCCAGAAAACACCACCCCTGTGGATCCCCAACATGTTGAAATACCAGAGCCACAAATGTCTGTAAAGACAAAGCCAGCAGATAATAATGTAAAACAATACATAACAATGGCAGGTCGAACTGTCAAACCCAATATTATATCTTCAATGTGTGCAGACAGTGATTTTTCTTTTCCAATGTTTTTATATTGTGCCAGAATGTGATTACATCAATGTCATAAATGGACCTAAATGTGACAAATGCAATACACACATCAACAGTCAATTACATTGTCATCAGATGTAATTAGATATTAACAATGATGAAGACAGAATTAGCTGAGATTGCCGTTTAATTAACAAGGCATGTTGTGTTATGAACTTTTTATTAATGGAATAATTTTAAATGTCACTGAACTACTTTGTAAATGTACAATGTTACTTTGTATAGGTTTGTTGGGTGCATTCTTTTTAAGAAGGGGTATTTTGTATTACCTATATGAGCTCTGAACCTGATTAATGTATGTGTGCATATCTAGTATACATCACTGCTGAGACAGCCAGTCTATAGCCAGCTTCCATATCTAGTATACATCACTGCTGAGACAGCCAGTCTATAGCCAGCTTCCATATCTAGTATACACCACTGCTGAGACAGGCTGTCTATATCCAGCTTCCATATCAAGTATACATCACTGCTGAGACAGGCTGTCTATAGCCAGCTTCCATATCTAGTATACACCACTGCTGAGACAGGCTGTCTATAGCCAGCTTCCATATCTAGTATACACCACTGCTGAGACAGGCTGTCTATAGCCAGCTTCCATATCTAGTATACACCACTGCTGAGACAGCCAGTCTATAGCCAGCTTCCATATCTAGTACACACCACTGCTGAGACAGGCTGTCTATAGCCAGCTTCCATATCTAGTATACACCACTGCTGAGACACCCAGTCTATAGCCAGCTTCCATATCTAGTACACACCACTGCTGAGACAGGCTGTCTATAGCCAGCTTCCATATCTAGTATACACCACTGCTGAGACAGGCTGTCTATAGCCAGCTTCCATATCTAGTATACACCACTGCTGAGACACCCAGTCTATAGCCAGCTTCCATATCTAGTACACACCACTGCTGAGACAGGCTGTCGTCTATAGCCAGCTTCCATATCTAGTATACACCACTGCTGAGACAGGCTGTCTATAGCCAGCTTCCATATCTAGTATACATCACTGCTGAGACAGCCAGACTATAGCCAGCTTCCATACTAAATACAAATACAAATACAAATACATGGCATTTATATAGCGCAAAAATTATAAAATATTCTATTGCGCTTCACAATTACATAACACACATTTAGTTAAAAAGGAATAAACATTTTACACATGTACATGTATATGATACTACATAATTATATACACACATAAAACATATACATTCAAAATATAAACAGGATTCTAGAACTTAAGATTTAGACCTATATATATATATATATATCAGTGCTGTTTTATATCATTGCAGATATTTTGTATTTAACAAGAGCACAGTCATTGTTCATGAAACTGACTATACAAATGTGTTTTCAGTTTTGATCTAAAGCTAAAGCTATCTAAGATACTGTTAACATTAAACTAGTTAGACCATACTGGCGCTTATCATTTAACGAAACAGAAAAGTCGTTTATTTCTTCTACAACTGTAATTACTATAGTTAAGGTGATTCGCATCAAAGCATTGGATTATGGTGCACAATTATTTTTTACCCACCATCACCTAGGAGTTTTATGTAGAAATATAATAAAAGCTTTAAAAAATCTTCTTTTCAATAACTGCAACGGCTATAGTTTGGATATTGTGAATGTTTATCGGGTTATTGTGCTGAACAAAAATTGATCAGACATGGTTACAAGAATGATAAATGATGAACAAATGCGAAAAATTGTTCTAAAGCAATCATAGTACCTAAACGAAAAACGGCGTAGGTCCGCACTGCACCAGAAGCAAAGAGCAAATTAAATGTACAGTGAAAAGGACAATACACAATGCAATGTGAAGACAGGGTTACGTACTTGGAAACGCAACTATAAGAGGCACTGGGCATTCTTGCTTGAGTTTGTTTCTGGTTGGACTATGAGATCGCTCCTGTAATTCTGCCTTTAATTCTTCTGTGAAATGTTTGATTGATTTCTCATGCATATATAATGAGTACAGTTTTCTAATATCTGGTTGTTTTACCCGTTGTACTGGTCCTTTGGGATCTACGAGCCCGATATATTTGGCTTTGAAGTAGAATGCCGCTTAAACTTGTGCTAGGGTTTGTGAGATGTTTTGCTTCTTATATATATACAACTTTTATTATTACTTTTGCCTTCTTGTTTGTCTATTTGCGTGTTTGTTTCTGTGTTTTGTGGTTGACTGTCCTCCTTGAATGCTACTTCCCTGTCCGATCTTTTTATATTCCTTTGTACCATGGGTTAAAAGCAAGAACTAATTAAAAATATTGCTGCTATTGACATGCAATCAGAATATCCTATCACCGATTAATAGTAGCACGACTCGCACCCTCTAGCAATTATACTATTAATAATGACAGGTCTTTCAATTGAAATCATGACGATATATTTACTTTCATCACTAATCAGCAACGGGAACATCTTAAAATTATGACTCTAACCGAATTTAAACTACATATCACTTTCGAACCATCCTGATGTGGATGGAAATTAATACTTCGGACAATGGAAAAAATAAAACAATGGTACTGTAGAAAACACAGCATCCAATGGCAAAGGCACCGTAGGTCCGCACTGTACCATAAACAAAGAGCAAATTAAATATACAATAAAAAGGAAAATGTACAACACAAACAGTGGTAAAGACAGGGCTACCGACTTGGAACGGTCAGTAGGCATTATATGGCATACTGCTTAGCTAAATCAATTTTATGTGTACACAACCTCTATATTATCCTGACTTAAGCGCTCCACTTGACAGTGTAAATAAAATTACGTCGCATCAAACGCAACTCTTAAATGTAAAGATATGTAAAAGCAAATACTGAAAAAGGGATGCCTTGGAAGCAACAGATTAGAGAGAAAAGTAGCCGACTCGGTTTTATTGAGACTGGTCATATAATCTGCAACACCTCTCACGCCCCTATCACTGGCTTAAGCGGTATTCTTCTTTAAAGGCACACAAATTGGACTTGATTATCCCAAATAAACAGTAAGTAATAACACTACTGATTTGTAGCGGGGCGACAATTTACATTCGCCGCAGAGCACTAAACAAAACAAAAACACAAAAGTTAGAAACCATTCAGGATGTATCCAGAATTGTACTGCACAACCACAGCAGTTGCAACCAAAGAGAAAAACTAGGGTACGACCAAAATCATGGCGAACTATGATTTGTGCATCCATGTAATGGAAGGTTTCTTTCCAATCACGCATGACATGGATGGACTGAAAATGTGCCAACACTTCTTAATAACAATACATCATTGCATGTAATAATACATCAATGCATTGTTTAATGTATCTGAAACTAAGGCGATTAAAACAAGATAAGGTAAGGTATATACAGGAATAAAGAAGGGAACAAAAGAAATGATTGGTTATAATGACAATTAATCTTCGAAGAGCTTCATCATATCTGAACCATATCTCCACAGGTGTTAAAGTGTATCAAAAAACATCTCCAGTCATCAAATATCAAAGTTTGAGTCATTAGAAATGAGTATAACGTCAAAAAGGTCAAGACAGTTAATTTTGCCAATTCAAGGGGAGGTAATTCATAGACCCTTTGACCACTATAGCTGAATTAAAATAGGAAATATTTATATCGACCTACTATGCAAGTATGATTAAAATCAAATGAACATGAGTGTAGTCTGAAAGACAGCCATATCCCCCATTTGCACAAAGATTTATAATATACAAATTTAAACACGGAATGTCACTGTAAAATGACAAATTCTCCCTGAAATTTCCGTGTTCCAAAAAGTGTGACCTTCAACTAAAAGAACATATGTTTTATACACAACGTGTAGTAGAGACATACAGACTACACATATACAAAACATAACTTATAAATCGTTGTGATCATTCGATTTTAATCTCACAACTCGGAGTATCCCTGGTCTCGGGATACCGTTGTTATTTATTCTCACAACTCGGAATACCACTGGTCGCGGGATACCGTTGTAGTTCATTCTCACAACTCGGAGTACCACTGTTCTCGGGATACCGTTGTGATTTAATCTCACAACTCGGAGTGAACATGATGTTCATACACAATTATTTCGTTGTTATATTTTTCAACCATGTATGTGAACGCTACTGAGAATTTCACGATTCATATCACTAATCGTAATTTTTACGTGGATTTTGTTTAAGTCGTAAAATCGTTTGTTGACAATAATCACAAAAGTCACGGTAAATTCCATTTACTACCTTAGGCCTAAACAAGAAAGTGTTTTGTTTCCTGTCACCCAAACGAATCGCAGTTTTTACCTTCGACACAACAACTTTTACCCCTTCATTTTTGTGTTGCTTTGTTGTGTTTTGGCCTTAACAGAATATAATGCAATCAGTTTTTCATGTAAAATTGAAAATTGGAATAAAAGGTAACATATCTGTGCTTAGCTCTACTCTTTTGTGTAATGTTTATCTCTCAATGCTACAGTCATACGTTCGAGTCCCGCTTGTTACGCGTTTTCACATTGAATAATGTTTGACAGCTACTCACTAACGCGCAACGGCAGGACTATGGCTCTACGATTTTTTTACAAAACAGATGAAGTCTACCTCTACCTCTACCAAATTGACGCATAGATAAAGGTCGTAAAAATCTTTAAAAAAATCCCCCCACTCTCCACACACACAAACACACAATTTGTTTTTCGACTTAAGTCTAAAAGGGAGTACATCAGGCTTTTTATGGGGGTCTATAGGTGTCCGATTTAAAATTGACAAATATTAATATATTTTTTTATTATTTTACATGACCAAAGCATAATGAGCCTATAAAATCTTTTATTTGCAAAGAAATTCATTCTGCACAGTAATACATGCTATCCTAGGTGGCGCACCAGGGTTAATTTCAGCATATTACGTGCGAGTCCACCCTAGCTATATGGTGTTCTGAAACTTTAGACATTAAAGGTGAAATAGGGCGTGTCTTTTGAGTATATATTCGGATATATATATATATAATATACAATCTGTTCAAATCTTACACTTATTGGTTGTCCCGTTTTCTCACAGTAGCCAATTTTATCTCATAGCGCACACGCTTCGAGTTTCATCCTGGTAAGTGTCACGTGATCCTGTGACGTCATTGGTACCAAACGATTAGCGGTGTCGCATTGAGTTGTATATTATTGTCTATGTAGGATTAAGTTTTATGGTACTTGTTAAAAATGCCGTGTGCTGTTGCTGGGTGAAAAAGTTTGCATAAAGAAGGACAAGATAATAACCTAAGTTTCTTTCGTTTCCCTAATCGAGATAATGATATATTAAGATTTGAAGTGTGGGTAGATTGATTGAATTGGATTTTATAGTCGCACCAACAGCTAAGGTCATATGGCGACTTTCCAGCTTCCATTGGTGGAGGAAGACCCCAGGTGCCCCTCCGGGCAATTTTCGTGCACGGGCGGGCACCTGGGTAGAACCACCGACGTTCCGCAAGCCAGCTGGATAGCTTCCTCACATAAAGATTCCTAGGCCCCTGAGGGATCGAACCTACAGCGGTGAGGGGCAAGTGATTTCAAGTCAGAGACGTTAACCACTCGGCCACGGACGCCCCTGAATCGGGTATACGTATGATAAATTGAAAAAAGGTGAAATAGTCTTAGATCTTTATACACACCGTGAATGCTTAGCTGTTGAATAAGAAGCATGCGTCTTCACGTGAATCAATGAAGAATTGACGGCGCTAATAATATGAAGCCGTCTTTTTTTAAAAGATTGCTAAGAACGTTCAGCATATAAATTTAAATGAATCCGGTGAAATAAACACTGTGTCTTTGTTTCCAAATTTTAATTTTAATAATTTTAAATTATACACCCTCTTCTGCCAATAGTGTTATAAATATATATTATCAACATATATAGGTCTATGGATTAGAAAAAAAAATACAAAATGTTTCATGGATATCTAGATCTATTACTAGGTAGAAAATTAATAATATTACTAGCTTTTATATTAATTCAGTATTGTTTTATGGCAAACAACAACAATAACGCCTCTTAGCTGGTGCAATAAGTAAAACAAGTATAATACAATATACTTTATATTATGGTAATTTGATATGTTTGGTCTGTTTTCGATCTGTATATCAAGAGTAAGTATACATGAGTAAGTATATTTACTAACTGTCTATATCGTGCTCATAATACATTTGGCTATATTATTTAAATCATAGTATTTTTCTCTCTTTGTGCGCGACAAAGTAGAGCTTGCATATCATGTGATATATCCGTCTTGTGCAACACGCGTCTGCCCTCGGCGGTATTACACCGCTCAAGTAATTGCAATAAACAGGAAATATATCATAAAACTAGGTTTCCCTAAATGGTGCGTGCTTTTGTGATATACCGACGTATGTACCCTAATTAGGCTGTACTTCAATAGTGCAACGCAATATTTGATTAGTCTGTATTGATATTTGGGGCAGTGAGGACTAGAGAGCGTGTCATATTGCAAACACCGCTCCTAGAGTGATTGGTGTTGATGGCGACTTATGGCAAATATATAATACGATAGAAATTATGGCGCCGAAATTATATGCTATTTCATTTATAATTGTTTCTATTTATTTTTTATCATTTATGTATAATATCTAATAAATATATTTGTTCCATGTCTACTTATCGGCAAAAAAATCTGACGCTCGTATTTAGACCATTCATTCAGAATATACTGCATTTCGCGGTTATTGTGTATGTAACAAGATATTGCAGTGTTGCGGGTGACTTACAGTCAGATTTCGATGAAAACAATGTTTACGTTGTTTTTTGTTTGTTGTTGCTGTAAGTGTATAAATACGGTATTTTGTTAGATTAGTGAATAGTGTAATGAACCGCTGAACGAAAGGAATGACATGACACGATAGTCTTTACAAGCTCCCCATTTGCACCTGCACCGCGTTTGACTTCATCATCAGTTGAAGCATCCGATGTATTTTCGTCCTCAGACACGTATTATGGCTCAAAATCGTAAGGTTGCACATTGTGTAACCGTCTTATTACGGGCATTTCCTCTGACTCAGTATCATGATCGCTTAATTCTCACATTTTCACACAAGGTATACTGTTTTGCGTTCAGTCCCAATGTAAACAAAAAATAGTTTGTTCCCAATGACGTCACTTCTGGTAATTCGAGCAAGAGTTTTTCCCCTTAGATTTTTTTCGATTTTTTAGCAATGCCTGTTCGCCATTCCGATTTTTATCTTTAAAAACACATTTTCACTGAACAGACATCAATGGCATAGTAAAAAAAAGTATTTATAATGATATTTAATACTAAAAAACATATCAAAAGCGGATTTGTTGATTTAAGACCACGTTCTGCTTTAACAAATGTTTCTAGCTTCACATTTTGATTGATAGTGTTTAATATCGTGAACTGGAACAATTTTATAATTTAAGCTGTTTCTAGAAAAATCCTGATGTACCCCTTTTAAGAGTATTGGGCATGAATTAAACAAACTTTTTGCATAAAAAAATATATAATTAGAATAACAAAAGTGGGTTCTGCTCAGATTCGAACCCATCTCACTCGCTTTATAATCCATAATGTTAAGGGACTGCCGCTCTCAGCCGCCGCTCTCCCGACTGAGCTAATAATTCTTTACACATTTTGATGAACTATAAGCGATTTATTCTAAAACCGGAGTGTCCGAATTGACCCGGTCTAAAATAGTCACTCGGGATCTATACACAGTCAGATCTTGTTGATTTGCATTCGGTCCCGCCGACACGATCGGCACACGTATTCAGGATTATTTTACGACCGAAACAGTTATTTTAACTTCATAGCAAGGGAGGTAAAAACTTCAGAATATTACACAGCGTACTTCATAATAAGCTGAAATCTTATTCCGGAGAATATTTCTTAAATATATAAATCCAAGAAAGAATGAAGATATGCTTTTGATGGTGTTGCAAGAGAAATAAATTATAAAATTAAATGGTTACAAATCTCAATACACTATCCCAGGATAACAATACAGCGTATGAATGCATATTACGCAAGATAAGAATGCTTGATGTATCTATATAACGCACAGCAAAACGATGGAACAATAGATGCAATAGCTATATAAACAATATATAACTTAAACAACATATCGAGGAAATTATTTGAAATTTCTAAATGACATTACCTTATTTGTATCTGCACTAGAAAAGAAGAAACACCTGTTAAAATACGGGTCTTCTTTTTCCGGCAATGCGTCGATTCATCAGTGAGGCTGTAGTAAGGATTCGTGAAAAAACATGGTTACTAAAGCTTGGTGAACAAGTTCACCATGCTAAAAACGGATGGACGAAAGTTCATGTAACTACCACTCCTTTCAGGGTTATGGAAGGAGATATCATATAAGTCCGGTAATCTCACAAGCAAAGGCTGATGCGCAGTGACAAACTGTAGAGGGTCAGTCTGCGTAGTGACAGACTGTAGAGGGGTCAATCACTAAGCATGAAGTGTGTTGTAATACTAAAGTGTCGTTTTTAGGTTGGTGTTGTACTTCTTCAGAAAGTTTTCGTTGCGGCAATATAACATTGAGGAAGATCTAGGTAGTTTGTGATAGAATAGAATTAACGTAATGATTTGATTTCGATCATTGAAAGGCTTAGCGAATGAGCTTGAATATATAAACCTTGTATGATGTAGCACGAGGTCCGTTCCTATCTAAATGTGGATTGACTTCAAATTCACTTCTCTTATAATACATTTTAGTATTAGAAATCATTTAAAGTCGAAAGATGCAGATCGAGAGATGTAGCTATGGTATCCGAACTGTTAGATTTATTCAACGTGAGCTCTGGTGGATAAATATTAAAAAAATATATATAAGCAAACAACGGATTATCAATACTGAGTATGTCATCTAGATACCGATATGTATTCTTAAACGCATCAATAATGTCTCCCTGGATAGCAATACAAGGTGAAAAACTCAACATAAAACTGTCTTTCATAACTGTGCGACAAGTGGTGCAAATGGAGTACACATGTACCCATAGGAATACAAACAACCTGGCAGTAAACGGTTTTACCGTATCAAATAAAGATGTTATCTAAAAGAAAAGACAACGCTCTACAAACATCAGTGCAAGTCCTCATGTAAAATATATTATTATGGGTGTATGTAAATAAATCCTGACATTATTTCTTCTTTAGCACATGTCTTATGTATAATCAAAATTAATTTCTTTTTGAAAAGGTTGTGTGGTAGAGTGATGTATAGTGTGGTAAAGTCGGTATGAAAGAGGTTTGGAAATGCGGTATGAAAGAGGTATGGAAATGTTTATATCGAAATTTATCCAAATCGATCACAACAGATTAATTCCTGAATTTTAAAAACAAAGTGTTCACTATGTTATATTATACGAGAAGTGCTATAATTTATTCATTTAAGAAATAGAACATCGTTTACTGTGAATTATCGTTTAATATATCACGGTTTGGAGTTCAATTGTAAACAATAATTTCACTCGCTCTTTTGTAAACAATAATTTCACGAGCCCAAACAATAATTTCACGAGCCCAAAGTGCGAGTGAAATTATTGTTTACAATTGAACGACAAACCGTGATATATTATAGATAATTCACCGTAAATGATGTTCTATTATAATACCCCTAAAATGTGAAAATAACGCACACATCTGAAATCTTTCGCATTGCTTAGCTTACTCTCCTAACGTTGCATACGTTATAATGCGCAATGCGCAATGCAAAATTACAGTGATATATCGTTCAATATAACGAGATATTTTAAACTGGGCTATATAGTGCGGGTGTATTAGAATATTAAATAGTTAACAAAAAAAAGATGCAGACAAAATATTAGGCAATGTATCCTTCCTTTGTAGGACAGGTAATGTCAGTGTTTTAATTGAAATTATATAAAGGCATGGTATACGTTGTCATAATAACGCATAGACGTGGGAGCGGTCCAAATTAAGCCTGTCTTTCAAAATTAAACTGAACTTTTAAATGCCCATTATTTCATATTAAACGCGCAAACACCGATGTCATTTCGCATTGTGCTACAATGACGTCGGTACAGTTTGCACGTTAACCGTTAATGTCATATCTGTCACCGTATAATAGGTATATTATATAACGAAACAAATAACAGTTATTAAACTGCTTCATGAAAAAATGACGTCACAGAACACCGCGTATTTTACTTATGAAAGGATATCAACTTTCCTATAAAGGATACGTAATTTTGGAGGTCAACTGTTTTGATATTTTGCTAGTGGTACATGAACTTGAATTTGCGATAAAACGTGCTTTGTTGAGTTTTCTGAAGTTTTGGAATCAAGTACATTTGTACATAGTAGGGAGCTTTAAAGGGACACATGGCAATATTGAGTTTTATTTCAAGCATTACAATTAGTACAGCGATTTATTAATCCTGTATCATTTTGACTTTACGCACAAAGCATTTATTCAACGTAATAAGATGTCTCCTATTAATATCAAAGGTGTATTTTAATTTATATATTCATTTTTATTTACCTGAGACGTAGAGTCAGAGGTGAGTTATTGGGACCACTGTTCGTCAGTCGTCCGCCGTCAGTCCTTCCTTCAGTCGTCCGTCATTCTGCCGTCATTCGTTGCCGTCATTAACTCTTACGTCTTTAAACTACTTCTCCTCAGAAACCTTTTGGTCAATTTTAAACCAACTTAACATGGGTGATCCTTATGTATATATAGTATTCAAGTTTGATAAAATTAGGTCAACATGAAATCTTAAACAGTCATTGTTTCAATAACCACTAAACAGATTTCAACAGTTTTTCTTTATTAATGATCGCCAACCCGTCTCCCTCGCCAACCTCTAGAGTTTGTTCAAATAACATCCCCGGGGTTTAATAACTACCCATTCCCCCAAACCTCCCATGTCCAAAGTGTGTATATAGAGATTTTGCATTGTTTACATAATTATATTAGAAAAAATCTTGAAAAATAGTCTCTCTGAACCCGAGGCACACAACACTCATATATTGCATGCTTAAGGTCATCTACGAAATATGTTTCAATTATATCAAAGTCATCATCGCTTTGTATAGATTTATATAGTCGCTTCTTTAAAACAGATTCTGCTCTGAAAATACAAGAGCTATAAATTCCTAGTATGTTACTTGCTGCATAGACGTTTGGTTCTCTGTGAAATGTGTTTAAATTTAGACTAAGTAATAATTTGGCCATTCCCCGGGGGTAGATGCTTGGCATATAGTATCATCTTAAAAAACAATGTTCTGCTCTGAAACAGCAAAATCTAGAGGAGTAATATGGTCTTTTATCAAGTTTGTTTAAATAGTGAGTTTAATTTGGCTCTGCCACATGGGTCACAATATTGTATAGACTTATATCGGCGAAAACGTTGAAAAATATTATAATATTGAACTTACCGAATATATTGTATCTCACACACATTTATAACTGCGAGTGTCTACAATGGAGGTCATCACGTGAGTGAGTCAGTGCCATTGTGTTTCTCTTGTTTAAAATGTCAGTACCATTACACTAAAACTAGAAGACGTTCAGCTTCACATTATTATATCATAACACTCAGTAACTTAAAGAAAATACATCTACGTTGTTATAAATATCTTAATAGGTTCTCTACTCCCTGCAGTGCATTATTCTGCAAAGTCATTATCCATTTCTGAGAATCTCGTTACCATTGACCAGTGAAGTAATCTATTATCGAGTTCTCAACATCAATGTTTTATTTGTCTGGGTTATACGCAGCTTTTTAAAAAATAATTGTTAACTAAATAGAAATATATTTTGCTATTAGTTACATACATCTGGTAATAAATACAGAAAAGGGGATCCCCAGGAAGCAAAAAACACGATCAAGAGATGGATGTAGCAGACTCGGTTTTATTGAGTCTAATTTTGTAATGAGGTAATGTTGAGTGCAACACCTCTCACGCCTCCTACCACCGGCTTAAGCGATATTCTACTTTTAAGCCACAAAGATTGGGCTTGATGATCCCAAAGGACCAGTAATAACACTATTGATTTGTAGTCGGGGCGACATTTTACGGCCGCCACACAGCACTAAACAAACACTAGTGTGAATGTCAATAAATATTGAAAAGGGGATCTCTTTGGTAAGTTTATTGTGAAAGTGCAATGACTTCCATTGTGGCTGTGTATATATCACGTGGTATAAGTCATGCAGTCTATATATCACGTGGTATAACTCACACGTGGTATGAGTCATGTAGATAAATTCGCTTTTTACAGTTTTATTCGCTTAAAGAATACGTATCGGCTAACGTTTTGGCCGCCAAATGTTTGTTTCATCAACTTTAACGACTTGCTACAGAGATAATTATAAATATTCCGTATTGTAATTTGCAGACTGGTAAAGAATTTTAGAGGGGGAAAGCATGACTATGTTTCAACCAGATTAATTCATTTTTCGTTTAAAAGTTATGTTTTGTAAGACCAAGTAGATGCGTTGCAGACACTACAAGTACACATTGGTATATGAACATCACTTCTACAATCGTTTATTTGTAAGTCAATTTCGACGTCAAATTGTGGGAAAGTATTATTTTAAAAGTACTAAAAATGCAACAGCATACACCTGTACAAACACGAAGATTTTAATTTTGCCATTGACTCATATCAGAAAATCTCAAAAGAGTACCAACTACAGTTATTGAATGTGGACGCAAACATTGTTTATTCCACTTCTAAAATGATAGCTAAAACCGTAATGGACACTACAGTAAAATATTGGCACGAATTGTCATTATGAGACAAATCGTGTTTGTGTGTTTCATGCGTCAGTCTATACATTTTAGATCTTATATACATCTATATATTTATGATATTATATAAATATAAAATAAACGAATAGAAATTGAGTTATTTTTGATAATTGTCTCCATCAATTCAGGGCCAAAATGCAAGTAAATTAAAACAAAATAACGAATTGTTACCAAATATAAACACATATTGAGAACAATTAAGACCGTTTAATAAAACAAAAGTATAACTGTAAAACATAGTAATTAATTTTATTTAACATTAACTCAAAATAAACCAAATCGTTCAAATGATACGGACATCAAAAATTAGGTGAATTTTGAATTTGAATTTAACTACAAACTAATTGACATGATATTAAGTACCATCGTTTAAAATAAGTACATCTAACATTTGAGCGGGAAAATTAGCATTCGCAGGTCCACAAAATACACGCATTTAAAACAGTCAAAAGTTACAAGAAAAATACCAGAACTAAACATATGCGAAACCACAAACATTAAAATTAATGGTTGACAACATGGAAACCGCTTTCAAACGGTCAGTGGCAAAGGCCGCTGGGATGGGGTCTCGAGTAAACAGGTTCTAGGAAGCACCAAACCTCACGCTTACCCTATTTCATCAGGGACAGTGTAAATAGGGAATTATCCTACGGACTAGGTAGCATTAATAGGCAATATAAATACAACACACACACAAACAAAAAATAGATATAATCAAAGCACTGAAATTGCTGAATGCGGCGGGGTTTATGTAACGAACAAAATCTGAATAAGATAAAGTCATGAATACCAAAGTGCAGGAAAAACGAATAGAAATGGGGGGAAAATAACGCCCGACGCGAGTTGTTCTTTCAATTTTTGCATCTTGTCAATTGGTATAGCGTTCAGATCCGGAATCTCTACCTTTCTGGTTTTGCCCGATTAGACCCTGAACTCTACAATGATGCAATCCGATGCTGCTTTTATAATACGAGTTCCAATACCATCTATACATGTAGCTTTATTTATATCTAATTCATCAATTATTCGCCTTACTTCGAGAATCGAAATGTAATCCATTTTAAATATAGCCTGTTTTAATTTATTATCAATACGTACTTATTTGCCTATAGCGGAGTTCTGTTTATTGCATTAGAAATATTAAGAAAGTGGTCATTTAGAGCGTCAGCTATACTTTCTCTCCCTCAATTGTAACAATATTAATGTTTAAAATTAGTGGTAATTTAATAACAGTTGATATGTGCAGATAGTGATTTAAGATTCGACCAGATAAATTTAGAGCCTTTTCTATCTTTAATTGCATTTGCAAAAAAACTTTCTTTCCTAAAGAAATCAGATGATTAGTTTTATTCCTCCATTTTTAATAATAATTAATGATGTCAACATTTAAATCATTTCTCTTGTCATAAATATTTCTAATTATGCCCCCTTCGGGGCGGGGGCGGGGGGGGGGCGGTCATCAAATTTCTCAAATGATCTGTAATTTATAGTTTTATGACCGTTTTATGACCGTCAATGGGAATAATTAATGATGTCAACATTTAAATCATTTCTTTTGTCGCAAATATTGCTAATTATGCCCCCCTTCCCGAAAGTGGGTGGAGGGGCGGAGGAGAGGGAGGTGGGGCTACAAACTCGAAACTTGCCAGGAATATTTGTGTTATTGTCTAATTGTTCACCTCCCCTTTTAGGTAGATTCGCATAAGAAATGTGGTTGCCATGGTAACAAAATAACAAAAGATATCAAACTAATGTCTGTCGGTCGGTCGGTCGGTCCATCCCGAAATCTTCTTGTCTTTGCGATAACTCAAGAACGGCTGGCACTAGGCAGGAATGTGTGTGTCATGGTCTAGTTGTGCATCTCCCCTTTTGGGTAGAATGTGGTTGCCATGGTAACAAAACATGTAAAAAAAACCACTAAAAATCGCCTGTCTTTGCGATAACTCAAGAACAGCTGGAATTACAAACTGGAAACTTAGCAGGAATGTTTGTGTCATGGTCTAGTTGTGCACCTCTCCTTGTTGGTAGATTCGCATAAGAAATGTTGTTGCCATGGTAACAAAATTTGTAAAAAAATATCACTCAAACCTGCTTGTCTTCACGATAACTCAAAAACAGCTGGCAGTACAACATCGAAACATGGCAGGAATGTTTGTCTCATGGTGTAGTTGTGCACATCCCCTTTTGGATAGATTCGCATAAGAAATGTGGTTTTGCCATGGTAACAACACTTGTAAAAAATCACTAAACATCGCTTGTCTTCGTGATAACTCAAGAACAGCTGGCACTACAAATACCAAACTTAGCAAAAAATGTTTGTCTCATGGTGTTGTTGAGTAGATTCGCATAAGAAAAGTGGTTGCCATGGTAACAAAACTTGTAAAAAATCACAAATAATATTTCGTCTTCGCGATAACTCAAGAACAGCTGAAGACTCGAAACTTGGCAAGAATGGTTGTGTCATGTTGTCGTTTTGCATCTCCCATTTTTGGTAGATTCGCATAAAAAATGTGATTGGCATGGTAACAAAACTTTTTAAAAAAAAAATAAAAAAATATCACTAAATATTTCTTGTTATTTTCTGTTTTTTATCGGGAGATGCAAATTGAAAATAACGGCGACGATATCAGAAATATTAGCTTTATTGTGTTAATTTAAAAGTTATTTTGGATAAATAATATCAACCGTAGTAGAAATGAATGGAGTGTCAATGTTTAGATCTCCCAGATACCGAAAGGTGTTATTTAAGTCTTTGATGACATCCGCCTGAGGATCTTGTGAAAGACACAACATGAAATATCTTTCACGACAATGAAAAAATTATCTGCGATAAGCAAGAGGAGAACAGTATGTAAGTATTGGTATAACAACAATTTGTCTTTAAAGAGTTGTTAAATGTCTTATAAACGTATTCACTCTTTGAGAATATCTAGCAGGTTAGAGCATAGTACGAAAGCTAGGATCAATGACATTTGTCAAGAAACATTAACGGCGTTTGTTTTGCGTAACTTATTATGACATTTGGACAATTTTGAAGACAAATAATACTTGGTATTAATAAAGTATTCCTCGATAATCATTCCTACCTCTTCAGTATCGTAGATTGTGTCATGTATGTTTAGTTATTCCATTTCTTTGTCATAATTTGTAGAAATTATGTATAAAATCATGAAATTATCAAAATTGTGAAAAACAATAGCAAAAGGTGAATGGAGGATGTGCAAATCATATAAATATACACGTGCTAATCAAAAACCAAATACTTAAACTAAAACACTTAGAAACTATCGACAAGTGTGGTACTGTACGCTACGAAGTAGATTGAATCGCCGTACTAATAAATAGGATCTAAATCGATAGCTGTAAGCGCTTATGATAGCGATTTGAATCAACGGGACAGACAGCAATCTTGCTATATTTGCCAGAAATTAAAACAAGGATATTTCCATGTTGTGACAGTGAAAATTAAACTCAATATACATTCTAATAAGCAGTTATTTAATTCCATTATAAAGTAATCGCAACTCCAGCGAAAGTTGGAGTGTCTACAATAGATTTTGCAGCTACTCTGCTTAGTTTAGCAGATGAGAAGGTTCAACATTGGCGCCTAATTATCAAACAACATGTTTGCGTTAGTGCGCCGTAAAACCCAATTCAACTTACTATTAAAATAAGGATTTTCATAACGAGAAATACCTCTAGCTATCTGAATTATTGAAACGTGCACGTTTTTGTTTCGCCCCCAATAGTGGTTAGCGAGATATAGCAGTCATTTTTCCGGCTGCGGCTGCGGCGTCCGCATTTTAAATCAACTTTATCTCAACAACCGCTGCTCGAATTTTTCTGAAACTTTGTCAGATGCTTTGCTGGGTCAAGGAACATCACGTAATGCCAAACTTACCAAGGTCAAGTTCATATTTCGCATTTTTTCCCAATACTTAACCTTGGTTAGGTAACTTAACCTTGTTTAGGTAACAGAACCTCAGTTAACTGTATCTGAGTGCCTCATTTTCTTTGTTTGACACTTGGTCATACGTATTGTTGGCATTGGTGGACATCACTGAACGACAAAAATTACCAAGGACAAGGTCATATTTTGCTTATTTACGCCAAACTTAACCTTGGTTAGGTAACTTAACCTCAGTTAACTTTATGAGATTGCCTCAATTTATGTCTTTGATACTTGGTCATATGTATTGTTGGCATTGAAAGATATCACTGAACGACAAAAAATACCAAGGTCAAGGTCATGTTTTGCGTTATTTACTGTAAACATCATTATGGTTAGGTAAGTTAACCTCAGTTAAATTTTTCTGATAACTTTAATTGCTTCGTTTGATACTTGGCCATATGTATTGTTGGCATTAGTGGACATCACTGAACGACACAAATTACCAAGGTCAAGGTCATATTTTGCGTTATTTTCCTCAAACTTAGCCTTGGTTAGTTACGTTAACCTCAGTTAACCTCAGTTAACTTTATGTGACTGTCTCACTTTATGTCTTTGATACTTTGTCATATGTATTGTTGGCATTGGTGGACATCGCTGAACGATAAAAAATACCAAGGTCAAGGTCATGTTTTGCGTTATTTACCCTTAACATCAGTTTGGTTAGGTAAGTTAACCTCAGTTAACTTTTTCTGATATCTTTATTTGTTTGATACTTTGTCATATGTATTGTTGGCATTGGTAGACATCACTGAACGACAAAAATTACCAAGGGCAAGGCCATATTTTGCGTTATTTTCCCCAAACTTAACTTTGGTTAACTTTATGTGACTGTTCCACTTTATATCTTTGATACTTGGTCATATGTATTGTTGGTATTGGTGGACGTCGCTGGACGACAAACATACGAAGGTCAAGGTCATATTTTGCGTTATTTTTTCCAAACGTAACCTTAGTTAGGTAACTTAACCTTGGTTAGGTAACTTAACCTCAGTTAACTATATGTGATTGCCTCACTTTATGTCTTTGATACTTGGTCATATGTATTGTTGGCATTGGTGGACTTCGCTGAACGACAAAATACACCAAGGTTAAGGTCATACTTTGCGTTATTTTCCCAAAGCTACACCCTGGTTAAACCACTTAACTTCAGTAACTGAACTTCTTATGATTACCTCGCTTTTATTTGTTTGATACTTGGTCATATTAAGTGTTGTCTTTGGTGGACACCATTTAAGCACATATTTTATAAAATATTTCATATGCCGTTTGCCGCAGTGGGCGAGACACCCTCAGATCGAGGTCTTGTATTATTAGTATACACTGGCAAATTATAACCACGTATTAATAGTAATGCCTGCGTTTAATGAAAACTAATATGCAATTCAACTGTGATTTTTACCCATTACTTCTCAAGTGTCCCGTTAGTTTTAGGAAAACACTAAAAAAACTATTTCAAAAATTATTGACTAAGGGCCTATGAAGAACACAAGGAGACACTTTTGCTTTATTTTAATGTGTGTACGGCAAACGTGTAAAACATACCTCAAGCTTACCCAATGTCCATTAAGAGTACATTAACCGGTAAATATCTTTCTAGCTGCCTTGCGAACGAGTAGAGAACCAGTAATCGATTGTTGCCGTTTTGAATTGATTTATATACAATTGTACCCAATTCTGCGCTATCTAGTAAGTGGCACTTTGTCACGTTTTGTCTTTATACATTTTATACAGCATGTTGGGTATTGGTGATTGTATTGTTAATTTATGAACTATACGTGTGTGTGTGTGTGTGTGTGTGTGTGTGAGAGAGAGAGAGAGAGAGAGAGTGCGCGCGCGCGTGTGTGTATGTGCGTACGTGCGTACGTGCATGCGACACAGCAATCCGTGTAAACGATGGGAGAGAGAACTACATTAACACTGTTCAAGACGAAAGGACAAGCTACCCTTTATGCCCCATCACCATTAAATCCCGGGGGCATATAAACGTCACATCTTGTCAGAAATGCAATTCTGTTTTCAATATATAGTCCAATAAGCGTATCTTCCGTGGCCGAGGGATTAACGACGTTGTTTGCTGCGGGGTCGAATCCCACTGGAAGCTCAACTTGTAAGTGAGAAAGTGTCGATTCTTCTGGATGGCGGAAGGTATACAGTACTGGTCCTTACCCAGGGGAAATGGGATGGTCTACCTCTACCATAAAAAAAGTTGATCGTCATATACTGAACAATAAAAGAAACGTCCGATGGTTTTGCTGGTATTTCCATAGGCCAGTTTTTGAGGGCGTATAAAAGCTTAAACAGATTTTTAATAAAATAATGTTTGATGTTTGTAAGCACACTTAATTAAGTGAGTACCAAATATCCCATTAAACTATTTTAAATTTGCCAAGCAATACTCGTTTATGGATGATATGGACATGTTAGAGGGAGTTAAGTTGATGAATGTTGATAATCAAAACCTGCCATTTACACAATCTGTGTTATGTCTTTTGTGATTTTTTGGTAAGGAACATACAGAGATTATTGTCTCGGACAAATTTGGTCGATTTCGTAGATTTAATATTTTTTGTGGCCAAAATACATGCTTTAAGGAAAATGGAGACTAACTCCCTTGTGTACTGAACTTTTGAAAAACATCTTTGCTTGGAATATTGTTGGCGGTCTATCTAATTATTCTTCAAACATCTTTTTTTTTTCCTTTTTTGATGTCTAGACAATCAGCAACAACATCAACGGAAGTTTCTTTTTTTTTCAGTATATATGGCCTAAGATATACTCAAAATGACGTAAAATATAATAGAAACAAACAAACAAAACAAATAATTGTATTTTCACCAAGACATTTATATGAAACCGAAACAAAAAGAAAGAAAGAAAGAAAGAATGTGTAAAATTATACAGAAATCCCCGCCATGAACTATTCTCTAACTAACAAGACAGCATTAATAGGCAATATAAATAAAACACAAAGATGCTCGTGTATAAACAAAAAAAAATAGCCTAGAAAGCCACACAGAAGGTACTCAGTAACTTGGCAGAAGCCAGAGCTACAAGAGAATAAACCATTGAGGGCACGACAAGACAAGACCGCAGACAAACATGAAACGTCGTCGTCCTTTTGGGCTTTAGGTAGACGTCAACATAGGGTTCACAGCAGGACTGCGTTCTAATACACTAACCTGTCCTCGCTGCGAACAAATTACCCAGGAGTGTATTATCTAATAGGAATATGTGCTTCACAGTCTTCTCCACGAGGTGTAATGACACATCTACAGTCATAAGTATTCATGTATTATTTCAAATGACAGTTTACAAATATTTCATTTGCTTCAGATATAGTTTAGAAAACGTTAAACGTTTACAGTTATATGTATCTGAATACATACTGAACAGTGAATCCTTTGGGAGCAAAATACACAAACAAGGGAGAAAAGTTGTTAGTTGCGTTTGTTCCTGAGAGGTTAACGTATAATTTGCGATTCATCTCAAGTCTCATAGAACACAATTGAGAGGAAGTCTGAAGCCACAATGATTAGGCCCCAGCATGATTGTTGACAGCCGACACAGCAGCTAGCCTGAATGTCAATAAATAATAAAAGGAGATACAACGGAAGCAAGAAACACAAACAAGGGATAAAATTAGCAGTCTCGATTTTATTGAGTCTGTTCAAAGGTGGTAATATAATTGCAACACCTCTCGCATTCCCTATCACAAACTTATGCGGAATTCTTCATTAGATCCACACATATTGGGCTTGATGATCCCAAAGGATCAGTTAGTAATAATACTACCGAACTGTAGACGGGGAGATTTTTTACAACCGCCATATAGCATTAAACAAACGCTAGTGTGAATGTCAAGAATACTGGAAAGAGAAGCCTTTGAAAGCAACAAACACAAACAAGAGAGGAAGTAGCAGGCTCGGTTTTATTTCTGTTCATGAAAGGTAATATAAGGTACATCCCCTCCCGCACTCCATGTGCTTGGCTTCTTGTTAACCATTGTAATTGTTGTTGTTTTTCTGCTTGCTTTTGGCTGAGTGTGTTCTGTGAAAGCAGCATATCTTGGTGGACTTGTGTACCTAAATGTATGCCTTGACATGCAATTTCTGCCGGAATGAACATATACAGATAGGGATAATACTTGAGTGGGTTTAAAAACGAAAAGCTACAACAAAGTATACATGTATATATATATGTTGTATTTACTACATACATGTATTCGTCAAGAACTGTTAGTTTCTTTGGTAAAATAGATTGGAAATTCTATGGAGCTATCATAGCAGTTTTATCTCTTTGCAATACCAAAATAATTTTCAGCTACCGTGTTTGTTGTCGATCTAATCCATAATAAAGAGTTCGTTAAGAACATGCTGGTATAATTAAGCAATAGTTTATTCAAAAATGCTAGTTTTACGACATTGTGCACAATTATTCCATCTATGGTACGACATTGTGCACAATTATTCCATCTATGGTTTCAGTGTTAACCGGATGCTGAAGTGTATTTTAGTTTACCACTTTGGCACGGGTTTACAATTGATGTCGGACGTGTAATATCAAATGATTGCTCTTACTGGACTTGATTGCTAAAATAAAATAAGGGAGCCCACGTCCTATTTGATCGTGTTTTAATATTTGTTATTTACCAAACACTTGTTTTTATATTTGACAAGGTGTTTTATATATGTGTGTCTATCAAAGTAAATAATTTATACTTATATATTGAATACAAGATCGATTACTTTCTCGAAACTTCTGTGTCTAGGTATATCGCCGTAAACAATATGTTGATTTTTTTAGAAGCAACCTAAAGTTAGAAAATAAATCGCAATGTTGAATTTGAAAATAGTAAACAAAAACGATGAGATGTGATTGTTTACATTTCAGAATAGGAAATTAATATAACGTTTATATATAATTCTAAAAGAAATTCTTTTTTAAAATCTTCTCTGAATCCAAAAGGGCTAATGCCTAATATTTTGCATGTAACATAAACTTATGATTCGTATCCTGTTTGATAAAATGATAAGACTGAGGTCAAATTTAGCCCCGTCCCAGGGATAACGGTGTTACATAGAGTTAAACAGAATTTTTTAAACAAATCTTATTCTCTGAAAAAACAATATCTGAAGGTTAATTAGTAGCATAAGCTCTCGGTCCTCTACCAAGTGTGTTCAAATAATGGTGAACCTGGGTTTTAAAAAGGTATAAAGGTTGAACTTGAAATGTGGCTTGCACAGAACACAGTCAGCCAAAAGCACGAATTAAAACAACGAACAATTTTATTTTTTTTAAATGTTTTATTATTTTTCAAATCATTCATAACATATTCATTATACTATAAAATGCATCATTCATAAAAGTAGATAATAATGACTACATCTATTGTAACAGTAGTTATTATATCAATATACCCTTTAATATAGTCATTATTTAACATGTTGTTTTGTTATAATGTTAAAGAAATTTAACCCGCCAAGCAACAGCAAAATAGCACTACAGAAATTGTATATCAAAAATATATCCAGGTGTTCAAGTTCATATGCGCCGATTAAAAGAAAACATTTATTCACGGGTTCTAAAAGCGCCCATGATTGACTATGCGCAAACGAAACACGAGTCGTAATGCTTAATTCGACTTTCCATCTTCGGGGTCTAGCCTGGCTGGCTAAACCGGTTACATTGTGTCATTAGAAGTTGGCTCACAAACTATGCAAGCAATACATATACCTTGTCGTCATTAGGCTCAGGAATGGTGTACTTATGATGTAAAATTTTGCTTTTGTTGGCGGCATAGCCACGTAAAGCCAAAGAAACAAAACTATTTATTGTTTCTCTTGGCCTCATTGGAATATTACATGTTAAGTAGTTTAAAGGGGCAAAATTCCCTACCCTGGTAGGGAGAGATTGGAGGTGTGGCTATCAAATTACACCAGCTATGCTGGCCTGTCAGTTACAGTGAATGATTCTAAAAATAGCAATGTAAACAGCAGACGACATAAAACAATGTACTTACAGATCAGCTAGGAGTAAAGTTTATCAATTCATTGACTCCAAATCATTTCCTTGAAACTATTTAATTTCCTTTTTTTTATTGGAACTCTGTATGTCATTTTAGGATTTCTTTTGTAGCTCATTACCCTATATGATAATGATTCTCTGTTTACATGCTCATTCCAATCTAAAGTTGCTAAATTAATTCTTAACTTATAACTTGAAGCACCAAACACAATTCGTTTGTCCACATACTGCAGAAGGGCGTTGTTAAATGACTTTACATAGTGAGTATCCATACAATATTTATATTTTTCAGCTTCTTTGTATACTGGCACATTTTTCAAAAAGTTAGTCAAAATTGCTACGGCTTTATCCAGTTTATCACATTTTAAAATAAATGTAATATGATGACTAAACAGAAATCAATGCCGTATATATTCACACTGTCAGCAAATAGTTCATGATATATTAAGTTTGTGTTAAATGAAAATTAATTGCCAATTATAGTTTGTCTGGTGAAACAGTGTACTGATCAGGGATCAGTTCTGTTTATAACTTGGAAGTTGTAAGAACATATTGTGCTGGGAATTACAATTAAAAATAATTTTGTTAGACATGGCTGGACCTGATGAAGATAACAAAATAAGGAAGTACATAGTATATATGACAAAGGAACAGAAGGACATTACTGAAGGAATATTCACTTTTCATGGGTGGGATATTGAAGTACAAAGTGGTGATTCTGATTCTGGTGTTCGATATGGACATGATAGAGATGATTTA
The DNA here is from genome assembly GCA_037043455.1 of Cyrtodaria siliqua. Lineage (NCBI taxonomy): Eukaryota > Metazoa > Mollusca > Bivalvia > Adapedonta > Hiatellidae > Cyrtodaria > Cyrtodaria siliqua. Next base: position 51,416 of record JAWPHD010003045.1, on the reverse strand, counting down.
TTATCAGGAACACGCGTACATGAACAGTACTTATCCACAAACACAGATACAAATGTCCCATCTCAGAGTTCTGCTAGGGTGGTTCACACGGTGCACAACAAAGACAAAGGTGTTCTAGAAAATGCATGTGCCTCTCTACCCAGCCCAAATGATGTAGACGGAATCAAGGACATGACCAGAATGAACATAATGTTCATAACATTCCTTGCATACACTGTTTGAACCTTCCATGTGTAACTGCTTATCCGCAAGCATGGCTTGGAAGGGGTTTAGCTGCACGTCCTGCCAATAATGTCATTAGAAAATGCTTTACAAAAAGTTTTGGGTGATGTTGGACAGTCGAGGACTTTGGAGCAACCCTATTTATTTAGCAAGAAAACACCAGCCCATTAGTAAATCGCATGTAGAACTTACACAAAGAGAGATAATGCCAGAATGCGTTCTAAACCAAGTGAGACTTGTATCCAAACCCTAAAGATGTACCTTACATGGGACACTTCTGGTGAATTATACATATATGGATACTTAAAACACCACGACAATACTGTTATCGTTACCTTACATGGGACACTTATGGTGAATTATACATATATGGATACTCAAAACACCAAGACAATACTGTTATTGTTACCTTACATGGGACACTTCTGGTGAATTATACATGTATGGATACTCAAAACACCAAGACAATAATGTTATCGTAACCTTACATGGGACACTTCTGGTGAATTATACATGTATGGATAATCAAACACCCAGACAATAATGTTATCGTTAAAGGTACTTTACTCTACTTTCTTTCTTTTGAACATCTTAAACCTTATTATAATAATCAACAGGCAATATATATACCTCTCTGCAACATGAAATGTTCCAAGTTAAAGAAAGATAAGTTTATTATATAAAACAAGTTCAGGATTAAAATAAGTGTAATAATATTTTCTTCAAGTGTTCATACATTTTCTCCAGCTGTAATGTAACATGTCGTCTGCTGTAAACACTACCACGTGTATTTGTGTACACTTCTCAGTTCATGACCCCACAGGCTCCTCCCTCATATTTTCAAATTTCTGTCAATTGGGTTTAAATAAACTTTGAAACTAGGAATAATAAATGCTTTTACACAAATATTTTTTTACCAATACAAGTGTTTAATATCAGTGTACTTCTGTGCCAAATATATATTTTTTTTATGAGGTAGAATTTTCAAGATTTTGAAAAAGGACTCCCTGATGTAACCATGTATGGATTTAAATGAAAAACCTGCCCCAGCTCCATCTAGTGGCTTTTATACGGCAGTTGCCCCTTTAAGGTACAATCTAGCACATAACATTAGATCCAGAAACTCATACTAAAACCATTACATTTTATAATAATCGGTATATTTTTATATATATTTCGTATTGGTTTCCAGTATGATTTTCTTGCTGTTTTTTTTTTTTTATTCTCACTGAAAGTCTTTCTGACAGTACAAAAATGTTAAAACTAAACAATTACGGTACAAATGTTTCAAAGATTCTAAGTTAATTGTCAAACAAATATATGCAAACTGTACTACAAATCCACATTTTATGTTTAATATGTTTGATATGAATGTTTTGTTTATATGTACCGTGATACGGGAGAGGTCTTACGTAGGCATTGCCTGTTGTCCAATCCCATTCATTACTTGAATAAAATATTGTTTAAATTAACATATATATAACATAATATTTAAGGACATATTTCGAGCCTATTGTATTTGGGGATGGGGGTGGGGGGAGAGAGAATTTCTATAGGTAAGTGTAAATCATTGTTAGCCATACAATTTCATGAGCAAAGTGTGATATTCATTTTTCTTCAGATTATGATGCCCACCAAATAAAGCATTTTGACCAGTACACATACTAACACATTAAAGAATGTTGTATATTTACTGTGCTCTGATGTTTGGTCTAAAAGCAATTACGAAATTACCAGATAAGTTGTGTATTCAAAAGCTAAATTATGAACATATATTTCTTCATTAAAGTAAATTACAAAGTGTTGTTAAGCTATTCTTACCCTCAATATAGCAATGCTATACAAATAAAAAACTAAGAGCGGGTCTATATACCTGAGTTGATCAGCCATGAAACGTGCTGGCTGTACATATTCAAGCTTCCCATGCTTTTTCACTGACCGTTGGGAAATGTGTTCTAAAATTGAGTATAAATAAGCGGGTGAGTTTGAACAGTATCCATCTTAGATAGTACCTCACAGAGTGCATTAACTGTAGAAAAGTAGAAAGAGAGATTTGAGATGCAATTTGAGCTGAGGACATGAAAATTTAGTTATCTACCACAGTAAATATTTATGAATGATTTGTTTTTGTCCCCTCCCCCCCCCCCCCCCCCTCCCCCCCCCCCCCACCACACACACACCCCACCCTCCCAAACAGTTTTTAAAGCATCTATATTTCTGAAAATAAAAAAAAGAACAAAGAACAAGGCATCAGTGTTCTACTTCTCAAAGGAGTAAATTGGTGTTCCTAGACTATCAATAGCGTTAATTAAATGTAAAGAAAGATAAAAAAAAATATCGGACAGGGAAAGCAGCATTCCAGGACGACAGTCAACCACAAAACACAAAAACAAACACGCAAACAGATAAACGAGAAGGCAAAAGTAATAAAAAATACAAATGACATCACAAACACAAAACGGTTGACAATAGGGCTACCACCTTGCAACAAAGGCCACTGGGGGTTTAAACCGATTCTAGGGTGCACCAAACATAACACTTACCCTACTCTCATCCCATTAAAACAGGACAGTGTAAATAAAGAAATTCCCGCCATGATCTAATCTCTAACCAACAAGCCAGCATCAATTGGCAATATAAGTAAAACGCAAATATGCTCGTGTAAATATAATACAAAACAAAATAGCCTAGAAAGCCACAATAAAGGTACTCAATGACTTGGCAGAAGCCAGAGCAACAAGAGAATAAACCATTAAGGGCACGACAAGAAAGATCATAGACAAACATCAAACGCCACCGTCCCAATGGGCTTTACGTAGGCGTCATCATAGTGTCCATAGCCTGTCCGGTCATCGTACAATTAAAGAGGAAAGCATAGTGGCGAAATGTAAAAGGGTCCACTACCAAGCATGCAGTACGTAGGGTCATAACCTCTTTTGATAAACTTTTTAACAAGTTTAACAAAGATAGTATGAAAGTGATCACGACCAAGAATCTTACAGTCAGGTTGTGATAGTCCTTGTCGTAGAAGAGTCCTTAAATTACTTTTATATTTGGAAAGAAGATCAGAGTTAAAATTTTGCAAAGGTTTTACGAAGTTTAAGGTAACGGTAGCTTGTTAGTTATACAAAGATTACAAAAATTGAAGTCCTCAACTCGAGTACAAGCTCTTGAAAAACGAATAAGTTGAGACACATACACCCCATAAGAAGTTGCTCGGGGAACAATCCCATCCAAGTGGGGATAATTAACAATGTCAAAATTAAAATCCTCTCTCTTGTCATAGATTTTGCTAATTATTTCACCGTTTTCAATCGAGAGATCTAAATCAAGAAAAGAAGCGTTATTATCAGACATACTAGTTTTGTTAAGCTGAAGTTCTTTAGGATAAATACTATTAACCATAGTTGGAAAGAAAGGGTTGTAAATGTTCAATATGTCATCCAGATACCGAGAGGTGTCATTAAAGGCTTCAACAACATCTGCCTAGGTATTTGGTGAAAGACACAAAATGAAATCTCTTTCCTAGCAAACTAAAAACAAATCTGCGACAAGTGGTGCACAGTTCGTACCCATAGGGATACCAACAATTTGCCTATAAACGGTGGTTACATACCTGACGAAAATATATTCTAAAGGAAGATGAGTGCTTCACAAACATCATAGCAAGTCCACATAGTATAATTATCTAACCTGCCGTTAGTAAAAAACGCTTTAATATTATTACAGGCCAAAAATGTAGTATTTTCTCTAAAGAATGTTTTTTGAATAAGAGAAATCAGCTTGTCTTTGACAAGATGATGTGGTAAAGTTGTATATAGTGTAGAGAAATCATTAGTGCTTATAGATGAAACATGACGTTTATTGAAACTGTTATCAAGAACGTCTCTTGAATGTTTTATAGACCAAAACAAATTAATCCCAGAGTTTTCATAAGTTTTATCACACTATCGTTTAACGTGATCTTTAACGGCAGTAAGACAAGAAGTTAAAAGTTTGGAGATGTTTGTTGTAGTGCAGGCACTATAATTCGAAATAAAGCGGGCCTTATATGGATTTTTATGTAATTTAGGAATCCAGTACATAGTAGGCAGTTTGTTTTTCTTTTCGTCTACCCCAGCCTTGAAAGTAGTGCATCAAGTAATATGTGTGGAAACAACATCCTCCTCAGTAGAATGTACTGGAGTATACGAATTGGTGCTGCCGAGTTCCAGAGATAAAACATTGACGTAATGTAGTCGTCAATCAATAATAACATTATTAGCTGCTAAAGCAAATTTATGTAAGTTTAATTTGCATACCTGTTCTTTACATACATGTAGTAAATGATTATCTCTGGCTCCCTGTTCTACCAATATTGATATAATGACTCCAGATGGCTTCAAATATTTCTACTTTTAAAGTTTTATATACTATACATTTTTTCAATTTTAAAAGAAATCATGTGTTTTGTAAAAACATTTAACATAGTTCTTTGTTTTTGAATTTTTTTGTTGGTATATAAATAGTTTGGCTTGCAGGAGTATTTTGTTTAAAACAATATCAAATATCTGTTTCTGACCAGTTTACCAAGTCTATGTTACAGTTATTTCTGATGAATATTATCAGATCAGTTCAAAATGTAAGAATGGTTTCGGGTAAGATATTGCAAAAACTGCACATAAAGTTAATTAGAATATTCATTTTAATCAGCAGGTAGTTTGTTCCCAAAATCCTGTGATTGATTCTATACTGTAGCCAAAGTAATTTAGGTTTTTTTATTATTTTAAACGGTATTGGTTTTTCAAATTTATAGTTTGGTTCCTTTATCATGTTTATAACCTCATTTCTCCATTTTCTTTGTGATAATGGGTAAATATGTTTTACATTCAAAATATCATAAATGAATCTACAACCTTTTTCATGTTTTAGGATTAGTGTAAGGGTCAGTGGGCGCAAGGGATTAGAACTATTACTTGGTGGATGTATTAAGTTTAACTTTTACTAAGTAGTTTCTAATAACATTAATGAGACCTTCATATTCCAGGAAGTTAGACCATTTATCATAACGCTCTGTAAATTCTCTGTAAGAAAACAGGTTTCCATTTGAGTTTAAAAGATCGTTGACAAATACTATTCCTCCTGAAAGCCATCTTCTGTATACAACATTGCGGGAACCTCCGATCTTAATGTTCGGATTATACCATGTCTTGACTGAATGGAACTGTTGCCACGAAACTGGTTTCACTTGATCAGCAAATGTTATATATCTTGTTAGAAAATCTTTCTAAAATGATTTGTGTTATTTATTTAAATTAATTGTAACATAGTGTGAACCGTAGGTAGCTAAGTTATGGAATATTGGACAAATAGTTTGTATAAGGCGGGTATATTTGTTTTCGGTCTGGAAAAGTCTGCGAATCCAAGTTATTTTTAACGCTGATATAAACTGATCGATATCAAGTATTCTAAGCCCTCCAAATTCATGATCTTGTGTTATAATGGTTCTTTTTATTTTGTATTTTGAGCTGCTCCAAAAAAAATTAAAGAACTTATTCTGAATAAGTTTAATTTTATCTGCTGCCGGGTTTGGAATTCCAGTTATTAAATGATTAAGTTTTGGAAAAGCTAAACATTTTATTACAACAATTTTTCCCAGTGGGGTATGTATTATTTTTGACCAGCTAGCAAGTAATTTTCTGATTTCTTCAATTATAAGATCGCAGTTAGTGATAAACATAGAATTTGGATCTGTCGAAAATCTAATACATAATACTGTCAAATTTCCATTTTCCCAAAACAAATTGTATTCAGGACAGAGTTTTATATTGCTTTCTATTAAGATCCGAATCAAATAACTTTTGTCCGTATTAATATTAAGGCATAAGATTTTATGTCAACATGGATTGAGAAAGTGATTCTCTGGAGCCATCTAGAGTCAAACTCGTTTCATCCTCATATTGAGATTTCAGATATTCTTGGTTATCTATCTTAATATGTGGGATGTAACTTAGCAACAATGCCAAATCTCCTTGACGGCAACCTCTCTGTAAATAAACCATTCTGATATATGTCCATTTACAATAACATATGATTCAGTATTATGATAAAACAATTTCATCCAACTTATAAATTGAGGGGCCAAAATTAAAAAAAATGTAAGACCTTTAGTATAAAGCTCCATTAAACTGTGTCGAATGCTGTTGCAAAGTCAGTCAAGAGTGGAAGTCCTGGAATACGATATGTTTCCACATAAAATAAAATATCATATAGCAGTCTTATATTTGTTCCCATAAATCTACCTGGTAGAAAGCCAATTTGATCTTTAAGAATGGTAGTACACTATACATTTTTTATTCTACAAGCTGTTGATTCAGATGCTATTTTATAGAAAACATTAAGCAGAGAAATTGGTCGCCAATTTGTTTAATATAATTTGTCTTCATTACCTTTTGGAATGCAAGTTGTAACTCCTTGTTTTAGTGTTATAGAGAAATCTTTATTTAAGTGTGCATAGTTTATTGGCCTAAAAACTAAAAATAGGCCACTATTGACCCAGAAAAACTTAAAGAACTTGACTGTACATCCGTCGTTACCTGGGCTCGGGTTATTGGTTTTTTTTAAGGCTATTTAGCATTTCTGTATATGTAAGTTCACCCTCAATTGATTAAGTGTTAATATGCTCACTTAATTTTGGTACGTTAAAGTTTATCAGTAAGGTGTTCAGGTTTATGTCTTCGGTTTCTTGAGCTTTATATAACTTTTTTTAAATGGTGTTTTGTTTCCTCCAGAACTTTGTTTTGTGTTTTTAAAGTGTTACCCGATGAAGAAATCAAAGAATTCATATATTTTGAAACGTAATTTCTATTTTCCAAATAACAAAAGTACTTTGAAATTTGTTCTCCTTCATTTATCCATCTTCCTTTGGATCTCACGAACACACCTTCTAACTTTCTTTTGCGGATTTCAAGAAATTCTTTGTTTTTTACCTCAAGTAAATTATAATTTATTTTAGTTTCTTTTTCAAGTCTTTCTATTTCTTTATTTGTTTCCATTTTCTTTTTATGAGATTAGGCTTTTGAATTGCCTCTGATTGCCAGTAATTAAAACTTCATAGAACATCTGATCATTTACATTTAGTGTTATATCTTGTATTGGAATGTCACTTATATCAATGTCTAAGTCCTGATTATCTGCAGCATATTGCCTTTTCACATTGTCTATAATAATTTGTATTTCTTCACCATATGTTGTATCCTATAACAAAGAGTTATTAAATTTCCAGTGTGAATTTCCTTTATAAATTTTCCAAACTGAAATTGGATGAAAATCATAGAATGATCTGTGCGATAACCAGGTAATATTTTTTATCATCTAAGTCAGTAAATGAATTATCTGTTATTAAAAAAGTCCAATCTGGCTTTTGCTACTGGGTGTCTACAAAACCAGGTATACTCTTTTCTTTCAATATTTTGCTCTCTCCAGCAATCTATCAAACTATGTTCAGCAATAATTTCTATAAATGTATCCCATTTGGGTTATTTATATTTATATAATTGTATTTGTCGATCTCTGGATTTTATATAAGACTAAAATCGCCTGCAACTATACAGGGATTGCTACATTGTTATAACAAGCAGGGCATGTGCCATAATAAACATAAACGGCTGAGAATAGGGTTACCGCATTGGAATGGTCAGTGGCAAAACAGCCGCTTGGGGTTTAAACCATGTTCTAGGGTGCACCAAACCTCATTCTTACTCTTAACATTAAACTCACCTTCCTTTGAGGATTTACTTTGACGTCATCTTAGGGTCCACAATATGTCCGGTCATCGTAGTCAAAGAGGAAAACATAGTGGCGAGCTGTTATTACGTCTACCACTAAACATGCAGTGTGTTTCAAAATGATAATGCTTCACATTCTTTTAAAAAAATGTCTTAGCTGTGGACACTTTCCTTTTCTTTTGACCATTATATTTAAGTTATCAGTTATTTTCTTAGTTGATTTCAGTACGCACACTATATGCATACTTGCGACTTGTGACGGTACATAAGCATTTCCCATAAATTCTTATTATATCTGGTCTATTAAAACGTTATTGGCATGAAAATACCACGATACACAAGCTTTCGATTTGTGATCGATTTGGTCTTAGATGTTGTATTTTTTAAAGACACTAGATACATCTTTTGACACAATTTAACTATAATAAAGTTTAAGGCATCTTGCGGAAGTTAATTATTAAAATAAAAATAAAATCATCATATAAGAAACTCTTTGTGTATTAAAAGGCATTGGTTTCTGTTATAAGGAAAGGACAAAACGGTTTGTAGAATACATTCTAAATGAGGTTCTTAAAGCTACAGACGCTATACACAAACTGATGCTGACTCGTGAATATGAATAGGTCTCGTGTGAAGTAGTTTCAATTCGACAAACAGCCAAAACGTCGGTATATAAGCCAGAAATCGATGCGTAATATATTACATTTTATCTATCCTTCGTACAAGTAACATCGATAATACACGGCTTCCGAATATATTTTATAAAAACAAAAATAGTTATCAGAATGATATCTGAACCAGCGACCTTGCGGTTTTACTTGTAACATGACGGTTTTACCCATACACCACGGAATTGTGTGGGTATTACGTAATAATTATAGCACACACACACACCCGCACAAACTTATTATCCGCTAAAAAAAAATCGAGAAAAAAGTTTTGAGACGGAATCTTAGTTAAATTGATAATAAATAGTATTACACCACGCAGGGTTATTTACATGATGATTTACGAAATGATGAAGTATATACTGATACATCTTGAGGGTCATTCAAACATGTTATTTTGAATCTTAATATATCTTACTAAATATACAACAATCTCAAAAGTTCGCCGTAGCTCAGTGGTAAGCATGTTGGACTGTAAATTAGAAAGTCGTTTGTTCGAGTCACGAAAGAGGGAAACATGTTTTTTCTTGTAAATCATAATGCTACCTGTGGAGAGAAACGATGCGCACTACTCGATGTCTATAAAGTAAATGATGTCCACGTTAAACTTGATTGCTTAAATATCCGATTTCGACATGAGCTGGTGAACATAAAGTCACAAATAAAGACACGCCTACAAAGAAAAAAGCGATTTAAATACAGGTTATGTAGCTTTAAAAGTACAGAATATTGATTCAGAATATGTAAAACATTATTTCACATGTTCATGCGTAAAGCATTGCGGTTATACACAGAGAATCTACAAGGAATGTACTCCTTGCATTAGACAAAGCCGAACAGCGCAGCAGCAGCTGAAGCTTTTCACGTGCACGCACCGCATAGCTCACTTTTCAATATCAAGTGTTTTGGAAGTATTAAGAGGAAGAACAGTTAAGGGCACTAAAAGAAAAGGATAAAATAAAAGACAAGTGAAACATGTTTATGTTTAATATATAACAAGGTATAGGAGTTTCAGAGTTTTTGAAATATTTCAGAATAAAATCGGCAACATGTTTATGTTCGGAAAATACTAGTCAGAATCAATGTCAATAAAACTAATACCCTATAAGTATTCTGAGAAAATATCTGCCGTTAGCAGACTTCTTGTAAATCTATACAGTGTATATACGAAAAGGAATGCAGGCAAAAGTGATAACGTATCATTTTTCATTACACCAGTGTATCATTTTTCTATATCGTCACTGGTGTGACGATATCACTTTCCCGAAACTACTTTTTTACCATTGTTGTATTTAATGGTACTGTAGATTGCTATTGCTTTCAAGTATATGTCTGAATACGCGAGGGCACCTTGCGCGAGGTGGGGTAGTATTTTCAGTTAAATATCCTTAAAACTTCACTCATATAATAAATAGAATAATTCAACAGTCTTGGTGTGATACAAAAAACTAGGTCACTCGAACACGTTGTAATTCGGTTAAAACAATCGTCCTTTGAACTCGTTTTTATAACCGAGTTACAACGTCCTCGTGACATATTGTTCATATCACACTGAGACCGTTGATTATTTTGTATGTCTGCTTTCTCGTCGATCAACGTTAGACTAAGTGAAGAAGCAGACAAATCAGTGAGGCGTTAATGCACTTCCAGGCTGTTTACAAATCAGAAACGGAAATAGCTGCACTTGACATGAGTTTCATGACCACTAAAATTGAATGTACGCTTACGAAATGAAAATATAGAAAACTATTTATTTTATTTTTTAAAATTTAACTGCTGCTTAGGCACATCAGACATGAAGTCTGTATGTATTTCTACCAATTTATCGTGCAACGTCGGTTATATTTTGTTCGAATAGCCGAACGGTTAAAAGATACAAAATCTCAAGACCAAAAATAATGACAACACGGTTAAAACTGGGCCAACCAGTTGGTGAGCACAACACTTTGGAGATTCAAAGCGGCATGACTCTGTGCTTAATGATATAACTGCTATCAATGCCATACAATTAAAGTGTGGAACACATAACAAAAGGGGAGACTTTTAACAATCACCACATCTCACAAACAGAATTATTGTGATACGAAGGCGAACATGCAGATGATTTAGTGCTACGTTTGAACCTCTTGCCATAACAAAAGGCTAACCAACAGAATAACAGAACCGCACTATATCTCAACAACCGCTGCTCGAATTCTTCTGAAACTTCGTCAAATGCTTTGTTGGATCAAGGGACATCACGTAATGCTCAAATTACCAATATCAAAGATTAACTTTGCGTGATTGCCTTACTTTATGTCTTTGATATTTAGTCATTTGTTTTGTTGTCATTGGTGGACATCGCTGAATGACAAAATGTACTAAGGTTAAAGTCATACTTTGCATTATTTTCCTGAATCATCACTTTAGTTAGATAAGCTAACCTCAGTTAACCTTTTCTGATAACTTTAAATTCTTTTTTGATTCTTTATCATATGTATTGTTGGCATTGGTGGACATCACTGAACGACACATATTTCAATGTCAAGATCATATTTTGCTAATCTCCCCAAAAACTTAACCTTGGTAAGGTAACTTAGCCTTCGTTATAAACGTAACTTAACCTTAGTTAGGTAATTTAACTTCAGTTAACCGAGCACATCGTTTAGGGTCAAATTTTAGAACTTTAATTTCTTTGTTTGATACTTGGTCATATGCATTATTGGCATTGGTGGACATCTCTGAGCAACACAAATTACCAAGTTAAATGTCATATTTTGCGTTATTTTCCCAAACTTAACCTTGGTTAGGTACCTTAACCTTGGTTACGTAACTTTACCTCAGTTAACGTTATGTGATTTCCTCAATTTATCTCTTTGTTACTTGCTCATATGTATTTCTGGCATTTGTGGACATCGCTGAATGACAAAAAATACCAAAGGTCAAGGTCATAGTTTGCGTTATTTTCCACAAACGTAACCTTGGTTAGGTAACTTAACCTCAGTTAACTGTATGTGATTGCTTCACTTTCTGTCATGTATTGTTGGCATTGGTGGACATCGCTGAACGACAAAATATACCAAGGGCAATGTCATATTTTGCGTTATTTTGGTAAATTAACCACAGTTAACTTTTTCTGATAACTTTAATTTATTTTTTTGGTACTTGGTCACATGTATTGTATCAGTTAACTTTATGTGATTACCACACTTTATGTCTTTGGAACATGGTCATATGTATTTTTGGCATAGGTGGACATCGCTGAATGACAAAAAATACCAAGGTCAAGGTCTTGTTTTGCGTTATTTTCCCCAGACGTAACCTTGGCTAGGTAACTTAACCTTCGTTATACAATAAGACGAACATTTTAATGATCAATGATACCTTTTAAATGTGCTGACACAGTGCAACATTCAGTTGAACTCTTCCAGTTCACATATACTACTATACATGGATTCAGTGTGAAGTCATTTTTACACGGACTACTTTCAAATGAAAGCTGCCAATGTCAATGCCTGATTTCTGGAAAGATGTATGAGATCCTGCTGCATGTACTCAGACTTCTAAGTTCTATATATTTCGCCATAAGTCTTCATTTATATTGAATTATAATTTCGCCTCTTCAATTCCAATGTTTCTTGTATCTTAAAGCTGTACAGTCCCTATTTTAACTGGTAATAACTCATGAATATGAATGAGTCACGTGTGAAGTAGTTTCAAATCGACAAACACCCCAAAAGTCGGTATATAAGGAGAAATCGATAGGTAAAATTTCACTTTTTTATCTAGCCTCCGTACAGGTAACATCGATAAATATACGGCTCCAAAATATATGTGATAAAAAATAGTTGCCCGGAACGGGATTTGAACCACAGCCTTGCACTTGTAAGATTTGAAAGATGTACTCTGAACCTCAGACTACTGCTATTTATTGGTATTTTTTAGCATTTTTAACAGGCATTACGTAATAACAAGAGCGCGCACACAAACTCATCAAACGCTAAATAACAAGTCGAGATATGGTTGATTTGAGGCAAAGTATTAGTTTCATATTGATAAGATACAGTATTACACCAGGCAATGTTAATTTACACGTGCGACAATATGGACTGCATATTTATTGATCCATCATTTAGTTGCGTTCAAATATGTTAAGTTTTTTTGCCTCATAATATATGGTAGTTAGTATACTATTTTCTCAAGTAGCGTTGTAGTTCAGTGGATAGAGCACAGGTCTTGAAATCAGAAGGTCGTGTGTTCGAGCCCAGAAAAAAGCTAACTTTTTATTTGTAAAAACTTCTGTTACCTGTGTATAGGTACGATGTGCGCTGGTCGATGTATATACAATAAATGATTTCCTTCGCTATATTTGCTCGCTTAAATACCCGATTTCGACATGAGCTGGTGAACATGAAGTTACAAATAAAGACACGCCTACAAAGAAGAAATCGATTGATATAGGGACTCTGTAGCTTTAAGTATAGCAATTTGTCCTCATGCTGGTAAATATAAATAAAATAAAAATGAAGAATTTATTTTAAAGTGACTTTCCTATGTAAGGCATGTGTGTATGTTTATGTTATTTATGCTACCGCCTGAAGATCTACTTAAATAAATAGCGAAAGTACTAGCGGTATAAGAAATAAAAAGTCACTTTAAAAGAATTTCTTGATTTTTATTATATATATATATTATAGATAGATAACTTTATTTCCAAATTCCAATAGGCTTAAAAGCCCGTGAGGATACAATATACAGTTACATAAAACATGGCAACAGTGTAGGATTTTACAAACAAGAAACTTTTGTTAATCTTAGACAGTCACAGCAAAATGCACGTATACTGGCACGCACGCATGCACTCACTTAAGCATTGAGAAGTCACTTAAGCATTGAGAAGGCGTATTACTACATAATATAAATAAATACTGAACCTTACATTTCATAACAAATTCGGTAAAATAAATTACCTATATTTACTAATTTCCATATAATGTTTCGTTTCGTAATTTAAATGCTTTTAAAACAAAGGTACAAAGTTTGTGAATATATACTTTATTTTGTGAATTTAGTAATTCCAAAAATTTCATCATGTTTGGCTTCTTGTAAAAATATTGTGGAATGTATTGCTTTCTTAAGACAGTATAGGTTTGGCATTCCAACACAAAATGAAATTCATCTTCAAGTTTATTACAAAATAAACATAATCTATCAATAACAGGAATTCTGTTTGGTTTAACCCATCTTCCCGCTTCAATTTGCAACCTATGAGATGACACCCGTAATTTGGTAAGTGCTTGACACATTTTGAAAATATTTATATTATCAAGATATGGTTGAAACTAAAAAGATGCAAAGCTCCTATAAAACACTGCTCTGGTGGAGATATCTAATCGACTATGCCAATTTTGAGCAAAATTGCCATTTAACCGTTGCTTTAATACTGCAAGAAATAAATTACAATTACCAACACTTTGTTGTAACCATACATCATAAAACCCAAGAGAGGACAATAAGTGTTTCAACTGTGAAACCCAGTTTTTTTTGCGAGGATATATTTCACAGTCATTTAACATCATGTTATACACTATTTTTATATATTTACGTTCATGTACGCTCATGATTTTTAACCAATATTTAACAATTATAAAATATCTTCTTGTAATAATTGATGTTCTACCAAATTCCCCATATATAAAATCATTTTGTGTTGTCTTTTTAACACCCAAAATATTTTTGCAGAACTGTAAATGCACTCTTTCAATTGATATAACTTGTACGAATCCCCACACCTCACTTCCGTAATTTAAAATTGGAGTTATCAATTTATCAAACAAATCTAATTTATGTTTTGGTGATACAAATGTAAATTTATACAAATACCTATTCATTTAAAAAAAAGCTTTTTGTGCTTGACCAGCAAGGGTATTTTCTGCCTCTGATGAAAATCCTCCCGTAGAAAAAACTATACCTAAGTATGTAAACTTGCTAACTATATCTAATGAAACGCCATCATAATTAAAAACTAAATTGTGTGGTAATATTCCACCTTTTCTAAACACCATTACTTTTGTTTTAGTGCAATTCACTTTTAATCTCCATTCTTTACAATAATTAGATAATATATTAAGTCCATCTTGTAACTCTACTGCAGTATTAGCAAACAAAACTATGTCGTCTGCATATAAAAGCATAAACATCTTAAACATATTAATATCAAGACCTTCAAGACCACTATGAATGAATTCATCTTATATGTCATTTAAATACATGGAAAACAACAATGGGGATAGACACTCCCCTTGCCTAACGCCAATAACACAATAAAATTCATCGCTCAGTTGGTTACAATTTTTGACTTTAGACTTAACACATGAATACATCGATTTAATAATATCAAGAATCTTTCCCCGAATACCGAACTTAGTCAATTTATACCATAGATTATCACGCACAACATAATCAAAGGCTTTAGTAAAATCGACAAATGCACAATACAATTTCTTTCCCTGGTTTAAAATATGTGTAATTAAACCCTGTAAAACAAATATATTATCCACAGTACTCATGTGCACTCTAAATCCAGCTTGTGCTTCAATAAGAACACTGTATGTTTCTGCCCACTCAGCTAATCTATTGTTCAATATACGTGTAAATAATTTACCCAAACAGCTTAATAACGTGATACCTCGGTAATTTTCTACATCATTAATACTGCCCTTTTTGTGTAAAGGAATAACATACCCTTCTGACCAGACCTCTGGAAAATAACCAACCTCAAACACTTTATTAAACAATTTGCAAATAACTGGTGATAAAATAGTTTTACCATGAATGAAAAATTCATTTAATAACATGTCAGGCCCAGAGGACCGATTTGAATTTAGTTGCTTAATTGATTTTTCAATCTCATTCACAGTGAAATATATATTCAACTCTTCAAACATGATATTAAATTCGTTATTTTCATAACGTTCATTAAAATGTAAAATATCTTCATCTGGAGCATAGAACTCATCATCTTGACTATTGACTGCTTTAAAATATTGTTCAAACGCAGATAATGGTATATTTGTTGGCCTAAGACCTGATGATTCTTTTAACATATTCCAATATAACTTTGCATTTTTATATCTTGCGTTTACAAAAGTAGCTGTTTTGACTCGATCATACTCCATCTTACAATATCTAACAATACATTTATAGTGTGACCGAGCTTTAACCATATTAATTATATTTATGTCGCTTTTATTTTCTCTATATTTATTTAACATTTGAAAAAAATAAAACTTGCTTTCATGACACTCATCATTATACCATGGGTTTTCTTTTGAATTATTATTAATTATATACAAAAAGCATACTTGCCCGGAAAGCAAGAGGTCCGTGGTTCAATTCCCGGCTGCGGCACGCCGATTTTTGAAATGACAATTATTCCGAATATTTCATAATTCAGTGTCCTTGTTAGGCGCAATAGAGTACTTGTATAAAAAAATAAACGTTGTATGTAGTCGCCTATCTGTGAGAATCCAACGCTGGAATTCAGTAGGTTTAAAGAGATACGTCATAATATAACGTCATAATTGTCATTCAACTATCGGATGGCGTGGTGGTGTAATGGTAAGCATACTTGCCCGGAAAGCAAGAGGTCCGTGGTTTCAATGAATCTTGGCGGGGATGATCAGTACTAAGCCTAGTTGCACTTCTCATTGCCGTGTTCTGGTTGAAAGATGTTTAGCCCGATTTTTTGTCCCAACTAATGCTCCTGATCCAATGGCCGGATTTCAATGAATCTTGGCCGGGATAATTAGTACCAAGCCTAGTTGCGCATTTCATTGTCGTGTTCCAGTGGAATGAATTTTGGCAGAGTTATGACCCATTAAATGTTTTAATACACTCACTTTGTACAGACTAGTTCTCCTGAACCTCTGGCTGGAACGAAACTTGGCAGGGATAATCAGTACCAAGCCTAGTTGCATATATTATCGCCATGTTCCGGTTGAATGATTTTTGAAAGTGTTATGGTCCTTATACATAAACTTTATCTTTTGCCATTCGAGCCTCTTGGGCCTCTTATTTTCCGCTTCTTCGAAATGTACGTCTTGCCACACGTATTGTTAGTATGGTATGATATTGTTACCTAGCTTTTGCAGTACTAAATCGATCAGCTTAATTATATAAGATAAGGATTGTTTCTCCATAATGTATCGTTATGTTAAGGTTAGTTCCGCAATTTTCACACATTACCGTATTTTGTGTCATACTTAATGCTGCTGTCCAGACAATAAGCGTCAAAACACAGCACAAGTTGGGAATAAAATATTACTTTGTGCATTGTTTATGAGAAATCTTGTCTCATTGTATTATAATGATATAGGTGTTGATATATCTATTGACTCATGAAGACAAAAACACAGAACAAATCTCAATGTTTTATAGACCGTGAGCCATACACTTTTTTGTTACCATCTCAAGGGATAAATTCTTACTAGTACCACGTTATTGAGTACCTTGTAAAGAAACAAAAACTCCATGATAGCAGTGTGAACAGGGTAGCTGATTCCTGTTATTAGAGTTATCTCCCCCTTTTAAGCAAAACTCTTGTTTCTTTAAAAAATCGTTTTCGCTGAAACTAGAAGAGCTACAGGTCTAATATTTTGCATGTATTATACATTTAGGGTCCTCTACCAAGTATTTATAAAATGGTGACCCCAGGGTCAAATATGGCCCAGCCCCGGGGGTAACATTGTTTCATACAGTTATATAGGAAATCTTTAAAAATAAATAATTTTCTCTAAAACTGTAAGAGCTAGAGGTCCCATATTATGCATGAAGCATAAGCTTATGGTCCACTAGCAAGTTTGTTAAAATGTTGACCCTGGGGTCATATCTGGCTCCGCCCCAGGGGTCATATATTTACATACATTCATATAGAATCATCTTTAAAATCTCTTCTTTAAAAAAAACAAGAGCCAGAGGTCTACTATTTTACAAGCTTATGGTTCTCTACCACTTTTGTTCAAATCTGACTTTGTGTCCAACTAAGGCCCGGTTCTGGGGTTATTGAATTGAATTGAATTGGGTTTTAAGGCGCACCAACACTTGAAAGGTTATATGGCGCCTAACAGGCATGAACATGCCAGGCTCATCCTCCATGTACATCGAGATAAAACATGGAGAATGGGCCTAGGACCTTCTCACCCTGAACTGCAGAGTTGCTGCAAATTCTATAGTAGACACTCCATTTACGCTGGAGCCACGTTTATTGTTTTTCTGCCACTGCTCTTAGTGATGTGAGCGAGATGGCACCTGAAACAATGCAGGGGTCATGATGAAAACCTTTAATGAGCATGAACCAAAAATGACAAAATGAATATGAATGGGGGGTTCTACCCTTCTGCATGTGATGGTGTGTTTGTAGTGGTTGTATTCTACCCCGGCAACCACACGGAGGGGTTCTGGGGTTAAAGTTTTACAAAGTGTTACATAGGAAAGTCCATAAAAATATTCTTTTTCTGATAATACAAGAGCTAGTGCTTGTAGCATAAGAGTATCGATCTCTACCAATTTATTTTGTTCAAATGGAGATCTTATAGTCAAATTTCGCCCGGTCCTGGGGGTCACATATTTACATAGAGTTATGTAGGAACGTCTTTAAACATCTTCTCTGAATCTACAAGAGCTGGAGGTGTAATAAGCTACATGTAGCTTAAGACTATTGTCCTGTACCAAATAATTTAAATGGTGTCCCTTGAATCAAGCCTGGAATCAAATGTGGCCCTGTCCCGTGGGTCACACTATAACATTGAATTATATAGGAAAACATCTCTGATACTTCAGAAGCTAAATAATAGTTCGCATGTACCATAAGCTTATGATCCTATACCAAGTTTGTTCAAATGGCGACAATGCCGGGGGTCAAATATGGCCACTACAGTTTTACATATTTATATAAAGAAATTGTATGCTTTCGTATAGTAAAACATGAGAGCTCTTTGAGACAAGGCGAGTGTGTCTCTTGTTTATGGCTTGAAGTTGTACACTTTTCATAAAATCACGAACTGAAATATATAGAGAATGTGACTTTTGATAAGGTATTCCATTATGAAGACTTAACCATGTTTAACCGCATATTGAATAAATCCACGAACTAATATCACAAAGTAGACCACTGCATTTTCGACAAATTGCAAAAAAAATACAGAAAGAAAAAGAAAAGGCATTTTACGGTTTAACTGTTGATTTGTAGGTGTTTGTTATACACATTTTAAAATAACCCGCCAAATTACGACAAAATTACACTACAAAACTCTATCATATAATAATGCATAGGTGTCGCTTAAAAGTATATGTTTATTCATGGGTTTTTTGTAATATCCGTAAGTGTAAAATGAATTATCCATTTTTGTTGTTTTTTTGTCTGGCTGGTTAAAGCTTTTTATAATGTATCTATAGAGTTTTGATTCTCAAACGATGTAAGTTATGTATATACCTCGTGGTCAGTAGGTTTAGAAACGATGTACATATGTTGTAAAATGTGGCTGTTGTTGGCGGGATAGCTACTTTAACTGCAGTAGCACCTGTATGTCGGATATAGCTTTCAGAGTAAACATCAGTAAACTAACCGTGATCACTAAATGTAATCTATCTCGATGCACTGGGTACCGATGCTTATCTGGAAGCGTTTATTTTTTTTAAAATCTTATATGTATGTTATATTGTCACATTAAGTTATATTATCTAAATCAGATAATATGTACTGAGTATTCTTAACCCAAGGCATTAATTGCCAAGTTTATCAAAACAGCAATGAGCTGGGCAAATATAAGGCTTGCAGGCATATTGCTGCATGCAACTCGACATACATGAACTTGATGCTAACTTGCTAGATAAGAGAGACCGTTGTGAACCCAGCTTCTTGGATATAACCTTTATGACGGATTAACATTTTAGTTGTATTTATTTTAATGCAGTCATCCTGCTTGAGCGCATACAGCCTATTGACGCAGTGGATAGCACGGGGGACTTTAAATTCAGTGGACCCTGGTTCAAGCCTCACAGGAGCCAGTGAATTTTGTCGGTGTGTTCTTGGGCAAGACACTTTTACCCTCGTCCGTCGGACGGGGACGTAAACCAGGCGATCCCGTGTATCGCTTTTTTTTTTCTCCCATCATGTTAAATAAACATAGGTGTCTATTCGTCGGTAGGGCAGATTACTAAATACCACTAAATACCTATATATCAACCCCCACCCACTCCAACTCCCCCCCCCCCACCCCCCCCCCCCCACACCCACCTCTCTCTCTTCAATGGCAATACACCTTCTTTTTTTAGGTAATAATCATTCCACTTGCACTTGCATGCGCAAAAGTAGGGTTGATGCTTACTATCCTAGGTTAATTCCATACTCTAAATCAAGTACGGAGAACATCACAACCTATGTTTAGATACATATCCTAAGCAGGTGATATTGTAACAACTGCACCAATACTAACAAATAGTTGCCATGGTAAGTATTTAGTACAGTGACCTGAGTATCACCCTAAAGATATTTCTTCGTCGACGCCGGGCAAAAATATGACCACATATCCAGGCATAGGGGTAAGATTTCCCCGAATTCATGTTAATTTTGTCTTTTTTGTTCATTATTGTCATCATGAAACCTATATTGTTTCAAGTGCTACTTCAGTGGTGGAAGTGATCGTGGCTCCAGCAAAATGGAGTGATTTTTATTTACATGTTAATGAAGAGTGAGCCGGATCTAATGTTCATTCCTGTTGGCGCCATATAGTTTGTGTTGGTGCGCCGTAAAACCTCAATTCAAATCAATTCATCTTCGTCGATTCTTTTTTCAGTAACACAATATTGGTTCGTGCAAATGAATATACTTCTATTTTTACATTTCATATGCAGAATTCTTCCACTTTTAAGATTTTGCGTTGCAATATGCAATGTTTATTTCATGTATTTATGTGTAATACATAATCCAAATGTGTAATCATAATAAGTATTGCCATGACGCATACACCTAAAAAAGACTTTTGTTAAAAACAAAACACGTTAAACCGCACATTTCCTTTATCTAGAATCGTTTGGACTATGTGTCGTCTGTGCAATATATGTATATATCAGAACATGTTAATACTATTTATGTTGCAGTTACTTAAAGGAAGGCTTATACTTCCAGTTTGGCATGTGTCTCAACTTATCAAGCTTACGGAACACATATGTGCAATGCCATGAACATTGCTTAGAACTTAATTTCATCAATATATCATAACAATCCCTCATTCATATTATAATATTATTTAAATCATGTAGAAAGGTTGTAAATTACTGATTCTTACAAGTTTATACATATATTGTAAAAATATTAACTACAATAAATGCATAAAAATGTGTCAATAGTGGGTGGGGTAAATTGACTTCTAATTTGAAGCAAAATAGAGAATTTAAACTTAATTCAGTGCTAAAAAAGAGCTTATTTACGCTTTATGTAACTCAATGAATTGTAAACTTAAGTGCATCTTTAAAAAGTACATCAAAAATTATTCACACAAGCATGACATTCATAAATGAACATCAAAAACTTATATGAAAGCACTACAATGATAACCTGTTAATGTTCAATTTTATTTTATATAAGCTACCTGTTCCAGATTGCTATCATGGAAAAATGTAAACTATATACATTGCTCTTTTCAAAAAGTTATGGTAGAATTTGTCCCTTGAGTTGGTAACAATATCGAAAATTTTGGGTCCTGGCTCAAAGCCTATTAGTGATATAAGCTGAAAAGCATTATATGCACATATGACATCAACTGAATATTTCATCAATAGTCGGTGTATTATATGACAAATAGGAGTGGGTCGGTTAAAAGATCGGATAAATCTCCTCTTTGATTCGCCTGTGTAGCATGGCAGACACTTAGGAGACTCTTTGTCCGTCGTCTGTCGTCCGTCACGCGTCCAACAACTCTGACTTTAAAACTGCAACATAACCAAGAACATAAATTAAATTAGCAACCGGCACGTGTTAAGAGGAACAACATATAACAACATAATTCTCTTATAACTCCTTATTGAGTGGCAATGTACTGATTGATGCAAATTTGTTTACTATGTAGTTATATATATATATGCTGTACATTGATGAGATACAAATAAAGACTGAAACCTAATGCATACGAAAACAAGTTTATCAACTTAATGAAGCTATAAATATGACGCTAAAGTCAATATTACACATTATTTAAGCTAAGTAAAAAACATAATTTCTCCGCCTTAAGAATGCTTTTACTAATTAAGCAGTAAGAAACTTTTCTAGGATACGTCTGCATTAGTGTTTTGAAAGGCTCTCTCAAGAATAGTGTGTCGAAAAATATCCTTTCTGTGTCCGAGTAAAACACTCAGTCTAGTAAGAAATGGGGTTCGTCTTCTGTTATTCCGGTGTTACATAATCGGCACAATCTCTGCTCTGGCATTTCTACAACGTATCTACCAGTTTCAATCATTAGCGGTAGGATATCACATCTGAACTGTGAAAGGATAAAGGCTTTTTCCGGTCCGATCTGGTGAATCATAAACTGAATTGTGCCAAGTTTGCTAGTTTTAATTTCTGAAATGTGTAAAGTTTGTTTTAATTACTGAATTGTTGACGGATTGCTTATTTTAATTGCTCCATTGTAGAACGTTTACATGTTTTAAAAACTCACTCTTACCCTATTGTCATCCCAATAAAACGGGCAGGGTAAATAAAAGAATCTTCGCCAGGTTATATTCTATTAGAAAGATAGTATTAATAATGGCGGCAGGTCGCACTTTTTTTGACGGACAAAGAAAAATGATAAAATTCGCAATAAGACTCGTTAAATGGAATAGTTGAATATTTTATCGTGCTTTTTCTGTCTTATCTTGACATAGAGTGTGCTATTTAAAATGCCGAAAGGAAATAAAGGCAATAAAACGGATAATTCTGGAAAAACAACACAAGGCAAAGGTAAAGGTACGTTTACCCCACCCGTCGCTCCAACATATCAATATGTATGTGAAAATAACCTGCCAGTGCCAAGTCAAAACATTATTAGTGATCTTATAGCCACAACAGGGGACAATATGGCATCAAACTACAATACAGATAGCACGAATTTGGTCGAAAGAACACACTTCCAAAACGGTTTCCAAAACCAAAACGTACACAATGGATCTGTAATGCACGCCCAACCATTTGGGTCATATACGGGTTACATCAACCAACAACAATTTGGACAACAATTACCAACACAAACAAGTATGTCTCAAGGCCCACCGAGCGTTCCACCTCCTGAATATGTTTACAAACATGACACAAGGGCGGATCCTGGAGCGTGCCCCCCGTGGATACAAGGCATGATGAAAGGTATAGAAACCCAATTAAAACAAATAGGCAACCAACTAGAAATCCAAAATACAAAGCTAACAAATATGGATTTCAACTTAAAGAAACAAAATGAAAGAATAACGAACATAGAACACCAAATGGGTGAACTAAACGTGATAAAACAAAGTGTCTCAAGTATGCAAATTGTCGTTTTTAATACCGAGCAAACTGCAAAATCTGTAAACATTAAAGTGCAGGAATATGAAAAAAGTATACAAACTATCAGTGACATGTACGATGACAGCATTTCGGAAAAAACACAAACCGATGCCAAAATAAATACAAACTGTGACAACATTGATCAGTTAAAAGCAGAAATTGAAGCCCTGAAATCTAAAAACAGTATGCAAGACAAAACCATCGTTGACCTGCAGTGGCGTAGCATGCGCGACAATTTGATATTTACTGGTATAGATGAAGTTCACCTGAGGGCAGGTGAGTTCGAGGATACAGAAAACACACTACGAACATTCTTGTCCTCAGAAATGAGCATTGACGAAAACATTCAGTTTGCTAGAGTGCATCGTATTGGCCCATTCAGGCGATACCAGTCCAACCCTCGCCCCATTGTAGCAAAATTTGAGCGGTACAAAGATCTGTTAATGGTTCGTAAGGCTGCCCCACAAACACTGGTTGGAAAACCATATGGGGTCAGAGAGCAATTCCCCAAAGAAATGGAGGACAAACGCAAGCTCTTGTACCCAGAAATGAAGCGAGCAAAACAAAACAAGTCCAACAAAGTCAAGCTGGTCAAAGATAGGCTGTTTATCAACAACCAAGAGTATATCCCACACACAAACGTGTTATACGATAATCAAACACGAGATCCAGGGGCACCGACTCAATACGTCCCCCAAAACGATAACAACAATACCCCCATTCAATCACTAACTAGGTCACAGAGGGGTTTTGTCAACAATCAAGGAAGATATGTGCGTTATCGGCCGAATTCCGATCAAGGATCAAACTCAACAATGGCAAATCAATATACGCACGAGCTCGCCACGTCCAACCGTTTCGCGTCTCTGAATAACGACAAGAGCGGATTCATAACACCATCAAATAGGGGTAAGCAAAAGGCTACATCACCGATAGATAGAGAAATTACCCTGAAAAAAATGCGCGACACGTCTATCTCAGACAGCGACTCCGAGATGGATACCAATAATGTGCTCCATAATCCGACCATAACCAACGGTAGTGGTAAGGCAACTCCAAACGAGCAAGCCAGTGACCCAAACCTGCACGCGAGTGTGTACATAACGAATGAGGGCGATTTCCAAGGACAAGCCATTTGTCCCAACACAGACAATCTCGAACGAGAATCATTGCCATCAAACTTGAGTGAGATCGCCTCTCCAACGGATCCAACTTCCAGTCACGTTCGTCCTAGCAGTTTATCGCTACCCCCACACTCCGGACCTGATGTGTTACTTTAGGAATCATGGGGGATCACACAATGTGACCTAGATTCGCGCCGTAGTCTATTATTGTGTGCTGATAGAGAAAAGGCACGTGTCGGAAACCATTATCGTATTAGTAGGTCCAACAATTGTGCGATTATTGACAACGTTTCTCATGCAAGTCACGTGCCTATTGCTCGCGAAACGATTAGCAGTAAGTGTATATCTGTGCCAACCTGGGATACCTCCTCAAATGAACACATTGACAAACACTTCTTAAAGCACAAGTATGTGACAAGTTCTACCTCCATCCACCACGAAGAACACTCTCGGCAGGCAAAAAATAAACATTGCGGTGCCAACTCAATGTATCATACCGAAATTATTAATTATTCTGAAAATTATGTTAACAAAGGTAATGTCATGTACGACAATTGTGATGATGGTAATGATGATGATGATGATGATGATGATGATGATGATGATGATGATGATGATGATGATGTTGATACCGAAACCAATCTTTATGATTATATCAAACACCCTGGCATAAGCATTAAGCAGGTTAATGCATACACTTTTAACAATACTTGTTATATTGATAATTGTCATAATATTGTAAGAAATAGTGATAGTCATGATAACACCATTACACTACGAGTTAATGATGATATAAAATACAATGTTTTTACATATGTCAATGATGCTGGTCATGCTTCCGATGATGATGATGATGATGATGATGATGATGATGATGATGATGATGATGATGATGATGATGATGAAAGCAATATGTATGCTTTTAAATGTGTTAACAACCCTGGAATAAACGTTATCCATGGTAATGGAAATACATGTAACAATAATTGTCATTATATTGTTAGAAATATTGATAGCCATGATAATACCATTGTACCAGTTAATAATTGTATAAAACTTAACGTTGATACCTTTGTCAATGATGATGATGATGATGATGATGATGATGATGATGACGATGAAAGCAATATGTATGCTTTCAAATGTGTTAGCAACCCTGGAATAAACGTTATCCATGGTAATGAAAATACATGTAGCAATAATTGTCATTATATTGTTAGAAATATTGATAGCCATGATAATACCATTGTACCAGTTAATAATTGTAGAAAACATAATGTTGATACCTTTGTCAATGATGATGATGATGATGATGATGATGATGATGATGCTACTGAACCCGTTGAATATTATGAACATGAGATTATTGCAAACATGTTTAACAATAATTGTCAATATGTTCTAGAAAATATAGTTAGCCACAAATATAGTAATGCACCTGTTCAGAACTGTATACAATATGATTGTCATTCTAGTGTAGTAAATGCAGTAAGTAACGAAAATATTAATATACCAGTCCAAAACTGTACAAAATATAATCCTAGTACTTACGATAATGTTGATCATATAGTTGTTGTTATGGATGATGATGATGACGATGATGATGATGATGATGATGATGATGATGATGATGATGATGATGATGATGATGATGATGATGATGATGATGAAATAAATTATGACAGGTGTGGAAAAAGCAACATTTCCTTAGGGTGTATAAATGTATGTGGTTTGAAGCGAAGAACCATGTATCCTGAATTTATTGAATGTGTCTCGAATTATGATATGTTTTGTGTAACTGAAACTAAACTTGACGAGCACGACGATATCGCCATTCCTAACTATACTTTTGTTTCTAAACCAAGGAAACAAAAGTATAAGAGAAAAAGCGGCGGTATCGGCCTCTTCGTTAAATCTACGTTATATCATAGTGTTAAAACTTTAATGTCCGAATCTGATTATGTCTTATGGTTGAAGCTCTCTAAATCACTTTTTAACGTGGAGGAAGATGTTATTCTGGGTATAGTCTACATACCACCCGAAAACTCGAAGTTCTTCAGCATCAACTCATATGGATATTTAGATTCGGAAATTGAAAACATGTGCAATTCAAATAAATATGTACTTCTCATGGGAGACACCAACGGTCGAACTGGTAAATTAGCCGACTTCGTTGTCGCTGACTCTTTTTTGGCTAATCACTTTGAATTTGACAAAGACACAATGGATTTTTATAATGCCATTTTGAACCTACCTAATAATAACTTGTCGATAAACAGGGAATCCGAAGACAACAGAATAAATAACCATGGCTATTTGTTTATTGACACTTGCAGAAATAATAACTTAATTGTCTTAAACGGTCGATTCGGTAAAGATAAGGACATTGGTAAATGCACGTTTCGAAATATTTCGCTAATTGACTATAGCATTTGCTCTCTCGAAAGCCTAGACTTATTAAATGATTTCGAAGTTATCGATCTTGATCCGCTCTTTTCAGACGGTCATGCGCTTCTCTCACTTGTCTTATACACAAACATAAGTACAGCCTTAAATAACGAGAACTTTACTCTACCTAATACACGTAAAACTTCACCCAAATGGGACGAAGATAATAAACATGCTTTTCTAGACAAACTAGACCGAAGCAAAGTTCAACTTCTCCATAACACAATTTCCACGTTTAATTCCAATATTGATCAACAATCTGTAGACAATATTACCGACTCCATAGGGCAACTATTTTACGAAATAGCAATAAATATCTTTGGTCCAAGGAAACCATACAAACCTACGCTCCTTGCAAACAACCCAAGCAATAAACCGTGGTTCGGTCAGAAATGCCGAAACGCGCGGATCAAGTACAATAAAGCTCGTAAAATATATCAAACACGAAAAAACGAGAACAACAAGAACTCATATAAATCGGCCACTAAAACATACAAAAAAACTTTCATGCATTTATTAATAAACACAAATTTGATAGCCAGCAAACACTTAGAAATCTCCAATCAAAACGTCCTAAAGAATATTGGCGATATCTCAATAGGATGAAGCCCAAAACAGTAAACAAGACGCCGCCATTAAACGACCTGTATGAGTATTTTAAAAATATCAATACATATACTCCAGAAAACGAAGAAGATAATGATCCACTCGAATTTAATATTGCGGATGACGATGTCATTTTAAACTCGCCTATCACGCCAGACGAGATCTTAAAAAATATATCTAAGCTGAAAAACTCAAAAGCCTCTGCTGATGACCAAATAATAAACGAATATATTAAGGTTACTCAAGAAGTCATGCTACCGATATATACAAAGCTCTTCAATATTATTCTTGATACAGGGTTTCTCCCAACAAGTTGGTTAGAAAGCATCATTAAACCCATTTTCAAAAACAAAGGCGATCCCTTAAGACCTGAAAACTATCGCCCGATCACCATATTAAGTTGTTTCGGCAAACTGTTTACATCTATACTAAACGAACGAATTAACAAGTTCCTAAATGAAAAAGAAATCTTAGCTGAAAATCAAGCAGGGTTTAGAGCCAAATATTCCACAACTGATCATATAATTGTATTACACAAATTGGTGGAGATGTTACGTTCACAAAAGAAAAAGTTGTTCTGCTGCTTTATAGATTTCACACAGGCATTTGACTCCATATGGAGAATAGGCCTATGGCGAAAACTCCTTAATAATGAAATTAAAGGCAAATTCTTCCGTATAATATATAACATGTATCAAAACATTAAATCATGTGTGTCCATAAACAACGACACCTCAAATTTCTTTGTGAGTCAATGCGGAGTCCGTCAAGGTGAAAATTTATCACCGATAATGTTTGCTATCTTTTTAAATGACTTACAGGAGTATTTGCTTAACACACCCCTAGAAGGAATTAGAGTTGAACCCCAAATAAATGTCTTTATAAAGATTATAATACTACTATATGCTGACGATACCATTATCCTAGGTGAGAACCCCGAAAGTTTCCAATTAAGTCTAAATAAATTCCACGAGTATTGTCTATCGTGGAAATTAAAAGTAAATTACAGCAAAACTAAAATAATTGTCTTTGGTGCCAGAAACACAAACCGTTTCTCATTTAACATAGGACCGGAAAAAATCGAAATAACAAATAAATACAAATACCTAGGAGTAATATTTACTAACTCGGGTAGCTTTCTAAACACAAGAAAACACTTGGCCGAACAAGCCAAGAAAGCGTCATTTCTACTTTATCGGAGAATCAATAACCTAGACCTACCCTTAGACCTCCAACTTAAGTTATTCGACCAAACAATTCTACCAATATTAACCTACAATTGCGAAGTTTGGGGATATGAAAACTTAGATATAATAGAACGTGTACATACTGATTTTTTAAAAAGAATTACAAACAGTAAAAAAAGCACCCCTTCTTACATGCTATATGCGGAATTAGGCAGACACCCAATCGCAGTCACTATACAAACGAGAATGATAAACTTTTGGAATAAATTGATCCTAGGTAAACAAACAAAACTTAGTTACTTATGTTATGAATCAATGGTTAATTCAGCTAATTACGAATACAAGTGGCTAAAATACATTAAAAATATACCTAACAACACAGGAAATTCCGATATTTGGACTAATCGCCATTTATTGCAAAGCAAATATGTCCATCGATCCATTAAAAAAACTTTAATCGACCAATTTACACAAGCATGGAGGGCAGACCTACAAAATTCGTCCAAAGGGCGTAATTATAACCTATTCAAAGACGACCTTTCATTTGAACCATATCTAAAGTTACCGAGAAACTACTATATTAATGTATTCAAATTCCGAACAACTAATCATAGATTTCCTGTCGAAACTGGTAGGTTTGAGAATATCCCGTACAACTTAAGGCGCTGTACTCTGTGTGACTCTGATATTGGCGACGAATTTCACTATCTCTTAAAGTGCCCTCATTTCGACCCTCTGCGTAAAAAGTACATTCCACGGTATTTTTACCGTCACGCTAATGTTATAAAATTTAAGGAGCTTCTAACTCATTCGTCAACCAAAATACAAATCAATCTATGTGTCTTTGTCCGAATTCTATTACAAACTGTTAAACAATAAGTATATAAATATATATGTTTACATGCTTCACATTTGTAGCTGCAATGTTATTCCACGCAACTGTTATCCCCCTAACTTTTCCCACCATATCAAGTGGGGTTTGTGTTATCCTTTTTAATTCAAATCAGTAATTGTATAATTTGTTGTATGCATAATAATTCTCTCATGTTGTAACTCATGTTGCCTGAGATTGTACATAATAAAAGATTGTTCTGTTCTGTTCTGTATAACAATCAAGGCAGCACTAATAGGCAATTTAAGTATAACACATATATATCATGTATATATGAATATAAAGACTGGCCTAAAACGCTACCATGTAAGTACTCAATAACTTGGCCAGAAGCCAGAACAACAACAGAACACACTATCAAGGACACGACGATACCATATTTAAGAAAAACATAAAATGCTATCGTCCTTTGAGGATTTAGGTAGACGTCAACATAAGGTCCACAATCTGTCCGGTCATCGCATAATCAAAGAGGAGAGTACTAAAACATGCAGTGTGTTGTAAGTTTGTTTATTTCAACTGCCGAATTGTGGAAAGTTTGCATGTTATAACCTGCTGTAGGTTGCATCACTAAAGAATATGTTCCAATGACTGCTCAACATCACTATTGCAGCTTGTCTTGCCGTGCTCTTGTTGCTCTGGCTCCTCCATGTACATCGAATTGAATTGGGGTTTTAAGGCGCACCAACACATGAAAAGGTTATATGGCATGAACATGCCAGGCTCATCTTCCATGTACATCGAGATAAAATATGGAAAATGGGCCTAGAACCTTCTCACCCTGAATTGCAGGGTTGCTGCAAATTCTATCGTAGAAACTCATTTACGCTGGAGCCACGTTATTGTTTTTCTGCCACTGCTCTTTTGATGCGAGCGGGATAGCACCTGAAACAATGTAGGGATCATGATGAAGACCTTAAATGAACATGAACAAAAAATGATAAAATTAACATGAATTTGGGTGGGATTCTACCTCTCTGCCTACCCCTCCAAAGGGATCTGCAGTGGCCCTATTCTTTGCCCCGTGACCAAACGGGGGCCCCCGGGAACCACACGGGACCCATGTACATCGAGTACTTGCTTTGTGGCTTTCTAGACTTTATTTTTTATATTCATCTATACACATGAACCACACGGGACCATGTACATCGAGTACTTGTTATATTCATCTATACACATGATACAGTAGCGTCTTTGTATACTACTTATTTTGCCTATTTTGTTAGAGGATATAGCCTGGCGGGGATTTCTTTATTTACCTCGTTTCATTGGGATGAAAATAGTAATTATAAGTGTTATATCTACTTGTATAACTAACCTGAACAACGTGCAATTAATACATAACTGGAACGAAGGGAGAACTTGTTATTATATTTATTGATTAGATAAAACGTGTGTCGTTGTATGAGCCTGTCCAAGACTTAATTTGTTTAGTTCACATATAATGTTCACATCTGTTTTGTGTTCCCACACGGAACGGGTGTGTTTAGTCTTCAGAACTGCACACCCCATGTATGTTACAAATGGTGGAGAAACATTAGAATCATTGCACAGAGTTGCATACAACTTAATTCAACGCCACTTGCTCGGCTACCTAAAGTATCGAGTATTGTCGCTTATCCAACTGTTGCTGTAGTAGACAGTCAAATCTGAATGCTATTCCAACGGTCCTTTGAAGCATGTTTAAGGTTTCACCTCCGCTGCCAATTCGACTGGCACGGTTTATCATAATTATAAAAGGCCCTGCTTTATAAGATATGGTTACAAACGTTTACCTGGTGAAAACATCACATATAGTGAACTATTTAGAGTCGAAGAAAATCCTATCTCAAACGGATAACAGGCCTCGACCTATGTCGTCTCTCTATTACGTTCATGAATAGAGATAATCTCGGACTTTCCGCTATAAACAGTTGTTATCAAACGCCAATTAAGGACGTACGCAGTATATTTATATCATGAATGAATGAATGAATGAAAGTCTTTATTTACAGAGGGTAACCCAATTAGTATGAACTAATCTTCCTTGGGGCCCTCTAAAGCAATATTTACATACATACAAATACATAATTATATAGCAATATAACAATCAGCATAACAAATTTAAAGTTAGCATTATTCATAAACATGATCAACATGATAACAATGTTACACAACAACATAATACATACATATGGCGGCAGAGGTTTAACTTACAGACTTACATATGGCCATATTTACAATTTTAGCTTTATGACTGTTGATTCGAATTTATCCACTTAGTATAATTTACTGTGAAACTTTTAATACTTTCGCTCTGTCTTATTTCATTTGGAATGCTATTCCATACTTTTACCCCAGAGTAAGACATACTCCCTTTAAAAAGTTCTATATTTGGAATCCGATTTATTTGAAGAACGTAAATGATTTGGACGCCTGACATTGTAATTGAACATATTTTGAATATATGACGGGACTGCATTTTGCGATACCCTGTACATAAATTTGGCTTTATGAAGTGAAACCCTCTGTTCAATATTAAGAGAATTAATTATATTTAAAGCCTCGCTTAAAGTGGTATATTGTTCACCTAGAATGATACGACATGCTCTTCGTTGTAATCGCACTAAAACCTGGATATTTGATTGTTTTGTACTACCCCAAATGATACTACAATAGTCAAGATGTGGTTGGACATAGGCTTGGTAAAACATTATTCTATAATTAACAGGAATAAATACTTTAATTCTTGATAATAGCCACAAATTACTAGATATTTTCTTCCTAAGAAATTTTATATGCGTATCCCATCTAAGGTTTTCATTTATATATATGCCAAGAATTTTATCACCTGTTGTGATTTCCAGATTTAAGTCTTTATATTTCAAATTTAGAGGTTGATTAACTAATCTAGTCCGTTTCTGGGGTGTCGTTATCAATATTACTTTTGTTTTAGAAGCATTTAATACCATACCATTGTTTAGACACCATGTACTGACGTTATTCAAATCAGCTTGTAAATTCATTTCAACTTCTAATTTAGATTTATTTATGTCATATATTGTAGTATCATCTGCATACATATCAACGTTTGAAACATTATCCTGTACATACATAGGCAAGTCATTTATGAATAAAATAAATAAAAGAGGCCCTAGAATAGACCCTTGCGGGACCCCGCATGTCGTAATTTGCTTATCAGAGAGAACACCGTTTAAGTTCACCGCTTGAGTTCTATTTGTAAGATAAGACTTGAACCATTTAATAGTATTATCTCCACATTTGTAAATTTGTAATTTTTTTAATAGTATTTCGTGGGAACATAAATCGAATGCTTTAGAAAAACCTAACATAACAACGCCTACAAATTCTCCATCATTTAAAGCTGTTAACCATTTATCTATCATACATACTAATGCTTTTTCGCAGCTATGTTTTTTTCTAAACCCACTTTGGGATTTACATAATAATTTATAATGATTAAGGTAATTAACAAATGAATCATGCACATGTTTTTCAATCAATTTTGAAAGAGTAGGTAAAATTGATATTGGCCTATAGTTATTTACATCATTTGATGAACCTTTTTTAAATAAAGGATTAACTTTTGCGCATTTCCATTCATCTGGGAAAACACCTTGTTTTATACTACAATTTATAACATACGTAAGACTATTTGATATAACATCGGCTGATAATTTTAAAAAGTTTTGGCCCTATTTGGTCAAGTCCTGTAGCTTTGGATACATCTAAATTATTTAACATTTTACGCGTTTGGGATTCCGTAATCACAGGAATGTGAAAATACATATGATCAGGAACTTTTGTTTTTACAAAATCATTTACTTTATCAAAATTTGAAGTTGGAATAGGTTCTTTTAAGTTAGCGGCTACGTTTACAAAAAAGTTATTAAAAGTATTTGCAGTATCTTGGTTATCAGTAATATCTATTCCATCTTTATGAATGCTTTTTATTAAATTACAGTTGTTTGTCTTTTTTGTAGACGCACCATGTTCTTTAATATTTTCCAAACTGTTTTAGGGTCTGATTTTCCTTCCTCAATTTTTCTTTCATAAGATTCTTTTTTAGAATTATCTATCAATGTACAAACTTTATTTCTTGAAACTCTGTAGTTATCCATATCATTTTTAGCCTTAAATTTATCACGTTCTTTAATTTCATCTAAAATATCAGGTGTAAACCAATCTGGTTGTTTTATGTGTTTAACTCTGTGAATTCTAATTGGGACGTGATTATCTACAACACTAGAAAAATTAGACACCCAAGTGTGAAGTACTTCATTAGTATCAGTGTTGTTTAGATTACCCCAGGGGATGCTGGTAAGATCTGATAAAAATGACTCCTCTGAAAATGACCTAAATGATCTGTATTTTATAAAATTATGTGAATTGATTTTTTCTTTATAATTTAACTTTCTTGTACATAGGATCGGATAATGATCGCTAATTCCTATTTTGGGCACGCTTACATTACATATATTTTGATCACAATTAGTATAAATGTGGTCTATTAAAGTTTTTGAAGTTGAACATTCACGCGTCGGCTGCTTAATTAACTGTTTTAATCCTAGTGATAAAATATAGCTAGACCATTCATCATTTATTTTGGAATTTAATAAATCTCGATTTATATCGCCTAAAATTAATATTTCTTTTTCTTCAAGTTGAACCTTTTCTATATAAGTGTCAAATATTTCTTTCCATGCAACTTTAGATTCTGGATGCCTGTAAAGTGAACCAATTAAAAAAGATTTACATTTAGTTGGCATCATTTCTAACCAAATTATTTCTATATCATCTCCTTCTAAATCTAATCGTCGTATGCAATTTACGTTTTGTTTTACATATACTGCCAAACCTCCACCGCCATTGAATAAACGGTCGCGACGAAAAGGTACTTGATATCCATCTATATGAAATGTTTCAGTTTTATGGTTTTCATTGAATTTCGTTTCACTTATACACATTATATCTATTTTGTTTTTCTTAGATGTTAGCATTAATTGTAATTCATCAAATTTAGAAGACAGTCCAGCTACGTTTAAATGACCAATGGTTAAACCTTTTTTATTATTTAATCCTAAATTAGTTAAATTTATGTGTTCCGAAATATTTAAGATAGTAGCGTTAGAGTTTTCATAAACATTTGGAAAATTGTCACAATTACACTCAATTTCTTGGCAAAGTGTGCATATATGATTTAAAACATCATAACTATTTTCATGAACAAATACATTTGGAATATAATGTTCGGCTTCATTGCCATCATCCTAGTTCCAACATCGATCCTGTTTATGTCACACGAGCCCGCACCCCCAACACTTGACAGGAGCCCTGTGCCGACAGTCCTCTGTCGCATGGCTAGATTCGTCGCAATTCATGCATCTATTGTGGTGACGCTGTCCCCTGAATGGGTGTCGTCTATATTGCCGATTAGATTGGTGCCCAAAAAAGTTTTGTTTGTCTGGGAACACACATTTGGTGTAATCTTCAACGATCGGTGTAGACGTGTGAAAAGTCGAAAGTAAGCGCTTAGTGCCTGGCCGAGATAGGTGAATAGTGTCATGTTCATTTAGATAGCGCATCAACAATTTACCGTTTTGATCATGGAATGCGTTGTAACAGTCTACACTTTCAGTTTTATGATGAATAGAAAGTCGCTCTATGATCTTGTTAATTGGATTGACATCCACATCTCCTCTTGGGGCAATTTTACTTAAAATAAGTTTGCACTCTTCATTTCCGGCTTTTATTAGCGCAATTAGCTGGTCATACTTTTCTTCTATCAACTCAAAGTCTGTAGTCCAGGACAGGTCATTCCCGCCTATATATATAATGACTGTGTGGAATTGAGTCAGATCATACATCTCAATGTCCCTAATTAGCGTGTTTATTGTTGCACCTGACACGGAATGTTTGTGTAAGTTGTTTTTAAGACCCTTAACATTCACTCCATGCAGTATAGAATCTCCCATCATTAACACCTTTTTCCCTGAGTGTGATTTATCAGTCATTTCTGTACGCGCTGTCGGGGTCTCTGTGGTGGTGTCTGTGGAGATATATCATCAGCACAAAATAAGGTAGTTGCATCATTTGATGTTCGTCTGTCACTAATTACTACCTTGATCGGCTGCTCAGATAAGGTTTCCCCTGCATCACAGCTATAATCGAGTTTCCAGAATTCCATAAATATCTTATCTCAGACGAATCCTCCGTTTTTCTAACACCCATTATGGATTATATGACGATGCTTCCATCTTCGTCACTGGTATTTAACCTTACCATTTCTGACAGTATTGATCATTTAATTACATATTCCTTTAACGTCGCCTAACGAAATATCTTGTGAGAATAACTCCCACTGAGAACATGTTATAATTAATAGTATACGAAATGTCCGTTTTTCTAACACCCATTATGGATTACATGACGAGGATCGGCTTCCATCCTCGTCACTGGTATGTCTGACAGTATTGATCAATTAATTACATATTCCTTCAACGTCGCATAACGAACTGTCTTGTGAGAATAACTACCACTGAGAATGTGTTATAATTATACGAAATTGAGCAACAAATAATAATATTCGAAATATCAACCCGAGTCAGTTTCATTCCTAAGGAGATGAATTTACATAAGTTTTCATCGAAAGCTTGTTTTCAAATCCTTTACATGTACTATCGAAACATTGTTCATCACATTTTTTGAATAAATATTGTTTAAACCACAGACATATTAATAAACAGATAGGAAACTTCCTATCTTAACCAATGAAGTAACCAAAATATCACGTGGCACCTTAATTTTTCCTTCTATCTCCTCTCTCAATTATTGACTGATTTTGATGAGAATACATTCAAACGATTCATAGTGAATAACAAAATGGTATTATAATAATTTTTATCATGCAGATATGCACTTTTCTGCCAATAAAGGGGTGACCTATTAAATTTTGCTTCATTAGGCAAGTTGACCAATAAAGAAAATCAATGCGGAATCCCTCGGCGTTTATTATACGTAACGTTATCTGACGTCATGCACGTAACATTGCCTGACGTCATAAAACAAACAAAAAACAACAACATGGCGGCGTCCTCGATAAGCATAACATTCTGAGAAATAGGTAATAATAGTAATTCATACAGAAAATGTGGATAATCTACATGATAAATAGAATATTATGTCAGTGCCTTTTACTATCAAGTTTATTAGGCTCGGCACGAAAACGAAGAATGGCTCGAGCCTCGCCATTCTTCGTTTTCTAAGCCTCGCCTAATAAACTTGATAGTAAAAGGCACTGACATAATATTCTATATATGTTTATTTTTAAAGTAAGAAATTGTATAAAAAGATGTTTAAAGTTAAAAATGTCATCATTTTTCGCTTTTCTCTTAAAAATCAAGGTTTTGACATAGTCAAAGTTTCCGTCAAACTCCTTTTTTTCTCTAAATGTAAGAGAAAGAAAAATACTATCATTGGAAAGACAATTAAATTTGTGACGGTATTTGGCATGAATAAAACTAGTATATATAAAACTCTTCATACTACGTGTGTTGGGAAATAATTTGTGAAATTTTTCGCACTGTGTCACGTGAAATTTAGATAATTTTCGTAGTGTCCAATCTATTTGTTA
This sequence comes from Cyrtodaria siliqua, assembly GCA_037043455.1. NCBI lineage: Eukaryota > Metazoa > Mollusca > Bivalvia > Adapedonta > Hiatellidae > Cyrtodaria > Cyrtodaria siliqua. The sequence goes on along the minus strand of JAWPHD010003045.1, from coordinate 14,313 downwards.
TTAGGTCTGTGTTTAAACCAATATCATTCTGTTGGGCTGTCAGTTGTGTTACGGGTTAAGAACAACATTATATGAACTTAAGAAAAATATATGTTTAATTGTGGTCAAATGTACAAATTCATCACAGCGCACTTGGAAGACGCTTAGTGATATACAGACGTGGAACGGTATAGAACTGTCCTTGTTACAATCAATGCATGAGCGAGAAAATCATTAAATGTGGGATAAAATGTGCAATGTCCTTAAATATGTGTGAGGTTTCATTGTAAGTGGATTGGAGGCATTCGGATAGAATCATGGTGATGATCTTAATACAAATGAAACCGTCATAATATGCTTCGGTTTCATATTAGATGTTCTGGTTGTTAATGAATAGTTAGATCTGGAAAAGGACTTCGTGAGTTGTTGTTGTTGTTGTTGTTATTTTTAAATAATACAAATTATCATATGAGGTGGAGTTTTTTGTCATCTGTTGCACAAATATTTCCATAAAAATGTAAAAACAAGCATGTCATCATCACCTAAAAGCATCACATGAGTTAAAATCCATGACAAAATCTCGTTTCCAGATTAAACTTTTTCACGAACAACAATTAAATCGGATGACAGACGAGTCTTAGTATTGCGCATTTACACATTTAATATGAAACTGAAACACATAGTTTGAATAACAACCATTTTGTGTGCTTTTTTGTTTATTTCTTCAGATTTTGCTCCTGAAGACACTCTTACGACCCTTGTCTTATCCGTAAATTTGAAAATGACTTTGTGTCTGACTTATATATTGGCTAATTTCTTGAAATTTCTTTAATAATTTTCAAGATCTCATTTCTCAATTTTTAGTCGATGTTGCTTTGTATCCATTTTAACCAGGTTGACCCAGGGTGGAGCAATGTTGACACCACAGAACATTATCTTTTCAAATTCGTTGTCAATGTCTAGCCAAATTAAAAAAAAAAGAAAAAAAAAACGTTTCAGAGAAAGAGTTTTCATTTGTTCTATATATCTCTATATAAAATCATCTGAACATAGGCAGAGCGTACATCTCTATATAGAATCATATGGCAATAGGCGTAGCATACATGTGAGTATAGACTCATATGGCAATAGGCGTAGCATACATGTGAGTATAGAATCATATGGCAATAGGCGTAGCATACATGTGAGAATAAAATCATATGGCAATAGGCGTAGCATACATGTGAGTATAGAATCATATGGCAATAGGCGTAGCATACATGTGAGTATAGAATCATATGGCAATAGGCGTAGCATACATGTGAGTATAGACTCATATGGCAATAGGCGTAGCATACATGTGAGTATATAATCATATGGCAATAGGCGTAGCATACATGTGAGTATAGAATCATATGGCAATAGGCGTAGCATACATGTGAGTATAGAATCATATGGCAATAGGCGTAGCATACATGTGAGTATAGAATCATATGGCAATAGGCGTAGCATACATGTGAGTATAGACTCATATGGCAATAGGCGTAGCATACATGTGAGTATATAATCATATGGCAATAGGCGTAGCATACATGTGAGTATAGAATCATTTGGCAATAGGCGTAGCATACATGTGAGTATAGAATCATATGAAAATAGGCGGAGCACATATCTCCATACATAATAATATGCAAATAGGTGGAGATTTTATCTCTAAACAGAAGCATGTGATAATAGGCTGAATCTATATATCTATATAAAATCATATAAATGGGCGAAGCATATATCTACATACAGTCATATGACAACAGGCGGAGCATATATCTCTATATAAATTCTTATGACAATAAGCGAAGCCAATGTTAACCCCTGGTACCAGCATTTGATGTCAATAATAAACCAAACCATGCAAAATATAAATCGTTTTGGTTCATCAGTTAGTGTGAATAGAGACTGGTTCCCGACTAATTATCTCTGTAAGTCCTGGCGTGGGAGCCAGTTTTAATCCAAGGGTTTTCTTTGTACAAACTTATTACCCTCTATATGAATTAAATGTGAATTTAACTGATATGAATTTTTGAAATTAATTTCTGATGAAGGCTGTCAAGCCGAAACGTTAAATAGTCTGTGTTGTTATTTTTTTTACCATCATTAAACTCTATATGAATATATATACTGAGCTAAAATAAGAAAGTACCCCTTATTCTTTCCCTTGTTATACATACAACAAAACAGGAAATAATAAAATAAAATTATGAATATAGAGTAATTAGATCGACCACCACCAATAGCGAAAATAATAGATTTTTTTGAAAAGTTCACTACACAAGAGAGTAATCCCCCTTTTTCTTAAACCATGAATTTTTGGTAAAAACACATAAAATCTACAAATACTACCTCAATTTGTCCAAGACAACCTTATTATATAGACAGCAAAACAGGAAATAATAAATAATATATATCGAATAATTAGATCGACCACCACAACAAACAAAATGTTTTTTTGAAAAGTTAAGTACACAAGAGAGTTATCCCCCGTTTTCTCAAACTATGCATTTTTGGTAAAAACACATACAGTCTACAAACATTACCTCAATTTGTCTAAGACAACCGTATTATTGTTACCTGTTTATCTATATGTGTACATGAATTGTTGCGTGTTTATTATTGATTTGGCCTTGAAGAAAGTTCAAGCCTTCAGGAACTGTTTGTGACATTATATAAACACTGGGGGTTCTATTTCGATTAGTTTCAGTATTCTTCAGTAAAGTTAATTTAGATTGGATGCTTTTAGAAAATATAATTGTGAGAGGATTTAATACATACTGTGCTCATTTATAATAACAGTGACTTTAGATATTTGGACTAAACTGGAAATATTGGAAATCAATTTAGACTTAAAGAGACACTGTTTTGGATTAAAGAGACAATTACTGTTTTGGATTAAAGAGACTCTTACTGTTTTGGAGTAAAGAGACACTTAATGTTTTGGATTAAAGAGACACTCGCTAATCTGAATTAAAGGAACATTGGATAATTTTATTTGGACTTAATTCAACAATTGAATATTAATGAAAAACTGGAAAAACTGGATTTGTGTATTCTGTAAGTGATATTTTATGTAAATACATGTGTTAATTATATTCTTGTGTGGCTGGTTTTGCTTCCTTTCCTGTTACATTTTACTCGTAACATTATATAGACAGTAAAACAGGAAATAATAAATGATGTATATAGAATAATTAGATCGACAACCACCAATAATCCAAACAAAAGATGTTTTTTAAAAAGTTCAGTACACAAGAGAGTTTTCTTAAAGGATGCGTTTTTGATAAAAACGCATAAAATCTACAATCATTAATTTATCCAAGACAATATTCTCTAAACGTTGCTTTCGAAAGAAATCACAGAAAACACAACACCGGTTGTGTAGTTAGCAGCTTTTGATTATCAAAAATCATCAAATTACCTCCCTTTAAGGTTTCCATAGCATCCATAAAAGAGTATTGCTTGGCAAAATTTGAAACTGCTTAAAGGAATATTTAGTACTCAGTGAAGTCTGCTTAAAAACGTCAAACATTGTTTAATTAAAGCGCTGTTCAAAAACTGTCAAATGTGAAAGCGGATACTTTATTTTTGGTGCGTATACTTTGTGTCAACCATAATAATATAGTCACAGAAGTTTATCCGATAGTTCATCCAAATATCTCTGCATGAAATAAAATAACACCAGATACACGACTATAACTCTGTTCACGCGCATTTAATAAGACACCCGTGCATATAGTCCATCTTAGTGCCATTAATAATGCTGTAAATCTCTGTGACACTTGTTGCATACCCGCACGGGTTTCTTGGCAGTGGCAAGTTTTGCCTCTCTTGAAGAACACTCATTACAGAATATGTTGCCACAACTCCGGCAATGGTGCTGAAACAACAAACAACACGTTATATAGACATCAGTTGAATATTTATAATTTCAAACAATATTACACGTGATACAGATATCAATAGAAACGTATAATCTGAAACAATATAAAACATGTGTTATAGATATCAATAGAAACGTACAATCTGAAACAATATAAAACATGTGTTATAGATATCAATAGAAACGTACAATCTGAAACAATATAAAACATGTGTTATAGATATCAATAGAAACGTACAATCTGAAACAATATAAAACATGTGTTATAGATATCAATAGAAACGTACAATCTGAAACAATATAAAACATGTGTTATAGATATCAATAGAAACGTACAATCTGAAACAATATAAAACATGTGTTATAGATATCAATAGAAACGTACAATCTGAAACAATATAAAACATGTGTTATAGATATCAATAGAAACGTACAATCTGAAACAATATAAAACATGTGTTATAGATATCAATAGAAACGTACAATCTGAAACAATATAAAACATGTGTTATAGATATCAATAGAAACGTACAATCTGAAACAATATAAAACATGTGTTATAGATATCAATAGAAACGTACAATCTGAAACAATATAAAACATGTGTTATAGATATCAATAGAATAAGTATACTCTGAAACAATATAAAAAATGTGTTATAGATATTAATAGAATAAGTATACTCTGAAACAATATAAAATGCTATACACACTTATTAAAGAGATTGCATCTATGATGACACAGTGTTAACAATTTAAAAGACAATACATGCAGTATAAGTATACAGTTATAACATAAATAATATAGTCAATGTTTATACTCAGCCAGCATGCCTATATCGGGCCAATATCGGAATGTCAACAAAAATGTGCATGTTTTATGTATCTTGGAAATGTAAATTATTTGTTTGATCAAAGAAATTATTGTCGTCATCGTATTATAACTTTCAGCCTCGGACAGCTGTAACAGTCAGTGTTCAACGGTTTCTGAAACTATTTGACGAGACAATTCCGAATGCAACCAGATTAAATCCAGACTGAAAATAAATTTTAAGTCATGGACATGTTTATTATGTCAACAAATTGAGAAAAACAATGTCTAAAACACTAAATGCACATACGCACGGATGTTTCTTAGGCGTTGGTTAGGAGATTCCCTTGTTGCTATGGCAACATAATTGTGTTATCTATTTTGTATATATTGTAACTAGTGTAGCTAGTGTGTAACTGGGACGCTTGTTTCAGCAAAATGCTAGTTGGACTTTTAAGACAAAATGTAACTAGTTCCTAAATTAGAAGTGTATCAATAAACAGTTTTAGTGGTAAATAAAAAATATCTTATTTGTCCAAATCGGCTGAGAAAAAAATGCATGTTCGAAAGTTGTTTTTAATAAGGCATTTTCAATGCAAAATTCTGCTGCAGCAACAATTTGAAACATATTTGTTTTTTTAAAATGTGTATATCAAATGGTTTTAACGTGTTGGATATGTATAAATTATGACACTCTTAAAGTTGTATAGCAAAATAAATAGCCTATTGATATTTCTTAATTTCTGCTGCAACAAGGAATGTACATGGAAAATGCCTCACCAAAAATCATTTTGGCAAATATTTATTTCTCAAACTACATGTATTAAAAAAAAACTAAGGTATTTTATTTACCAGTACAATTCCAGTTTTAATGATAAATACTACATATAAGAATTATTAAAATTGCTCATGTAAATGCGGAACATTTTTGGCTGAAACAAGCGACGCGAACAATATATAAACGTGTACGTTCCATACTGAGTATCCAAAGTACACGCGTGCAAGAAGCTTTAGGGCGTTGCAGTTTTCAGTAAAAATAACAGCCCGATCCAATCAAATAGTAGCATTACCACGCGGCATGAGCATGACCCATGTTTTAATTATTGCAGCCAATCACCTTTGTATATTATTGGCCAATGCAATGTCAGTGAATGCTGTTTTTCAAACCGTTTAGTCGCTTTGATTGACAGGTTGTGTGTAAACATTACAACTGCGCGGGCGTACAATTGATTAGAATAGAAATGGTATAACTGCCGAATCTGTCAATTATAGCACGGCTGAAATATACCGGCATTTATAGCACAGTTTAGGCTCAGACCTTCAGGTTTATAAAAGTATATCATAAGCAAGAACAAAGGAAAACCATTAGAGCTATGGTACAAGTATAGGATAGAGCATGAGTTTTGCACGTGTACGGGGAGATAATGCATGAGCGTTAGCGAGTGCATTATCGTCCGTACACGTGCAAGACTCATGCTCTATTATATTTATACCACAATAACTAACATATGCTGTGTATATCCTCGGGTATTACACGATGCATAGTGTGTATTTAGACTATTGTGGTATAAAAGTATAATGTAGCAAATGTAGCATTCAAGTCAACCAAAATCACGCATCGAGACAAACTAAATAGAGGCACGGTACGGGAACCAACAAACATAAGCGGGCTGATAATTCCCTCCCAAGATTGATTCTTTTTCTTGCATATTATTACGTTGTGCTGCAATCACTTGCCCCTCACCGCTGTAGGTTCGATCACTCTAGGGCCTAGGAATCTTTATGTGAGGAAGCTATCCAGCTGGCTTGCGGAACGTCGGTGGTTCTACCCAGATGCCCGTCCGTGCACGAAAATTGCCCGGAAGGTTACCTGGGGTCTTCCTCCACCAGTGGAAGCTGGAAAGTCCCCATATCATATGACCTTAGCTGTTGGTGCGACTATAAAATCCAATTCAATTCAATTCAATTACGTTGTGCACATTGACTAACGTTTTGCATGTTTGCATCGGATACCCATGAAAAAAAGTCTTATAATCCATGTATATGAGCATAACCTAAAGAAATGTAACAGTAGAAGTAGGTATGAACATTGAACGAGACATGTGGTATTCACAGAAGAAAGTCTATCAAAACACGCATTCGAAACAAACAACAATTACATATAGGCTGCTCCCAACTAAATTCCATTTTGTTTATTTCGCTCTTCGGGGCATAGTATTTTGTTAGATAATGGGACCATACGCCGCTGGACATGGGGGAAGAAAATATCTTAATGTCCACCGCCATCATCGGGATGATTAAAATTATGTTCTATTGATTTTATGAATATTGAGTTCTGCTCAACACAGGGCTAGAGGGCGTGAGCGGTAGCTAGCATATTTCACTACCGTTCATGAACAGTCTCAATCAAACCGCGACTGAAATATTTCGTATGTGTCGTGTTCGGCCGTTTCCAAAGTTGCACTCATACTCTTTTATACCAGGTTCTGGGGCGCATAAACCTCACTCTTACTGTCACAGTGCTACATTTAACATAATTATTACAATGTTAAAGCAGTTTTATCTCTGTTGATGAATCGTACACATTGAATTTAATTAATTATTCAAAAGCATTAATTTGCTGAAGTTTAGAATTTTATTAGATATTGGGACCATACGCCGCTGGATATGGAATATGGCATGTCCAAAGCCATATGCATGCCATCTTCGGGATGGTTAAAATTCTGTACTATTGATTTTATGAATATTGAGTTCTGCTCAACCCGTGGCTAGTGGGCGTAAACGGTAGCAAGCATATTTCACTACCGTTCATAAACAATCAAACCGAGACTGCAATATTTCGTATTTATGGTGTTCTGCCGTTTTTAAAGGTCCACTATCACTCTTTTATTAACTATGTAGTGTTTGGTATCAAACTGAAATACGTTGTGTTTGTATTTCAATGGTAATGTTTAAATGTTATTTACAATCTCTATTACAAAAAAAAAAGGTTTATTTATGTTAAATACTACTACAATTAATAGTATTTGCGTACAGTCAAATCGTGTTATTATATTTATCTTATACAACTGGATTTCCTTTGTGCCATAAAGCTGTCATACTTAATATTACGTAATATACTTTGCACATCCGGCGAGTCCGTGCATTCAAGTATTTATGACTGTTAAAGGTTATACGACCGGCAGATTAATTATCCAAGATTTGATGCCTTTGGGCAGATATACAAGCTTCTTATTTTGGCGTCCTGAGAGTTCGGATCTGAATTGAATTGAATGTTGTTTAACGGCTCATCAACACAGTATAGGTTATTTAGAGCCGCCCCAGAGAGAGGGGTAGGATACATAGGAATCCGGGAACCTGCCCTACTCTTATTATCGAATAGATTCCTATGGTTCTTTAACGTGCTCGGAGGATAGACCGATACACGGGACCGCCCGGTTTACGTCCCCATCCGACGGACGAGGCTAAGGAAAAGTGTCTTGCCCAAGAACACACCGACGGAACTCAGTGGCACCACGGAGGATTGAACCGTCTCTAATAGATTTGGATCCAATATTTCAAATTATTAGTTGACATTATTTTATTTAGAAGTTGGATACTACCAACTATATTTAAATTCCTTCATTCTAAATTACACATATAATTGGATTACACAACCGATTACTAAATGACATGTTATACTTCATTTTCGTTTATCCATTTGCTTGCTGCTTCAATTATATTACAAGAAATACAATAATTTCAACTCCAACAAAGAGCTGACTTTCTTCATCATACGCCCAAGATACTAAAACGTATATAAGTAAGTATACACGTGCAATACATGCGTTACATACGTCATCCCAATTAAATATGACAGTTTAAATCAACAAATCCTTGCTAAGCTATACCCTCCAAAAACCTGGCAGAATTAATAAAGATACATTAGGGAGTATAAAATACTAAAATGACCATGTACATATAAATATAAAAACGAATCACAGAAAGTCACAAAGTAAGTACTTAATGACTTGGCCGAAACCAGAGCAACAAGATAATAAACTAGGCACGTCACAACACGATTGAAGACTAACATTAAAGATGAATGGCCACCCTTTTTGTAGTATTATCAATTAACAAATTTAACTCTTAAACATCATATGAACATTTCTTGATAATCCCGGATATTTGTTGGTTTGGACTGAATATATGATTTATTTTCATAAAGAAGTGAGAAAACTTATATTTTCACGAGTGCGTGCTTTAGCACGAGTAAAAATACATAAAGCACTGGTGAAAATATAAATTTTCAATCTAATATTTTCACGAGTGCGTGCTTTAGCACGAGTGAAAATATATAAAGCACTCGTGAAAATATTAATTTTCTCAAGTGAAGATGAAAATAAATCCTATATCCACCACAGACCAACACATATTCTACTTATTATATATGTTATCATGCAACACTATCAAACTGTTTCAAACAGAAAATACGTTTCGTTCCGACAGTTCCCCTTAAACGTATTCAAGGATAAATATAGTAACGCCAGCGCGTGAGGCGATTTACATATATTTAGTGCGCATAGAATATAGTTCTAAACTTTGACACGAATTATGACTGTTATAAGCAAATGTAGAAAAAAACACTGTGAAAATATAAACAATGAGAATATAAGGTTTATACCGACCATACAATCCACTATTTCACTGGGAAGTATATAATAAAAAAACATATATTTAAAACGTCTACTAAATATGTAAAAATAAGTATTATTTGCAATATTGTATAGCTGCTCAACTATTGCCAGATAATTGATAAATACATTTACCTGTGGATTAATTTACATGTTTAAAGTTTTCTACGTCATCCAATAAAGTCTTATTCTCGCTTTTCACAGATATTGCAATGTGTGAATTGTAAATATCTATTGTTGTGTATTAATTTCGATTTAAATAAACATAAGCATGTTCGTGAAACAAAACATGGCCGGGGAACTTTAAACGTTACCACGACTTTGCGAGAGTAAAATGAATACAGTATCTCTTAGGTGTTCCGCTTTTTCTATGACAGTTGTATCGTCTATTCCGTAAAAGAGACTCCTGACAGCAGAACGAAATTACTTCTGGTCTGGAAAATGTACAGATCCGTTCAGAATGGCCATAAATTGCTTAGATCATATCCAAAGCCGTCTACGTTCTTTCAATTAGGCATTCGTTAAACCCCAGCGGCCCAGTTTCCCGGCAACCGAATTTTCGAAGGCTGTGTTCCGATTGTCAAACCTTTTATGTTTATGATGTCTGGTAAATTACTAAATATATATATATTCTATAGAATTATTGTAGTATCAATAAATAGTTTTCAATATGATTATGCATATTAGAAATGTCTTAGTCAGCCTGTAAGTCAATATATTTCATTGAATTGCTAAAAAAATTAGTCGATTATATATTAAAGACGTCTGTTCTCCTGTTGCACTTTTTTTCTAGTTACATCTGACCAATAACACCATATCCACAAAAACAACTGAAATATGAAAATACGTCAGGGTATAAATGAGGTCCACATTCCAGTTCTGTTAGAATATCCGAAAAGTACGTCCCTTAAAAGCTTTTGAGATAAGAAAAGAGTAATTTGCTCCCCACAAGTTGAACATAACACATTTTAGAGTAATAAGGTTCATACCGTAAAGTACTTCCGTGTAAAGCTCTTCAGCTTGAGATATGAAAAGCATAATTTGTTCCCCGGAAGTTAGAACTAAACTCCATTTACCGTTTAAGGTGTGCAAGCCCAGTGATTTTTGCATTGAGCTGTGCATGTTTTTGAAATTTAAATTTAATGTTGTCCTGCATATATAGGCCCAATTTAAAATATAATAACTTACATTCTCTTCACAAATGGCCCATATGCTGCCAAAACAAATCCACAGAAAAGTGTGGGTCATGTATAGTCTAAGAAAGAACTTTTCTCAAGAATGAATGCTCCCTTTAAAACATAAAAAAATGAGATGCCAAAATATAGTATTCATACACTCATTTACATATAAGCAAACACAATTAAAAACTCACAACTTTAAAATGAAAATGCTTGAAAAAAAGGTATAACAAATAGATCAACACTGTGATATAAACCAAAAATGGCACTTTAAATCAGTCAAAATGCACTTTTTATTAAAAAAGAAATGAGAATTATTTACTGGACTTTCAATTAGTCATTCGTTAAACCCCAGCGGCCCAGTTTTCCGGCCACCGACTTTTCGAAGGCTGTGTTCCGATTGTCAAACCTTTTATGTTTATGATGTCTGGTAAATTACTTTTAAATATATATATTTTCTATAGAATTATTGTAGTATCAATAAATAGTTTTCAATATGATTATGCATATTAGAAATGTCTTAGTCAGCCTGTAAGTCAATATATTTCATTGAACACTTCTTGTACTGCAGCGGGTGTGCTACAACTGAAGGAAAGCAACCCATGTAACCGAACTGTACTTATAAGACCAATTTAAGAATTTATGGCTTCGTTCATATGCGCTGACGTTAATTTTACCGAACCTATAGTTCATTATACCAGTCGCAGGTATATCATGATTGTTCCTATAATTTACCAGTCTCCTATAATTAACCAGTCTCAGTCCGGTGTAATGATATGCCGCTAAATACTGGCTATTCAACTCCGAGAACGAACGTATTATTATCTCAAGAACAAATACCATTATAGTTCTCGTCGAGATTTAGACCATCTCCTGCTCGTTTTTCTTACACACCCAGTATCGATTACATGAAATGCTTCCATTGAAATTTAAACGCACTCATACGCCTGGAAGCTCCTATGGTCAGTGACGAATCGGTCGGTCCTCCACCGCTCCGTCTTGAAACACGGGCCAAGGAGTCTAACATGTGGGCGAGTCATGGAGTCTTACGAAAACCAAAGGCGCAATGAAATGAAGGTCGCCTCCGGTTGACCTAGGCAGGATCCCGTCTCTTGCGGCGGACGCACTGCCGGTACATTACAAATTCAGATATTTTTTACCGTTTAACTTTAAATAGTTTGTGAAAATACCTCCCACTGTGAAAGCTCTATAATTATAATACAGTTAGTATAAGGGCTGAGTTGAATTAGGATGTATGGCGTATAGTCACAAAATGGGGGATTGGCATGCCAGGCCCAACTTCCAATTAAATTGAAATAAAAAAAAAAATACTCCATTTATGCTACGGGTCCCAATGGTTATTGTATGAGGTTAAGACAATATATATGATTAATGAAACGTATATATTTAACTGTATACGTGCATTATGGATCCAAGTACTTTTTTAATAGCTCCGTTAAATCTGCATGGTATAACGAACGAGCGAAAGAACGAACGAACGAAAGAACGAACGAACGAACGAATGAATGAATGAATGAATGAATCAAGCAATAAGCAATAAATGAATCAATCAATCAATGAATCAATGGTGTGTTTTACAACCTTTTAACAGCTTAGGTCATATCCGGTTGAAATGGGGACTGGCGATCAACAACACATTACAAATAATGCATTTAAAGATAATTACTGGAAGAACAAACAGGTTCTTGATCCCCATTCAATTATAACCCATGGTATTCAGTGTCCATACCACATTGTGGAAGTTCTATCTCCTGATTACTAGTATTTCTTTGGTCCATAGCCAACTTAGGCCATGTATCAGACAAACGGTTCATATTGGCCCGTCCAGTAGGAATACACATCTCGCTAAATAGCCATTACGTTGCACGGAAATGAATCAAGTCATATCGCATCTTTGAAATTGACCTTCGCATTAAAATGTACAAGTATCATTACGCTTTTGCGTTTGGCATTGGCCTTCTTTGTATTAGCATGATTAAAATAGAAAATTATCCTAGCCATCTCAAAGTGCCATGCATTGCAGCTGTTAGCGAGGCTTTAATGAGGCTTTCAGTGTCACTAATACTGACTATAACCTATATTATAGTCAAGGTTATCGGAGGAAACGCAATGGGGTGTTCGCTTATTTATTGAATAATGTTCACGGTGCAGTTGTTTGTCCATGTATGCCGCCAACATGTCCCCTAGGTCTGAATGATAATATTAATCAACAAGGACATACTTCAAAAGATCATAATTTGGATGTTTTCTATTAGAAAGTATAACTATATGGTAAGTATTGTGGTCGCAGACTTAACGGTAACATCAAACGTAAATCATGTGTAATTATGACAGTCGCTAATTTACATACTATTTTTGACTAGACTGAAAGGCACAATATGCTTTAACTCCTAATGTCTTTGTTCATTTCTTCCCTTAAGTTGAACAGACAAAGAATGTATTCGTGCAGATCCTTTGTATAACACTCTTTTCCATAATTCGAAGTCATACATAACATGTTCTCCAATCCCATATTGACAAGGAGTCTGATCACGTCAGATAGTTTCTAAAAATAGTACAATTATCTTAATAAGGGAATTTTATTGAAATACCAAGTATTTTCGAGACAATCTTGTTCTTGACTTTATTTCCAAATATTTTAAAATTTGAAAATAATTTAATGTGTTATAAGAATAAAAACGGTATTTCAACTGTAACAACATAGTTTCAGACCTTAAACTACTGTGCATTTCAGGGTGTCTAGACGTTGAATATGAATCGAGATTTTGTTTTATTACTTTCTATATGTTTTTAGTATCTGATATGATTGAACATAATGAAAACAGACGCTCCTGAAATCTGATTGCAATCTTCGCTTAGCCATCCACTTAGCTTCGAAAAGTCAATAATTCATTTGATGCCATGACAGCCGAAAACCAATAGGCGAAGGCGTAACATTCCCATTTTTCTAGGATATGGTGACTTAAAAAATCAGTTGACCAATATTGGTGTAAATAATAAAATATAAACGCAGTATTCTATTAACCTACGTTTTATTTGCTAGATTTAATGCTTTTTATTCCAAAATAAAAGGTAAGTATTACTGATTGCTGGAGGTGCTGAACATTGAACAACAACAACAACACCTACGTTTTCTTGGTACATCCGAACCCTAGCAACAGACATGCGCAGACGACAATTTCTAAAAATAATGCCGCCACAGATATAAACACTGACTGGAACTTGGACAATGTTGAACTTGAAAACCAATGGTAAGTTTTTAATAATTACTTTTCTGACACCCCTTTTTGCATGTGTACTATGTCGGAATGATTTAGTATTCAACGTTTATAAACACATATATGAAGTGGGGATTTAGGGAATTATTCTGAAGAAAATAAAAAAGAGCAAAAAAAATTTAAAAAATCCCAACCGACCTACCCTATTTTTTTAGAGCATGCATTTTTTTTTAACGCAGTGGGTTATAAAACTTTGTATAAATGAAAACGCATTAAATATTTTTATATCATTCGACGTGACCGTTAATGATCGATAACTTTTAAAAGTTTTTACCTGACAAATAATGGATCTATTGAAATTTGAGAAAACAAACCAGTTATTAAAATGGGACAATAGTAGTGTTTTTTTCTCCTTATATAAATGGTACAAAAAATGGTACCATTCCTTAAGCCAAAAAAGTATGGGTTTTTTCCCCAATTTAAAAGAAAAATTCCAAATTCAAAAATGTGTTGTTGTTTTTCTT